>CM033275.1:12407426-12664113 GCA_019343175.1 Oedothorax gibbosus | reverse complement strand
AAATTTTAAATTTTTTTAAAACTGTTCTTTCGTGTCCAGAAGTGGATTCCACAAGGTAAAAATATAGCCCCCAAAAAGGGTTAAATCGGGCCGTTTCTTGTGTCATCCGAAAAAAACACTATCCTCCAGCAATGTCTAAAGACAGGTAGATCAATTGATCCGTTTTCAGCTTTTTTAAACCCCCTTACGATGAAAAAGCCAATTTTTTAAAGAAATCGCTAGACATTTTCGAAATTAAAAAAAAAAACAAAAAAAGTAAAAAATGAAAAATTTATAAATAACAAACTGCTCTCGTACATTCCTTCAGCAGAAAGGAAGTATGAAACCGGAAGGACGGGGAAACTTATTTTTCGGGCCAATCATCAACGGGGGGTTTTTGTTTGCAAAAAAAAAAAACCCAAAAAAATTTTGATGGATGTGAGTTTTTCCCCATGGAAAATAGGGAAAAAAATAAAAAAAAGGGGAAGGAATTTTTTGCAGTCAAAATACTAGTGTTGAATCGACTTGACCCAATAACCGGGTTTTTTTTTTTAACATCTCGCCGCAAAAAAAAAAAATTTTTTGGGGTTTTTTAGAAGCGTATTGTAGTAGGGCATGTGCAGTGGTGGTAAAAAATTACTAAAAGGGGACAAAAAAAAATTTAAAAACAGAAAAAAATTTTTTTTTAAATTAAAATTTAAAAATAAAATTGGGAACATAAAAAACTTCTTTATGTTTTAAATCTTTAAAGAACAATAAAAATTTTTAAAATAAAAAATTTTGGGTTTTAAAAAAAATAATAAAACAAAAAATAATTGGGGGGAAAAACTGGACAAAATTAAAAGGGGTTTTTTAAAATTTTTCAAGTAAAAAAAAATTAATTTTAAAAAGTTCACCCTTTTTTTTAAATACTTATTAACGAGCATAGAGCTCGTATTTCTTTAGGGTGCTCACGGTTTTTTCCCCCCCTTTTTTCGTTTGTGACACAGTTCTTTCTGTTATGGTATGAGTGCCATTTTTGAAAAATTCATGCCCCAAAATACCCCCAAATTCTTTTTTGAGTTTTGTTAAAAATTTTTGCTCCCCCCCAGTAAAAATTTTTTCAGAATTAGGTAAAAAAAATTTTTTTGCAGCTGCGGACACAGTATTGATGCTTTTTCCCGGGGAATAAAAAAGTCACCACGGTTATGAACATGTTTGGCAAAAGGGTGTCAAACCCGCATATCACTTAACTATTTGAGTTCTTTTCCCCCTTTAAGAAATACTATTTTGTATTTCCAGAGGGTGCCCAAAATTGCCAAACCCTGACTGAGCCCCCCCCTATGAATTGAAAAATATATATTTTTTTTTTTTCGAAGATCATACCAAAAAACTTAAAAACCCCTCGGTAATCTAAATAAACTTCTTTCATCATAAAAGACATCATTCCATTTTTACCATAAAATGTACTTTTTGCAAAACCCCCTCCTCAGTCTTTTTTGGGTTTTTGTTTAAAAGGGGGTCGGTTTTAGTTTTCCGTTCGAACTGGGTTTTGGGGGTTTTTTAAAAAAACGGCGAAGGGTTTTGAGTTTTTAGTTCAAGTCTAGTTACGCTTTTTTTTCCCTCGATTTTTTCTTTTTGGAAACAAAGTGGCATGGTGAAGATAAGTGAAAAGAATTTTTTAAAAAACTCGCAAAATCTTTGCTACCATGGAAGGAATGAGTGTAAAAGCAAAATTTTTCTAGTTTTATGTAAATTTTGCTTTAGACTTACAAAATGCCCTTTTCCTTATTTAATTTTTGGCCCCAAATTTTGCTGTATTTTAAAAAAATTTTTAACGCTTTTTTAAAAATTTTGAAATTTTTTGTTTTTTTAAAAAAAAACTTTTTAAAAGGGTTATTTTTTAGGGGTAGCAGACAAAAATTTGCAAAATTTTAACGCGTTTTTTTCCCCAAAAAATTCTTTTTTTTTCCTTTTTGTCCTCATAATTTGACCACCACCGTATTACAAATATTGAAAATATTTTAAATAAAGCATTTAAGAACCCGCAATTTCAAAGTAGGGTCGTTAGATTATTGGAAAATTTATAGTTTACAGGATTCTATTCGAATAGCGTGACACAGCCATCCAGGAAGCCTGTTCGGAAACCCGCGTTCCAGATTGGGTAAGTGCTTATTCTTTTTGGTGCTTGCTTAGTAAGTGTCACTATGACACAGTCCGGTGACTCTCACCGCGACATATTATCCGATAACGACCTTGGCATGGAAACTGATAACCCGATTTCTTTAATGAAATGTCTACTTAAGGATTATGATGACGAAGTTAATCAATATAAAAATGAGCTAAATTTAATGAATGCTAGTCTACTGGACAAACTTCAAAATGACCTCAACTTTAAAAATACATCTCATCATAGAATTATGCAGTTGAAAATTCAAACGCACATTGATATAAATGACAATCTTACTAACGATAAAGCTAAAATCAAATGTTCTTGCTCTCAACACAAAGCATCTCTTAAGAGGGATAGATCCAGGTCCCGCTCTAACGGAAAAGCTGAAAACAAGAAAACCCCTATTGATTCCTCAGCTAACACCAATCATGGCTTTACCTACCCCCAAAAGTTCATTAAACCGGCAACCTTCAAACCCGCATCCTCAGCCATCGAACTGAATAACCAGTTTAGTGCCCTCGACGTGGAAACTCTTGAAGAAAAGGTCCCACCCCCGTTCATGATACAAACCTTTCCAAACTTTAGTTCCGTCCTCAAACAAATCAATACAGTTGCTCCTATCACGTCCAAGAGCAGTGGAGAGTATATCAAGGTTTTCACAAAAAATGCGGAAGACTACAAAAAGGTTCGGAAATTCCTCGAGGAAAATGATATCAAAGCATATATTATCCTCCAACCAACCCCAAGAGACCATTCAAAGTTGTGCTAAGAGGAATGCCACCCAATGCAGATCCTGAAGAAATTAAGCAAGAATTAACTGAACAAGGTTATCCCATCATGAAGGTTACCCAACTGGTCAATCGTATGTCTCGACAGCTGTTGGGAACATTCATCATTGAAGTGGAAAGAAATGATACAAACAATGAAATATATAAGCTCGACAAATGCCTCTTCCTTTCAGTCGTCTTCAAAAAATATGAACCCAAGAAAAAAGTTATCCAATGCTTCAAATGTAATAGGTTTAATCACACCGCCAGAAATTGCCTTATGTCTCCGAGGTATCTCAAGTGTGCGGGCGAACATGAAACCAGGTCATGCCAGCTCCCAAGATCGAACACACCCAAGTGCATTAACTGCAATGAAGTCGGACACACTGCCACCTACACCCAATGCCCGAAATTCCCCAAGAACCAGGAACAACGAGACGCGGAAAAAATTCAGAGAATACAGGCCGAGGCAGCAGCAGTTGGAATGACTACAACCAATGCCGTCGGGCTCCCCCAGCAACAGACTACTCAAGAAGGATTCCCTGCCCAACGCCGCTCCTACCACAATCAGACCCGCACCTATGCAGCTGCAGCTACAATCCCCAGCCGCCCACCAGTCAACATCCCAGATGACATTAACCAACTACTTTCAAATATGCAACCCGTCATGGAATTAATCAAAGAGCTCACATCTATTTTCAACGGCCTTGGCAATATCCAAGAACTCCTAACAACCATGAAAGCAGCCAATAATCCAATAGACAAGCTTCAAGCTTTCGTTAACTACACTGCTTATCCCTCCCACTCATTAATAATGTCCCAAAATAGACAGTACATAAACCTATGCTTCTTTAACTGCAACGGACTCAAGAACAAAATTTACACTCTCCGCGACTACCTGAACAAGTACTCAATTGACGTCCTACTCCTACAAGAAACTCACCTCAAACAAAATGACAACATTTACCTTCCCAACTACTCCATCTACCGTGATGACGGCGACCTTATTCATGGACGAGGAATGCGTGGCACAGCCATTGCAATTAAGAGCACCATCCCTCATCGTTCAGCGTCTCTTCCCTCTCTCAAGATTGCTGAAGCTTCGGCCATCACTGTGATGATCCCCACCCATCCTCCTCTGTCTCTCGTCTCCATCTACGTTCCTTGTGGAGCCAACCCCAAGGATGTCGCACACGACCTTCAAACTATCTCCGAAATTCAAGATAACATCATTATTACTGGCGACTTCAATGCACACCACAAAAATTGGAACTATAATAATACCTGCCAAGTTGGAAAATCTATTTACCGTCTTGTACAAAACAATAATCTCCACATTGCATTCCCAAAAGATCCCACCCACATCACCCCGCTTGGCAGTAGCACCATAGACTTTGCAATCATTAAAAATTTTAATCACACTCACCACGTTAACTCTATTTCGGAACTCTCATCAGATCATAATCCTGTGAACATCCACTTCAGTTTCAAATTCACTATGACCCCTAATAACAGAAGAACTGCAACTAACTGGGACAACTATAGAAAAGAACTTGCACAGATCAATATTTTCCAAAACCCTATCCAAAATCACAATGACATCGATGCAGCGGTCCAGAAAATAACAAACTACATTTCCCAGGCCCATGAACTCTCTTCTAAACCTATAAACAACGCTCCTAAACAATTCATCCCACCACACATAAGAAAACTCATGACAAGCAGAAACCATATCAGAAGAGTTTGGCAAAGATCCCGTTATCCCAATGATAAGACACAGTTCAATAGAGTGAACGCCATCCTTCGGAGAGAAATAAAAGTCTACACTCAAAAATCATACACCGCCTACATCGAATCCCCTGGTACTGCAGACAGAAGTCTATTTGGTGCGGCGGCAAAAATCAAGAGAAAATTCAAGCCCATCCCACCCATTCAAAGGACCGGACCTAATGGAGACAAATGCACCACCACAACCCAAGAAGAAATTTCTGAGACGATTGCTGACAACTTGGCCAACCAGTTCACCGACAACCCCATGTGCCACCCACCCACTGAACAATATGTCAACAATAACGTCAACAACTTCCTTCGAAGAAATAAAATTATTTTATTTCAACCCATCAAAACTTCCGAGCTCACCCTATTTTCCAAGAAACTGAAAACCCGTAAAGCTCCCGGGATCGACAAAATTACGAACAAAATGATTAAAAACCTACTTACGAACATTTTCCTAGTGCTTAGCCATGTATTCAATAGCATGCTTACCTACGGACACTTTCCTACCCAATGGAAAACCGCCAAAATTATCCCAATCTTCAAAGATGGCAAAGATCCTTCAAAACCCGACTCTTATCGCCCGATTTCCCTCCTGAATATTCTAAACAAAATGGCCGAGTCAACTATTCTTTCACGTATGCGAAATTTCACCGATGAAAATAACACCATTATTCATCAACAATTCGGTTTCATGCCCAAACTTTCGACCACCCATCAGCTTGTTCGAGTCACAGAATTTATCTCAGAAAATCTTAACAATAAAATTCCCGTTGGTGCCATTCTGCTCGACATCAGCAAAGCATTCGATAAAGTTTGGATTAACGGACTTATTTCAAAATTAATCGACTACAAATTCCCCGACTACCTGATCTGCATCCTCATATCTTACTTAAACAACCGTCAATTTATTGTCCAAGCCAACGACCACACCTCTACGACACGTCAAATCTACTCTGGAGTGCCCCAGAGTTCACAACTGGGACCCCTATGTTTCCTTCTGTTTATTAATGACATTCCCCAAATGCCTGAGAAAACCATCACGAGCCTTTTGCAGACGACACCGCCCTCCTCGCGAATGGCGGCCCCGGATACATCAAATTTAAATTGCAAAAACACATAAACCTAATTGAAAACTGGCTCATATCCTGGAAAGTTCAACTAAATATCGATAAAACCGAGGCCATTTACTTCTCCAAAAGCAAGAAAAAACCAAAAGAAATCACCCTCTACGGTCAAGCTATCCCCTGGTCAAGCTCCGTGAATTATGAAAATTGAATATTATGAAAAAATTCCTTAAATGCAGATGCGCTCTTTACCAACTCATCGGATGGAACAGTAAACTCTCAACCTACAATAAAATCCTAGTCTACAAATATTACCTACGCCCCACCATTGCCTACGCCGCCCCTGCATGGGGCTTCTCAGCTAAAACTAACTTTCACAACATACAAGTCCTGGAAAATAAATTGCTAAGATGCATAACAAAAGCAAGATGGTTCATGAGAAATGAAGATATTCGTTTTGCAATAGAGATCCCAAGTTTTAAAACTTTTACTCAAAAGCTAGCCCTTAAATTTTTCACATCTATTGAAGACCATCCGAACACCGAAATCCAAAAAATGCAAGACTATGATACAAACATGCCTGCAAACAAGAAAATACCAAGAGCTTTCCTCTACAGATAGCTTGGTGGCTCCCCCAAAGACCCAGATCCAATCGACACCAAAACATCTTCCCATGAAGCTTTTAAAAATTTTTGCTGAATGATACTCTTTCTTTTTGCCACTTGCTATTTCACCCCAAAAGTAATATTAATTTTCTGCATCAAAAGCAAGCACCAAATTGCATTTTAGCGCTTTTTACCCCCTGCCTGCTCACAACAGACATCACATTTCAATCTTTGGATCTCTGTTCACCCGATACCATCAGTTTGTGTAGACCTTCCCTGCCCTCCCAAGCCGACGACCGCGACTGTTGCCGCCTGCCCTGCGCCTGCTGCATCAGATCGCCCTAGTGTTGACGACCGCTGCAGCTCACTTCTTCCTCGGCTGCCACTACCTCACGTGTTTTTTTGACTTTTGGACTTTTTGCGGACTTACACAAATTTTGAACATTATCTCAGAATTTCTTTTTGCCTTAACCATGATTAATTCATGTCACTATCTTCAATGTATACGGGTTTAGGCGCCTTCGGCGCCAGGTGCCGTTTTGAATAAAATTGTCCGTAAAAAATTGTCCGCAATTTCAAGACTTTTTCCCATAGTTACAGCATCAGAGGAGATTATAAAATGCTTCTGGAAAAAGTTTTTAATTACTACCACTTTAAAAAAACAAAAAAATTGTTAAAATGAAAAATCCATCATTAATAGTAGCCAATCTTTATATAAGAAATTAACTTTAAATAAGTCCTCCGACATCATGTCAGAAGACTGTAGAATAGAATAGCTAGAAAAAGGTTTTTCTACGCGAAATGGTTTGGCCAAGGGCAATTTTTAGGAATGAAGGGTAGTTCCAAGTAGGCGTGGTGTTCGAAGAATAAAAGCAACTAAATGATAGTTAACGTGTCGAGCCTTTTATCTTTATAAAAAAAGCCTACAACAAGCTCTCGTAAAACTTCTTTAAATAAAATTCGCCTATCAGGGACTTCTAATTCAAACTTTTCAAAATTAACTATTTTCGTTAATCTTCTTTCGCAAATTAATAATTACTCATTATCGCTTGCTAAATTTGTTTGGAATTCGTAGAATAATGATACAATTTTTTAAATAAATATATTTTAATCGCCACAATTTCATTTATAGTTCGAAAAGTATATGATTAGTAAAATTGATGCTTTAAAAATAAAAGCGAAACTTTGCATATTTTTTTATAAGAACTCTATTGTGATATTACAACATTCCAAACTGAATGGGATCGTTTCACGAGTTATCTGGCATCAGCTACGCGGTCTTGTTTTCACTTTTCTCGAATTACTTTTGCCTTGGTATTCCAAATTGAGTTTTCTAAGAATATTTTAGTTGTTATTTTTTTTTAATTCCAAATTCTTTTAAAGCAAATTTTTCTTGATAAATGATTAAAACAACCAACAGCACAGCAAGAAGTTGTAATTTTAAAAAATAACAACTAAAATAACGTATTCTTAGATAACACAATTTCGAATATCAACAAAAGTAATTCGAGAAAAGTGAAAACAAGACCGCAGAGCTGTTGCCAGATCCCACATGAAACAAGCCCATTATATCACATAAATGAGCCGTAGTGAGCCTAGTGGTCAGCGTCTCGGTCTCGGGATCGGAAGGTCCTGCGATCGAGTCCCGGTACCACTGAAGACCTACCGAGTATATGCGGAGTACGTGCTCGTTAAATCTGTTGGGTCCGAAAGTCCTCTAAGTTCCCATACCAAATCAATACCTCTGGGGGTGACAAGCCAATTCTGGGGATCCTCTAGTTGGCCTCTGTCTCTAAAAATTAGAGGGATCCACTTATGTGTGTGTGTGTTGTCTGTTGTGTCTGTCTTACTTGACGAAGGTTTATAAGCGGGTCGCTGACCAAGCACACAAACCTGAATATATATGTTTACCAACCAATCACATAAATAAACATAGATATAGAAAGTGTAGCAGATCCCTTACTAAAATTTCGAGGTATTTGTAAGGTATTAATAAGGTTTCTCTTCAGAGGTATTTTGGAGGTATTTTAGAGGTATTGAATTGAGGTATTTTCAGCTACTAAATGGTGCAGATTAAAACCTCACTAGGTATTTTTATAATACCTCTGTTGAAGGTTTCTTACAAATACCTAGAGGTATTTTTACAATACCTCTGTTGAAGGTTTCTTACAAATACCTAGAGGTATTACTTAGAAACCTAGTAGGTTTTTGATACAAACCTCAAAGGTTTTTCTGAAATACCTTGCAATGAAGTATTTTAAACAAACCTCGAAGGTTTTTCTAAAATACCTTACAATGAGGTATTTTAAACAAACCTAAAAGGTTTTCCTGAAATACCTTTCATTGAGGTATTTTAAACAAACCAAAAAGGTTTTACTAAAATACTTTCGATGAGGTATTTTTAACAAACCAAAAAGGTTCCTGAAATACCTTGCAATAGTTGAGGTATTTTTAATAAACCTAAGGTCCTCTTAAAATACCTTATTAATAGGTATATAAATGAAAAATATATTTTTATTGCACTTGACATTTACAATATAAAAAGTACAATCACATAAATAAACATAGATATAGAAAGTGTAGCAGATGCCGATTGCGCAATCCCCGTACAACGCAATAAAATCCCGCGATTGTGTGATGAATCCATTTTTCGCCGTTTTCGCAATGCATCACGGGATACTGGTTGGAAAAAAGCTGCTTTTGCCGAAGAGTTACATGCAATAATAATTGCATTTTTAAAATGCTTCTTTTATGAATAAATACCTCATATCTACCAGAAATTATCAAAACATATCCAGTGGTAAAGCTAGCAAAACTGGCAAAAAGTTTAACTAATTAATATTTAATATATATTTTTTATTAGTCGAATTTATATCATGGTGCTATCTGATGGCTTATGGCACGCCATGGGCGAGCGGGATGTTTTGGCTTGCGAACTGCCTTATGGGATACTGGTGGAAAAGTGGCTTCACCTTTTCCCCTACGGGAGATCTGCTACTGTTTCTATATCTATGTAAATAAATATTCTTACAAAAGTTTTATTTTTATTTTAAATAAAGTTTCTCGTACGTTTAACAAAATGGCAACAGTGAAAATGTTGAATAAAAATGGAATTCGCATGTAATTTCAATCTAGTTAAAAAAATTTAGTTATTTAAATTTTAAATAAACTTTTAAATTAAATTTTTTAATGAAATTTGGGATGTAGTCTAACCTAATTTTTTCTTCAAAATGACGTATCCCACTTGTTTGTGAGACTTACGGTTCGTTCTGTGAAAGTGGGCGACAGACATACGGACGGACTGAACGATTATATGACCTTTCTTTTTTTACGTTATTAATGTAATATGGAAGCTATAAAACGAAATTCAAAATACAATTAACCAATCGATACCTTATTTTCACTCTTGTGGAACTGTTGCCACTTAAGACGTGAAACATGGCCCTTGAAAATTGATGAAAAGAATTAAATACATCCTGGGTTAAAAATTGTTTTGCTTTGTTTTTTAGTTATATTAGTTCTTTTTATTTAACGATCAGATGGGCGATTTTCAGACGTGTAAATTAGTTTCAATTACATCCGAAGGTTGCACCAAACGACAATATACGAGCTAAAATCTTTTATGCATTATTTAAATAATAGCCCGATATAAGAAGCCCAATATTTTATCTAATCTATTTTTTCTAGTCTAGTTTTCATATAAAATTGAACAGGAAAGCGCCATCTAGCGGAATTTTTATATTTGCCCTAATTGGATGAATTGCAATTGGCTACCTTTCTTCAAAAATTTGATTTTTTTAATGGGCATGTTTTACGTAGTTAGTGGCAACAGTCCCGACGTTTTTTTTTTTTTCCTTTTTGGACCTTCTGGAAAAACATTTGTTTAAAACAATATAATATTGTCTTCTGAAACGATTGTTTGTACAAATTTTTCTTTCGGTATAACTAAGCTTTTTACTGTTGAGGAACGACGTTAAATTGCTGTCCCACAATTTCATTTATCTTCTCCGCACAAGACAAAACATCATCCAAACAGAACTTTTCCAGGCAAGCAATAAAAACAAGTTTCACGTAAAGAACTCTAAAATAAAAATAAAATAGCGCGAAAAAGAAAAAGCGCATTTTAAGAGTGAAATCGAAACAACCAATGAAATCGCAAGAAGCACATAAGTGAAAACAGGAGAGTTACGTCATCTGAAATAACCTCATTACATTTTATGCAATTTTTTAAAAAATACCTTATGCTTTTTCATTAGAAATTAAATCTCTAATTAGATTCACCCTTAGTAGATACCAGGCCTGAGGCTAACTTACAATACAACAAGCACCCTTAACAAATTAGTAAAATACATTAAAATTTCCATGAAATGATATTAAAAACAATGATTATGTTGTGGGTCCATAAGTATTTTATTATACCTTAGATTGAGAAGAAATATATATAATTTTATTCTTCAGCAGGGTTTTCTTTAATAAGTAAATTTTAGGGAAAAAAATATTTAAGGTTGTTTTTAAATTGCATTTTAATTATATCATGATAATATTTTCAAACTTGGATAAAAAAAATATTTAAAAAGTGAAGCCAACAAATGATTTTAGTAACTTATTTTATTTATAATCTGACAAGTATTGTACACACTAACAAATATTTACAGTATATACAGTTAATTTTCATTAACTTTTGTACTTCAAGATTACATTTTAAGTTTTTGAAACATACAAATATTACAAATTAATAACTGATTTGAGATTTAATTTTTTTTTTCTGTCAACAATACAGTTTTTTAAGACTAGTTAAAATGACAAATAAACACTGGTAAAATACATTTGTTCTAGTCTGTAAAGTGTAAAAAGTTTCTTTTTCAATTATAGAGTAGAGGAAATTGATTCAGACTAATTTCAGTAAAAAGTTGTTTTACAGATTAAAAAATCGGAAAAATTTTCTTAGAGGATTTATTTCTAAAAAAAAAAAATCAGGTTCAAGTAAGATTTGTAGAGCTTTGAAAAAACAATAATAAAAAAAAATTAAAAAGTACGAATAATTTCCAAAACGCAAAAATCAATCCTTATGTCTTAAAATAAAATTGCATCTGTTAACGTCTTGTATGAGAAAACAATATTGTGTTCATACCAAGAAAATTAAATAAATAACTAGTACAATACATATATTTGTAATTACAGAAATAAAACAGAAGGCAATAGGCTGGCAAAATGGTACATGAATTTGGTTAAGTAAAAATAACTTAATGTAATGACTACATTAAAGAAATATCACAGCATAAATCATAAAATAAATTTACATTTATACACACTTATACCCAATTATGATCGCAGGTATATGCTTAATGCAGAATTCTTGTACATATTTATCCAAATCTTTTCAGCATAATCTGTTTTCCTAATTAAAAAAAGTATTTGTTTTTTATATAATCACCAAAAATAGACTAGGACTATAAATTTAAATGAAAAAGTGATAAAAATAAAATAAACAGTAACAATTTGGAAACCAAAATTATTTGGTAATAGTAAACAAATGAAACTGCTGTTGCTAAGGGGGCGAATGAGCCCGATTTACTGCAGGTCTTCAAACCAATGTGCCTCTGTGTTCATCCAATGGGAAAAAATATTTTCTAAGCAAAGTTTCTCAGGTGTTCTTTTACAAAGTTGTCTTTTGACATGATAAATGTAGCTGACTTACAGGTCCCTATAATCTATTATCCCACCTTTCGAACTGCATATTTTGAGAAAAACCTATTAAAATTTTAATAAAAATATTTGAACCAATTTCAAATAGTTGGATTATAGAGACCTGTAAGTCAGTTAGATTTATCATAGAGTATAACCCGTTTATAGCATCGCAAATATGTATGGTGCTTTTTCACTGAATACATTTTTAAATTTATTTCAAATAAAATATTTATTTTAAGAATCAGAATCAGGTTTTATTTTTGAAGAGACTATTTTACAAACATTTACAAATGAAAAAAGTACATTATGACTAAAAACTTTTTAACTATATAAACTTATTGTAAGAAAAACTTATGCACAAAATACGGAATAAGCTAGGTCTAACGCTCGGAAGCTTAAAACTAACTTTTTTTGTAAAATGTAAAATTTATTTTGATTGGATCTAAAAAAGAAAATCAGGAGTGGATAGGAAGAATGAACAGGGAACTGAACCAACTTATAAATAATAAGGACATTGTAAGATTCATTAAATCGAAAAGACTCTGCTGGCTTGGACATATACAGAGTAGAGACGAAAATAATATCACTAAAATAATTACAAAGAGCAACATATTCAATACCAGGAGAAGAGAGAGACCAAGAGAGAATTGGATTACCAACATAGAAAAAGACTTGGCCAAAATGAAGATTAAAAAAATGGAAAAGTTTGGCTTTGAGGCGGGACAGGTGGGTGGTGGAGGCCTGCATATTGCATAAAGCTATAATGCCAGCTAAGAAGAAGAAGACAATATTTATTGCTGGAAAAAGGTTGCATAAATTATGGAAAAGGCCATCTGTAACGCTCAAAAGATTGAGAGTCAGTACACTATTACTGTGAAGCAAAAGAGTCCGGTGGAGGTTCATCTGAGGCGGTGGTTTCTGCCTCTTCTTCAGAGTCGGTGGCAGCGTATGGGTGTGGCTGTGAGAGTCTGGCGTAGTCATCAGTGTCAATTGACTTGCAGAAGTGGATGGCATATCGAAGCTTCTCTCTCAGCACAGGCTTGCATGAGTATCTGAAGGAAAGGAATTAAAAAGTTAGTTAACCTATTCGCTCCAGAGGTACAAATATGTGGACCTTCGTAGAATTCACTTCACAACTTCAGCTGAGATTTGAAGAGATTAGTGGAAGATAGTGCTAAGTGACATTATTGGAAAGAATAAAGATTTTTGCGTTAATGAACATATTAATAACTTCTTTAATGATAACATGTTTCCCCTTTTTCATAAACTTGAAGTTTAGTATATTTTTTGCCTTTTGTAAGTGCCGTTTTTAATGTATTTAAGTGCACACGAAAAACTAAAAAAGCCCTTTTTTTTTTGTTTTCACATTCTTATCACTTAACACATTCTCCTACTAAGCTCTTCATTTATTCTTAATACGAACTATCATATTATAAACTAGAATATTCAAGCTTTGCAAAAATATCGATACTGAAGTCGCTGATTTATTAATTGTATTGAAAACTGACGTACCCAGAGGGTCAAGAAGATTTCGGAAAAAAAGTGGCTTCCACACAACATTTTTGCTCAACAGGAAAAAAAACTATTTATACACCTCAGAAAGAAATTCGCCAAACAGGGCCTTTTGCTAGTTGTAATTCAAACTTTTAAATGCCAAAATTAACTATTTTCATTATTCTTCTTTCTCAAATTTAATAATTAGACTTTATTGTTTGCTAAATTTGTTTGAAGTTTGAAGAATAATGATGTAATATTATTAATAAATATCTTTGTGTCGCCACAATTTCCCATTTACATTTCTTTCAAAAATTCAGTTATTTATCGTTTGTTAAATTAATTTACCGTTCGAAAAATATATTATTATTACAATTGATGCTTTAAAAATAAAGCGAAACTTTGCATATTTTTTATGCCAAGTTAGAATTCTCTGTGCATCTTTCTTCATACATATATAATGAACCATCAAAAGAACTCTATTGTGATATTACAACAACCCAAACTAAATTATATATCACATAAATAAATATTCTTTCAAAAGAGTTTATTTTTATTTTAAATAAAGTTTCTCGTACGTTTAACGAAATGACAACAGTGAAAATATTGAATAAAAATGGAATTTGCATGTTATTTCAATGTAGATTAAATTTTTAGTTATTTAAATTTTAAATAAACTTCTAATTTAATTTTTTTAATGAAATTTGGAATGTAGCCTAATCTGATTTTTTGCTTCAAAAGTACGTATTCCACTTGTTTGTGAGACTTACGGTTCATTCTGTGAAAGTGGGTGACTGACAGACAGACTGAACGATTATAATACCTTCCACTTTTTACGTTATAAACATAGTTGTGAAAGCTAAAAATGAAGAAGGGTGATGATCATTAATTCCAAAAACTTAAAAGTATTTATTGTAGAATTTGAAGATGTAAACTACTTTGTTTAAACTTTGATTTGTAGCTCTACTGCTAATGGTTATATCAAATAAATGTTCAGCAACAAATAAAATATTATAATCGCTAATGTGACTGCTAGAAAAAGGGAATCAACAAGTAAAGACACAACTACACTGAACGACCTACATCCTGCGAATACATACCAAAACTATATTAGAACTAAATAGTTTGAAAACTTCTTAAATGTCTTTATGTATGCCAGAAATTCTTACCTTGGCATTTTAAGTAAGAAGAAGCAGGTGTAGCTTTCAGGTAGGAAATGATCAGGTGGGTTGTACTTTTCCATAACCTAAAAGAAGAAAATATTCACAAATTGAAATACTAAATATTTCAGTTCTAGCTTAAAGTTTCACTAAAATGTGCAATGGTGTATATAAACACACACATGCAAAGTTATCACTTTAAATTGTATGTTTTGCCATCATTAAAAATTAGTGAATATTATATCTAATCATATATGGAGCGATGGTATGCAAAATTGGCATGATGCTCTCCCGTATCCTCATTACCTTACATCCTTGCTTTTTAAGTAGAGTAAATGGCAATGCAGCCAACACTATTCAACTCTCTAGGGCGCAGCTTTTTATGTTATGTTATATTTAATAAGCTTTCTCTATTCAAGTTCCCAATAAAAGACATTTGACTGTAACTACAGTAAAACTCTATCAAAATGACCTTGCTTCCAACGACAACTCGATTATAATACCATAAGTGTTTGGTCCCTTGAATTGCCCATAAACCTTAATATTATAATATTTTGCTTATAACAACAATATTTGATTCCCGTATATACTCGAGTCGTGTATAACCCGACTCCAAGTATAAGTCGACCCCCCATTTTTAAACCAAATATTCTTCCAAAATCGGTAACCCGTGTATTAGTCGAGGTAGGAAATAAGGTCAGGGCCTTCTGAAGAAAATAAGAAGAAACCGGTTAATGACGGCCGTAATTTTTCGTATTTATTTTGCAAGCTTAATTTCAACCCCAATGAAAATAAAACAGGTTTCGTCTCCGAGTGTCCTTGACATTGCTGACCATAAATGGAGAAGCTTAGTTGAAACTAGGTTCCATGAAACGTGAAGACCACGCTGCCAAGGTCACGGACCGCCGTTGTTTTCTTTACACCTTGAAAACTGGTTGACTGAACTGCCTTATGCCAGAGCTACACGTGCAAAATACGCATCACGCCAAGAACTAACAATAAAGCATCACATGGTGGATACCGTGAATAGATACCAATCTTATTTCATCTTCAAAATTTAACTGCTTTTGTGTCTTTATTTTTAATAGATAGTATTTAAACCAGTGGTTCCCAACCTGGGGGCGATCGCCCCCAAGTGGGCGATTTGTGTTATCAAGGGGGCGACAAATAGTTGGGGGGCGATCGGGGGGCGATGAGTATTCAAAGGGGGTAAATTAAATAATACTCTACAGCAGTACAGTAAAACCATTCTCAATCGGCTAGTTATTCACCTGTTGTCATTCAGCGCGGCTGACTGGGTGAATCTCCTTCTCTCTCCTGTGCAGTGGAACATTCCTCTCGTTTTTCACTTCCTCCCCCTCCTGTATAGTGGAACATTCCTCTATTTGGCTATGATTCAATTTTGGATATTTTTTCTTGTGCAATAGCAATAAGTTTCTTATTTACAACAGTTTTTATTTTAGAACTATACCGAAATTTTTCTTCTTTGTTTTCGAAGTGTAGAAGTTCATGCACAATGGATTCAAATAAAAAGAAGTGCCGTCAATACTCAGCTGAGTATTTAAAATTCGGTTTTATCGTGTCACCACAAAATGTGCAGCTTCCACGTTGTCTTTTGTGCGACAAAACGTTTACTAATGAAGCCATGAAGCCTTCGCGAATGAAAGAACATTTATCCAGAGTACACAGTGATAAAGTGAGTAAAGAACTTAGTTATTTTCAACAGCTCAAAGCTAAAGCTGATAAACGGAGTAATGTGAGGGAACTATTTAAAAAACAAGAAAGCGATCTTGATAAAGGTCTTCTTGCTTCTTACGAGGTGTCTTTATTGATTGCTAAATGAGGTAAACCTCACACGATTGGCGAAACTCTTGTTTTACCGGCTGCCAAAAAATAGTTGAAATCATGTTAGGCGAGGGCACTAGTAATAAAATAAGTCAATCGGTTCCTTTGAGCAACAATAGTGTTTCCAGGCGAATTGACGAAATGGCCACAGATGTTGAAACCAAACTCACCAATATCTTGAAAAAAACTAAATTTGCATTACAGATTGATGAATCAACTGTGATTGATAACAAAGCAATTTTATTAGCCTATGTGAGGTTTATAAACGAACAAAAGGAAATTACCGAGGAAATGTTGTTTGCTAGAAGTTTGATCACTGACACGAAGGGATCGTCAATTTTTAAAGTGGTAAAAGATTATTTTGAGGAAAACGATATTCCCCTAACAAACGTAAGCGCTTGTGCAACAGACGGTGCTCCTGCCATGTCAGGTTGTCATATTGGGTTTTTAGCCCACCTTAAGAAAGAAGTACCTGAGGTCGTCACTATTCACTGGTGTCATTCATCGTCAACACTTAGCTGCGAAAAAATTGAGTGGTGTACTGCATGAAACCCTACAATTTGTTATTAAGTGTGTCAACAAGATCAAAACTAGTTCGCTCAATGACCTTCTATTTCGACAATTTTGCCAGGAAAATGACGAGGAATTTGAACGCTTGCTTTTCCATACAGCCGTGAGATGGCTTTCCAAAGGAAACTGTTTGCGCCGTTTCTTCGAATTATTTGATACGGTTACTGAGTTCCTCGACACGTCTCATCCTGTTTTAAGTGAGAATTTGAAGCAACGCAAGTTGGAACTTGCTTACCTTACAGATATTTTTGAAAAAATGAATGAAGTCAATAAAAAGCTGCAAGGAAACAAGATGAACCTTATCAAAGCCAAAGGAATCATTTCATCATTCATAGCTAAGTTTGATATTCTCAAGCGTAATATTGGCCGTAAAGAGCTGATGCAGTTTCAGACCCTTGAAGAGTGTTTAATGTCAGTTACTCCTGAATTACCAGAAGACAAAATACTAATTTTTATTGATCATCTTGACCAGTTAAAAACTGATATGCTTACAAGATTTGAAGATTTGACCAAGTTAGAAATTCCTGATTGGATTGTAGATCCATTCTCGTTCGAAGCTGTGGATAACCTTGATAACTCTTTGCAGACAGAGTTTGTAGACCTGAAGTATGACTGTGAGGCGAAAATCATTTTCAAGCAGTGCGGTTATGAGTTAGCATGGGTAAAACTTATGGATACTTATCCACAACTGTGGTTAAAAGCTGAACCACTTCTAATCTCATTCCCGTCAACATATTTAGTTGAAAAAGGATTTAGTTCTGTTGTACAGCTCCTTACTAAACAAAGAAATAAGTTGGACATTTGCCTCAAAGGAGACTTGCGACTGAACTTGACAAATATAAGGCCAGATATTCAAGCTTTAACAACAATGCACCAAGCACAAGGCAGCCATTGAATAAGTAAGACAAAACAATAAATAAGTTTTCAAACATTCATTTTTTTTTTAATTTTTACTGTCAATTCTCTTAATTTTTTAAGAATCCAGTTTAAAGATCTTAGTTAATTATTTCACTTTTGTTCTTTAAAAAAATTGTTAAAAATATACATTTTTTTTTATTTAAGAGTGACCGGATAAAGCTGCTTTAGTTGTTTTTATATATGGTAGTAAGTGTTTAAAATTATAAAACTGCTTTATTAGTTACAATTTAACTCAAATTATAATTAGACATAACGTGAAAACTAAGAGGGGGCGATAGGTGTTAGTCAAACTAAAGAAAGGGGCGATGGTCCACAAAAGGTTGGGAACCACTGATTTAAACCTTAAGTTTGATTTAAATTCAGTTTTAGTTTAAAGATTTTTATTTTTTTCGGAAAATCGATGCTCCGTGTATAAGTCGACCCCGATTTTTACGGCACTAAATTTGTCCAAAATTTCTCGGCTTATACACGAGTATATACGGTATTTCCTTTTTTATAACACGAAAAATATTTTTATATGAAATCCAAAATGCCTTCTTAGGAAAGCATTTTCCGTAAAGAAAAAAATAATAAAATTCAACTATTGAATTTTTATTTTATTTACCAAATGATGTGAAAAGTGGCCAACTATGAAATTTATTTCCTGTCTAAAAAGATAATTGACTAGTGAAGAGGAAATTAAAACGACTACTAATAGTAAATAACTAAAAATATAAGTATATGATACATATTTTACTTGATTTACTGCACTTAATATTCAACCTTGTTTATAACGTAACTTGCTTATAACATCTTCAACATCGTGGTTCCTTGAATGACGCTATAACCGGGTTATAATGTTCTTACCTGTAGCACAAAGTCCCTTCCTCTGAAATCGGCAATGGTTCGTGGGAGTCGTGTTCTTCCCCATACGAATCTCAGAAACAGAGATCTCTCGCCACTGCTTAATTCTTCCAGAACTTCCCAAAACCATGTGGCCAATGGGGAATCAGGCTCCACTCCTTTGTATGTTGCCACAGCCTTCAGAAGGTGGATCGGAATCTCTGGGCTGCCACATACCTGTTGAAAGAGATTGAAATGTTGATTTAGTATTGAATAATAACTTACAGGGCATATATTGAACCTGAATGAAGTTTAGTAGACTCCCATTTAACCAGATCTCCACTTTAACTGCTGAAATTTTTATCTTCAAAATATAAAAAAATTGCTGTTAAACCAAGTGTTTTGTTTTCGATTCCATAGTGATGCTGATAAAATTAAATGGTGGAACTATGCAGGAAGTTGCGAACTTCGAAGCTTCAATAAAAAAAATTATAAATAAAATAATGCATTATTTCTTTTTGTGAATTTATTTAAAGGGCAAACATAATCAATGTATAAATGTGCAATCAAATATACATCTCAACCTTAATATATTTCACTTCCCTGGCTTAACTGAATTTTCATTTAACCGGTTTACCCTTGTGGTCCCATTTAAGACATCTACGGTTCTTACCTTTGAAGTTTTTGAGACTCTAGGTGTTGAAATAAAATGTGACAAATTTATATTTTGCAGAGTGGCAACACTCTCTGTTCTACATTCTAACAACATGTGAAATAAAGTTCCGTCCGTTTGTATTTTTTCGAGTCATCATTTAAAAAGCAAACAGTGAGATTCTATCTTTAAATTCAATCTGAGCAATGGAAAAGCAATCTTAAATTTCTTCCATAACACGTTATCAGCACGAAGCTCTCTAGAAGTTTGAAGATGGAACTTGAATGATGTGATGTTCGTTGACACGCCGAAGCCGAAACGAAACCTGACGAAGTAAAGGTTGAAATTCTTTTTTGAAACGAACTCAAGTTTTTACTGTTTATTTTTTTGAAGATGGATGACTACAAAATACCAAAGTTGAATGGCGACAATTACCACTCATGGGCGATTCGCGCTCGTGCGGCAATGGTACAGAAACGATGCTGGGAAGCGGTTGATCCGGGCTACGGGGCCAACATGGAAGATGGCGAAAGAAGACGTAACGATGAAGCACTAACGCTTATGTTCCTGATTGTTGAGGATACCTTCCTAGACGACATCGGTGATTGCGAACGTGCCGCTCAAGCTTGGGAAGCACTGAAAAGAATGCACACCAAATTTGGACTTCTTCACGTACTCCAACTAATGAAGGATTTTTTCAATGTAACCATGAAGGCAGGAGAGGCAGTCCAGTCATACCTGGGCCGATTATGGACATACATAGAAAGTTGTCATCTAGTGGTTATTCCTTTACTGACAGAGAAGTTGCTTTGGTTATGCTGATCGGGCTACCAAAAGCGTATGAGCCGCTGATACTCAACCTGGAAAAGGATGAAGAAAACATGACAACCACTCTTGTGAAGTCCAGCCTCATTGTAGAAGAAAAAAGAATCCTCAGAAAAGAAACCAATCAAGAACATGCCGAAGAGAAAGCCCTCTACACAAGGAATGCACACCAGTTGCCGAAGAAGCCAATGAAGAAATGGCAGGCCAAGAAGAACTTCCAAGGACCAGAAGATGACAATCAGCAAGGAAGGAACAAGGAGAAGAATATAAGGTGTTTCTCTTGTGGCGAGTGGGGACACATCTCTAGAAATTGCGTGGAAGCCCAGCAGAAGGGACATAACAGTGCCAAGACAGCCGTCGATTCAAAAAATCAAGCACTGTCAGCAGTCCACATGACCAAAAATCATGCAGAAGCCCAGCAGAGTGGACATAACCTCGCCAAGACAGCCGTCCACTTGAAGAACCTTGCACTATCAGCCAACAGTGGAAACTGTACATCACAGTGGATCCTTGACAGTGGAGCTACAGAGCACATGACATCAGACAGAGAAAAATTTGTTTGCCTTCAACAGCACACATCCACAGTTGAAGTTGCCAATTCCGAAAAGCTTGCGTCACTGGAAAGGGTGAGATCTTGCTTACCGTTCCTGATAACACCTGGAACTTCACCATGTCAGATGTTCTGTATGTGCCTGACTTGGAAGGAAGCCTACTCTCCATTGGACGAATTGAAGAGCGTGGATTCAAGGTGCAGTTTGCTGGTGGTGAAGCAAAGGTTATCAACAAAAATGGTGCGACTGTCTTGACAGCAAGAAGAAGAGGAAGATTGTATATAATTGAAGAGAGCCGACCCTCAGCTTTTTTGACGAGAGCTGAAAATGAAGAACTGTGGCACCGCCGCCTGGGACACCCGCATAATAGTGGAATCAAAGCCTTCGATTCTACTGAAACCAATAAAAGACCAAACTCTCAATGAACAGACCCTGTGCAGTGTGCATACAAGGAAAGATGAAGAAGCAAAGTTTTCCCAAAACTGCAAGCAGCCGAGCAGAACATGTTCTTGAGATCATCCATTCAGATGTAGTTGGCAAGATTTCCCCACCCTCACTAGGCGGATCGAACTACTTCGTAGTTTTTACTGATGATTTTTCTCGTTACACAACTGTCTACCCAATCAAAACAAAGAATGAAGTTCTCACAAAATTTGATGAATTTAGACGTATGGCAGAAAACTTGCACGGCAGAAAAATCAAGATCCTACGAAGCGATAATGGTGGAGAATATAAAAGTGAAAAGTTTAATGAATATCTCATCAGCCACGGAATACAGAGGCAACTCTCAGTTCCAGAGTCACCCCAGCAAAACGGAGTTTCGGAAAGGATGAACCAAACTTTGATTAACACCACCAGATGTCTTTTGATCGAATCCGGCTTAGAAGCAAGTTTTTGGGCTGAAGCCGTCTCAACAGCAGCCAAGTTGAAAAATAAGTGCCCATCTACTGCCATCGAAGGAGACATCCCAGAAAGAAAATGGTCTGGAAAAGAAGTAAACTTGGACCATCTCAGAGTTTTCGGTTGCAGAGCCTGGAGCCATGAACGTTCATTCTCGAGGAAGAGCAAACTTGATCCTAAAGCCAAAGAATGTATCCTAGTGGGCTACCCAGATGGTACAAAGGGGTACAAGCTGTGGGATCTCAAGAAGAAGACTTTCCTCATTAGTAGAGACATAATATTTGAAGAAGATGTCTTTCCTTCCAAGCTAGTGAATTGTGACCAACAGCCCCTTGAGATTAGTATGAAATTTAACTTTTACGAAGAACCGGTTGAAGAGATAGAACAAAATTCTGAGGTATGTGATCAGCCTGAAGAACATCATTCCAACCAATTACCTGAGGAACCACAAATTGATGAAAATGAAGAAGTTTGCACAGACCAAAATGACGAAGAAGTTGTGGAGCAAGACATTTTTGACGAGTCAGCCACACCTGAGGTCAACAATCAAACAAGCAGAACCAGAATCATCAAGCGTCCTAAACATCTAGACGACTATGTTCTTTACAAAGCAGAATGTCCTTCAGAAATGAAAGCACTTGAGAAAGACCCTACCACTGCAAAAGAAGCCTTGACTTCACCTGAAGCTGAGATGTGGAGAAGAGCTATGGACGAAGAATTGGAAAACCTACACCAGGCACAAACATGGGAGTTAGTTCCAAGACCTCCTAACATCAAGCCCATTGGGTGCAAGTGGGTATTCAAGAAGAAATTGAATGCTGCAGGAGAAGTGACAAAGTTCAAATCAAGGCTAGTAGCCAAGGGTTACTCACAAGTCCCTGGAAAAGATTTTTCAGAGACATTCTCGCCCGTCATAAAGCTGAAGTCCATCAGACTTCTAATGGCCCTTGCAGTAGAACTAGACCTAAGAATTGAACAAATGGACATCACAGCTGCTTACCTAAATGGTACTTTGAAGGAAGATATTTTCATGTATCAGCCTGAAAGTTCCAAAGAAGAAGGAAAAGAACATCTTGTGTGCCATCTCAAAAGAAGCCTCTATGGATTGAAGCAGTCTGGAAGAGAGTGGAATAAATGTTTCGATACCTTCTTGAAAGATTTTGGACTCCTTCGCTCAAAAAGTGATCCATGCATCTACTATCACCCAGAAAAAACCCTGTATGTTGGAATATATGTTGACGATATGCTCGTCGTGGGCATTCAGGATTCCATTGACCAGTTCAAGCTTCAAGTGATGCAAAGATTTCGAGCAAGAGACCTTGGAGAAGCCGAAGGAATCCTGTCAATGAGAATCAGCCGAAAACCTGATGGTTCGATCACGCTCGACCAGACAGCATACATCGAAGAAATTCTGGAAACTTTTGAAGCAAGCTCAATCAAAGGAGCGTCAACACCATTAGACCCTGGAACTAAACACTACAAAGTAGAAGATGCAGAATGGAATACCATTAAGGAGGAGAGTGAGAAGATACCATACAGGCAGGCCATTGGTAGTCTACTATACCTTGCCTGTGGGACTCGACCAGATATAGCTCACAGTGCTACCTACATGAGCCAATTCAACGAGAGACACTCCGAACTGCACTGGAGAAGCGTGAAACACCTCCTACGCTATCTCAAGGAAACAAAACACCTATCCCTTAACTTCAGGAAAAACTGGCAAAGTCTCGATGTGTTCTCCGATTCAGATTGGGGTTTTAACCGAGTGGATAGGAAAAGTTTTAGTGGTTATGTGATCATCTTAGGTGGTGCAGCAGTGTCGTGGTCTAGCAAGAAGCAGTACTGTACTGCATTATCCTCTGCCGAAGCAGAATATGTTGCAATTGCTCACACGATGAAGGAAGTTTTGTGGTTTAGGGGACTTTTACAAGAATTGGGCATACAACAGTTTATACCACAACCAACAAGTGTGAAAGTTGACAACCAGGCGGCAATATTTATTGCCAATAACCAGACTACGTCTGAGCGTAGTAAGCATATAGATATCAGGTATCATTTCATACGTGATTACATTGAGCAAAATGTTGTCAAATTGGAATATGTGTCATCGAAAGACAATGTTGCAGATTTGTTTACTAAAAACATTAGCAAAAAGGTACTTTTTAGCTTAAGAAGAAAACTAGGTTTTAATGTGTGATGCCAGATGTAATTAGTCTTTTTTTTGTTTATTTGATAACTTGCATGAAAAATTGTTTCGTTGATCATTCCAATTAATGTGTTTTTTTTTATATTTGTTTAAATATATGTGTAAGATAATTTTGGTTCCTATTTTTTTGTGAAATTTGTCAAGGAGGAGTGTTGAAATAAAATGTGACAAATTTATATTTTGCAGAGTGGCAACACTCTCTGTTCTACATTCTAACAACATGTGAAATGAAGTTCCGTCCGTTTGTATTTTTTCGAGTCATCATTTAAAAAGCAAACAGTGAGATTCTATCTTTAAATTCAATCTGAGCAATGGAAAAGCAATCTTAAATTTCTTCCATAACACTAGGTTGACATTAAACTCAAGAAAACAACTTGAGACATTAAACTCAAGACTATTAGTCAATGAGTTTCCAATTGTTTTTCTATAAATTGTGTCAGAGGTGCTAATAACAAGCGATTGTCCATGTCAAGTGGTGTAAGAATGAACCCTCAATCAAACAAGCTTGTTTCACATTTATCGCCCCTAGAACTGCTAGAGGACAAAAGACTAAGTTGACTAAAAGATAAATGTCATTGGGAGTCAATCACACCACTGCAGCTATCTTAACCCCAGTAAATCAGTGAGATAAAATCTATTATGTTTTGTCATAATATTTTTACTGGGATTGTTACTAAAAGTGAAATGTATTTTTTTAGTGATAAGTTTACCATTGTTTCCATTTCTGATCCTGTAAATAGTGACAACAATGGGACAGGAACAACTTTAGACATTCCTTCACGAACTGCAGCCACCTGGTCATCAAATTCATGAAGCCTAAATAAGATTTTTAAAAAATCCTTAGTTATGTTGAAATATATAATTAGTAAAGTAATGCTTCAATTACATTTTTTAAAGAAATATAATCAAACAAACACATGAGAAATCTAATTAGAATTTTGCAGAGTTTTCTGCACATCTATAACATTCCTAAAAGAGGCCAAAGTTTGCGGGAGATGAAATAGCCATGAGGCTAATATAAAATTATGGTAACCTTTGTTATCTCTCAAACAAACAAATTTTATATATATATATATATATATATATATATATATATATATATATTATATATATATATATATATATATATATATATATATATATATATATATATATATATATATTATATATGAATACTGGTAACTTAATTTTTAACCCTAATTTTGAAACAAATGTAAAATTACTATCTAATAATATTTGCCATCATTTATTTAACTTTATAAGTTTTCTAATAACCTATATTAGTAAATTAACAACTTATGAGAGCTCTCAAATTGATTGGCTAATGTTAGGCCCACAATTAAAATATAACTTGCAATGCATAATGGCATCATGATGATGAAGAGCTTACCTATAGCTAAGAGCAAGTCGAATATATTCCATTCGATTTTCAGGCGTCACATAAGCGTATTTAGAACTAAGAGGAATTTCTACCCCAGTTGTACTGTGAGTACTGAATGGTAAATCAAACTTTCTAATGTTGTCAGGTTCCATATAGCGCACACTCACAAGACCTGAAATAAAAATAAGTTTATTAGGGTTGTTTCACTTCAAGAATGGCAACAGTTCCAACGGTTTGTTGTCTGGAATTACTTTTGTTTTGGCATTCAAAATGAGTTTTCTAAGAATATTTTACAAATTAAATTTTTTAAATGCCAACTTCTTGCTGTGCTGTTGTTTGTTCAAAACATTGGTTAAAGAAAGCTTGGATAGAATGAAAAGTTTCTTTTCATCTATATCGGTCATTTTGAGACTGAAATTTAAGCAACCAGAGAAATTGCAGTACGGAGAAAAATTAAAACAAAGTGTTACATCATCTGAAACATTCCTATTGCCTACTTTCACATGTAGATTCTATTAGAGATTGGTGGTATGACAAAGTAAGCTCCGTCCACTATATTGAATAACCAAATTACACCTTATTTTCACTCTTGTGGAACTGTTGACACTTAAGAAGTGAAACATGGTCATTGAAAATTAATAAAGAGAATTAAATACTTTCTTAGTCAAAAATTGGTTTGGCTTGGTTTTTATATCAAGGTTTTTATATCAAATCAAAACAAGTAGGTTTGTAACAGAATCTGTCACTCAGCCCGCTTCCACACAACATTTGTGTTCAACAGGAAAAAAGTCGCCAAACACAATATTAATCTAATTATAATTATAAACATTTACACGCTAAATTTGGCTAGTTTCCTTATTTTATTACAAAAATTCTATAATTATTTCTTCAATAATTATTATCATTTGCAAAAATTAATTTATGTTTCAAAGAATAAATTTGTAATATCCCTCTATTTTAAATAGAACCAAGACATTTTTATCAACATACAAAGAATCTCTTAGTGAAATATATTCGACGTCATTTCAAGCTGATTGATGTCGCAAAAATAATTTTATTTTAATTTAATATTTACAAGAATTAAAGTTTCTCGAGTGATTGTTGCGAATGGCAATGGTGATTTAATTCTAATAAAAATGGCTTCTTATGCTTTTTAAATGAGCATTAAATTTTGCAGTTTTTTTAAATAATGAAAGTACTTCTAGTTTGAATTTTTTTTTCTGAGATTTTCAATATCTTCTAATTTATTTGCGCTGAATTTTTTGACGTATCACACTTGTATGTAGCATTTGTAGTTTGGGACAGACGGACAGAACGATTATAATATCTTCCACTTTTTACGTTATAAACATAGTGGGGAAGCTAAAAGCAGAAGTTGATATGCAGAAAAGTAAGTACAAATATTGAAGTAATTACTTAATTTTTGTCAGTACTACTAACTCATAAGAAAAGAAACAATTAGAACAACTAAAAAATTTTATTTTATGGGGATGGTCACATTTGGCCGAGTTAAAACTTGAATAGATAGATATAAAACTAGAACTAGTTACACAAATTGACAAGGCATTTAAAGTAAAGAAAATATTTCATACATTTTACATAAAGTATTTGATAACTGCTTGAAACATAAATCCTCTGAGGGATAAGCAAATTTGCTGAAAAGTGTTTTTTTTTCAACGGGGTTGTTTCACGGAGGATCTGGCAATAGCTCTGCGGTTTTGTTTTCACGTCAATTTCATATCTTTCAACAGTGTTGCCAGCAGTTTTAGGAGAAAAACACTACGAAAAAATACCATTTAATTCTAAAATTACAAAAACATACTATCAAAAATACTAGCAAAGAGTTTCACGTTTTTTTAAAGTCACTAAAAGATTCCAAAATGCAGCTAGTATTTTTACGATATATTTTTGTAATTTTAGAATAATTCTAAAATACAATATTTTTTTTTGTAATTTTAGAATAATTCTAAAATTACAAAAAAAATATCATAAAAATACTAGCTGCATTTTGGAGTCCCTTTAGTGACTTTAAAAAAACGTGAAACGCTTTGCTAGTATTTTTATGGTACGTTTTTGTAATTTTAGAATTAAATGGTATTTTTTCGTAGTGTTTTTCTCCTAAAACTGCTGGCAACACTGTTGAAAGACATGAAATTGACATGAAAACAAAACCGCAGAGCTATTGCCAGATCCTCCGTGAAACAACCCCACTGAGTGAGATTAAAATTTTAATTTTTAACTGAAAATTTAATTTCTATATTTTTTTTTTAAATAATCTACAAATCGTAGCAAACCAAAAAGTTTTACCAGCTACATAGTCTTTGTCCACTTCAGTGAGGTCTGTTGGGGTTAAGATCATTCCTGTCAACTGTTTCCACATAGGCTCAGCTAAATTCAGGCTGAGAGGACTGCCTGTCCGCATTGCTATGCCCATCAACATTCCTGCAAAGAATGGTATTTGTAATAAAATAAAATGGCAGTTTTGTAAGTGTATTAAAATGGAGCAAACTCTAGAAGACTGATAGGTTATATTTATTAAGTTCTTACAACAATGCTGCTGTGGGCAAGTAAACTGCAGTGGCTCGAACCATTGTCATAAGCACTTAATAAATCAAAACTATAGATAAGTCAAGTTAAAGCCTAACTTTTTCAAGTCAAAAATGGTCCAATTTATTGTTGTTAATCACTTCAGTTTACATGCCCATGACAGAATGGTAAACGCATTGTTATAGATTCTGCAGTTTACCTGCCCATGGCAGTGATTATTTATATACATTAATAAATATTGCATATAAAACAAAGTAGAGGAAAGTATATATGACAATCTTTGAAAAATTATTGCAGGGTGAATTAAAGTCCAATAACTAACTAAATCTTATGTTTATTTCCTCTCCATTTCCTATAACAAATTTAGTATTAGAGTACGAATTATAAAGGTATTTTACATTGAAAAAGAAACATTTTTAAGCTGTGTCAATTAACAAGGTAGCAAACTGATAGAACAAACCAACATCCTTAAGTCGTACCTAAAAACCTAAACATTTCCATGTGAAAACTTGACTTAGCCGATGGGTTGAGCAGGAAACAATCCTTGTTTGTTCCCGAATCATCTCGGCCATTAGGGGTTAGTATGAGCAATGGCAGGGAGCCATTTTGGAGTTCATCGCACATCTCGGCCACTGATTCACTGTAACCGCCACCACAGTCGTCCACACTTTCACCTAAAATTTATTCACCGAAATAGAGATGTGTCACAATTTAAAGCAGTTTTGTTCAGCCAATTATTGTAGGCTAGCTTAGTATTGCTAAAAGCTTTTTGCTGCATGAGAGCTAATTTGGGTGAGATTAACAATTAAGAGCCAATTCCAAACATTTGCGATAGAAACCATATTCAAACCCTCAAACTTTGGTATTGGCTTGTTTCAAGTGACTTAGATAAATCCTGCTACATTGATTAACTAATCAAGACTTTATTTTCATTCATGTGGAACTGTTGCCACTCAAATTGCAAAACATGCTTATTGATGGTCATCATCACTTAATAATACATTGTTTAAAATATCAAATTGGGTTGATAAAGCGAGATAGATAAATGGTAAACCACGATGAAGAAATTATCATTTAACCAAATAACAACCCATTTGTGAATAACATGAATATCCCTGCCTTACAAAATAAAAGCATTGATTTTAAGTTTTTAAAATTTATTTTTCTTGTAACTTAATTTGTCTTACACAAACCTATCAGAAAGCTTATTTTAGCATTGTACATTACTAGTCAATCGTTTAAGGAAATTTACATTAAAAAGAATTGAATGCTTTTACATGGAAAATAATGTAGTTTTAAAATATTAATACTTTGAGACATTATAAATAAATTTAAATAAACTTGAGACTTGAGACTACACTCACCAATGAATTTGACTTTCCATATTCTGTGTGGCAAAAGTAAGCTTTCTTGGGTGATGATGCCCATATTTGAAACCATTTGACCAAACACAGATTTCGAGCCATCAGCACCAGCAAAGCCTCCTTTGGATCGAAATTTTTTCACCTGAAAGTGGTCAAAAGAAATTAACAATACAGAATATAAAACATTAAAAAACATACACGGTAACCGAAAATTTACAAAAAAAATTTAGCTTTTATAATTTTTTTTACTGAAAATATTACGTATACTTAAATAATTTTCCTGGTATCTGTTTTTTTAGCTAAAAACAATCATGAGTATGTATTTAAATTAGGAAATTTTAGAGTGTTGAGAACAAATTTATTGAAAGGGAAGAGGTTATACAAAAAAATAATATATAAGCGATAAGTTAGTGTGCATGTTAAATTTCTCGAGTGATTGAACACAAACCTGCATTCTATTCAATTCAATAACTGGTCCATGTTGCCGATCTCTAATCATTGTGGCTTGTAGAACTTTCCTGAAAGCAGCTTCCTGTACAAATAGAGAAACCATATTAATTTTATTTCAAAAGTGGGAAAAACTAATACTTGAATCCACAATTCAAATTCAACTGGTCATTTGAAATGAGGTTGTTTCAGATGATGTAACTCTCATTTTTTTTAATTTCTTGTGATTTCATTGGTTGTTTTTTATCTCATTTTAAAAATTAGCAGTCTTTTTGTCGACTTTTTATTCTAGTTCAAAATAATTTATGTTTGTTTTTATTACCTTCTTTTTATCTCTACTATTTATTAAACTTTATTGGTTTTAATTTGATTAAATTGCAAGTACGCAAAACGTTACCGAAACATCAATGTTGTTGGCAAACTTTGGTTTAGGTGATATTACGTGTTAACGTGATTCATGAACAGAGAAAAGCTTCAGCCCTATCGAAAGAAAAGTTTGTACACAACATTTGTTGTAGTAAGGTAAGAAAATATTGTATTGTTCAAAACAAATGTAATTCCAGAAGGACCAAGAATGAAAACAATACCGCTAAAACTGTTGTCAGTCACAACGTGAACTATGCCCAGATATAAATATAGTAATGGAATCTTCTAAATTACAAGGCATATAGTAACTGTGTTAAGGCTCTGTCAGAAGCTAGAAATAGGAACCATGAATTTTGTCTCCCAAACATAATCAAATTTAGACACACTAAAAAAAAGGTAGGACTTCAGATAGAACTATAATATTAAAGAAATAATCTATACGCAAATGATATATTTTAAATCTACCTTTCCAGAAGACACCAAAAGCCCTCTCAGGTTATCATTCCCAAGGTCAAACATGGATATTGAGGCACAGAAAAGTTCTGAGAAGTGGTACAAGAGACAGTACCGGTTCCTCAGTATTGGAATCTCAATGTCTTTCAGGTAGTCGTATTCCAGAGGTATCGTGGAGGGTAGTCGCCCAGTTTGGCTAGTTTTGCATGTCGACCATGCTACTGTATGTGCTGATCCACAGGCCACTTTGTTTATTTTCTTTCCTGAAAAGAAATATCATTTATATATTCTTTTCATAAATGGTTGTAAAATACATTTGAAATGCTTTTATAGGAGATGCACCCTTTAAGTGAGTGTTTGCTTTTTTTTTTTAATTCATAAACTTGTTAACAAAAAATTAGGTATTTCCAAATTAATTACATAAGAATGTTTTAAAGGTATAATAAAAATAGTACTTCAGATTTTAGACTGACTTAAGAGAGTTAATTTTATTCTGTTTGGTTACATTATTCTTTGACAATATTCATTTTTGAGATGCATACTTAATTAGACAGTAGAACCTCTTATCCATCTCTCTTTTGTAAGGAACTCTCTGTTAACAGACCGCCTGTGATTCAACACAAAAAAAAATTCTCTACCAATATCATTCTCGGTATTTCTGAAAATTGAATTCCATCCTAATTTTTAAAACAGGAAATTCTGACATTTATGAAAACAGGAAATTCTGACATTTATGAAAACAGGAAACTTTGCTGATTTTAAAATAGCACTCAGAATCTAAGTGACATCTATTATTAAATAGGGAGAAAATAAGAACTTTCAAAATAACTCTACTAGGAAATTTAAAAAATAAATTTTTATCACTTTCTGTATGTAAAAAGTCTCAATTTCAGAGTTACAACTGGAAACCAGAGAGGATTTAGGGTCCACAGACTTTCGGTGCTCCTCCATGCTGCAAGTTTTACTACTTCCTTGAAAATTCTCTATTATCCTTAATTTTTGATTATTTGACCTTCCTCCGTTCCCAGTTAGATCGAATATTCGAGGTTCGACTGTAATTATACATGTTTAAAATTAAAAATAATTCCATCAAGCATAAATTTAGAATCTTCACCGGTGAGAGCTGAAACAAGCCTTGGTCTCTGTATTGCATTTGTCGACCCATCTCCAAGTTGTCCTTCATCATTGTCACCCCAAGTGTACACTTCACCTGGAAATGGAACAATTAAAATAATTATTTTTGAAAATATTTAATACGGTATTGGCCCATTTGTCGAGACTGCTTAAGGAATGCAACAGAAAAGTTTTCCTGAAACAAGAAAGTTGATTTCTGTTACAAATTTGTCTATTTGCTATTTTTAACTAACTGGCTTTATAAGTAAAATAAGGGGTTAGTCTCAACATTATATATGCACCAAAGTATATTGTAGCGTTTTTTGGGTAACTATTATCAAAAATCGCCAATGAACGTGCCAGCCCTTATATCCTAGTTATACTTTGGAGAATATGAGTTTTGCAACTACACTCTTCAAATATACTTTTACTGTTTTTGTTTTAATACAACTAATAAAATATATACTTTTGGCAGACAAATTATCATTGGTGCCACAAATTAAAGACCAGCTACATTCACAATTTTTTTGTAAATTAAAATTGAAAGAAAATGAGAATTTCAGGCAGCTGCAATTTTCAAAGTAAGGAACAGTTGAATTCAACAGAAATGGTTAAAATTCAACAAAATTAGACACACACCCATTGTGCACAGAAAGTTCACACTTCGTTCCTACACATACAACTTATTTCTACACACTTATACATAAAACCTAAGATATTTTAAAAATTGCAATCATACCTGTATCCGTGCAAACAACACAGTGCAGAGATCCAACAGCTATAGAAATGACCTTCTTGTTGTGAAGAGAAGAAACTTTTCTTGGTCTTCGGACATGGTCATCAGTTCCATGACCTAAACGATGGTAATCACCTTTACCCCTGAAAAAGGTAATTAAGCTGTTAATGGTATTACCAACTTAAATCCTGAAGTTAAAATATTTTGGACCAATTAGTAAAGTTTTTATTAATTTTTTTAAATCTTAAGTTCAAAAGCTTTGTATTAGAGCTTCATTTGTTTGTTTCCCCATTCAAAGGTTTGTGATAATTCTGACACAATAAATGTGGGATGCTATAATTTGGATTTTAAGAACAAAAAGTAAAATATTTCTTTTAAAAAGTGTGGTTGGAGAGCCAAACTTTTAACAAACTTTCCTTTAAATTAACAATGACATTAAAAGTAAAAGTTTTTACTGAAAGTTTACTTAATTAAAAAAATTAGGTAAACTTTCGGGTGGCAAGAAAAAGTGAAATGTTTCCTCCTTTCCAAAATCAAGCAATTGGTACACATGACACAGAAATTCAAAAATATTTAAAAATTCAGTAGTGATATGTTAAATCTAGGGAGCTGACAGCTCTGCTTTTAGAGCATATGAAATTTTGGGAAATGCATTCCTTCACATGCATAAATTGTTAAATAACATTTTTTATATGACCCAATTCATTTTTGAACAAACCTTGATTTATACAACAAACATTTTGTTGAAAGAATCCCCCGAACTAAAAAAAAACACAATTTTACTCACCATGTATACACACTACCAGTCTTGGTCAAAGCAACAGAAAACTGCGACCCACACTCAACTTTAATCACCCCCATTCCCGTCAATGCATCAATCTTTACGGGAATTTTACAGCCGTCGCTGCCGCCACGACCCAGTTTCCCGTAATCTCCATCTCCCCAAGACCAAACACAGTCATTGTCGGTTATGCAGAGGGTCTGAGCATCACCTGAGCCACAGGCGACGTCAGTCACATTGTAGTTGACCAGGAGCTCAACCTGAAAGAGGGAGTGATTGTCGGTTAGTTCAAAAAGAAAGAGATAAAAGTTAATAAAGCAAAAAAATGTTAAAATACTCAGAGGATATCCACAATAATAAAAAAACACTCAATTGTTATTTCGAATTATCCCCAAATCAACAACATTATTGGAATTTTTTTTTAAGTTTAAATTTAAAGTTATTTTCACCTGCCAACAACTTAAAGATTTTTGATATGAAAGACCCAATTGGTACTTTTAATTACTGGTATATTTATAATATTCCTTGCCAATACGGCCTTTCATACATAGGATAAACAAAGAGAGCACCAAAAATCAGTCGCTACAGTTCCTGTGAGTTGAATCACTATTTACATTTCTCCTCAACCTCAATTTTGGTTAAACCTTCTGGCATGGGGAAAAATTGCTTTTTTACAAAGCCTACCTCCTCCTTAAAGTCTGCAATAACTTAGTAAATTCTTACAATAAATGAAAACAAAAAGTTAGTAAATTCTTCTATGCCTGAAATCTCGCCGATATGAAAATGCATTTTGCAACATAATAATTTGTTTCCATACAGTTAAATTGATCGGAACATTCATGCAGAATTAACAATATAAAGTTTTTTGTTCAAACACACCAAGTTGCTTCGTGTTTCCATTAGTATTCATTTTAGACAACAACAAAATTAACATGGCTAAAAGGTCTTTTATAACAACGGTACAGATATAAACAGCACTTACTCTTTTAGGTTTAAGCTGGTCTTCACTGTCCCCATGTCCCAATCTTCCATAACGACCTTTTCCCCATGTGTACAGCTCCCCACTTGAAGTTATGCATGCACTGTGGGCCCCACCACAAGCAATGTCAACCACTTCTTTGCCGTTGATGCTTTCTACCTTTTTGGGTCGATCACAGGAACTAAGAAATAAGATAGTAGTTTATATATAGGTAATTTAAGTAATTTTTTTTCTTTATAATGCTTTAATATTGGAAAATCCAAAAATAAAATGCATTAACTTAAAGAGAGGAACAGCTAAAATATAAAAAAAACCTGTTTATTCTTTCACATATTTGCACATTGCTATAAGTTATTTATTTCAAAACAACTGAATTCTGGATATTATTTGAATTATTCTTGAATATTATAAAAATAAAAATTGAATCAGAAGTGGTTCTTAGTGATTATCACAATTTTTGCCGTCGGTAGGTAAACTATAGCAACCCCAACAATGAACTGCACCATTATTGATCTGAAATAATCATTCATTCAATTGAACGACAGCCCGGGTGGGCCCTGGCCTTCTCTAGAAGTCTCCTCCAGGCAAGTCTGTTCTTGGCAACTGTTCTCCAGTTGGTATTAGGTTTTAGGGTCTTTAGGACTCTTTCGAGACAGTCGATCCACCTCAACAGGGGTCTTCCCCGAGGTCTAGTTCCCATTGCCAGAAAGATTTTTTTACAGCAACTATCATCTTGCATTCTGGCCAGATGACCAGCCCATTTTAGCCTCTGTAATTTAATATGCTTGACTACATCAATTTGTCTGTAATTTTTGTAAAGCTCCAAGTTAGATCTGCGATATATTCCGTTAACTTAGACCCCTTTAAGAATGTAGCGCAAAACTTTCCTCTAAAAAATACCCAGAGTCTCTTCATCCTGTACAGTCATTGCCCAAGTCTGTGATGCATAAGTTAGGACGGATCTAATGAGACTCTTATAAATTAGCAGCTTAGTGGGCAGTTTGAGAAAACTTGATTTCAAATCCGTAAAAACATATGTTTGCTGCCAAGATCCTTTTATGTATCTCGGGGGTTAACGCTTTTTTATTGTTCACCTCTACTCCCAGATAGGTAGAGCTGTTTACCTTTTCAAATTTCAGGTTGCCAACTTCTAAGTGACTAAGTTGTTCGGTAGATTTCATGCATGGCATATACTTAGTCTTGTTTTCATTTACATACACATTATAAATCTTTTAGCACTCTGTTCCAGGGCCATGAATGCTTGTTTAAGAGCTGGTGCAGTTCGAGACACTATACAGATATCATCTGCATAGGTAGTATTTGTATTGACTTATTGAAAATAGTCCCTCTAACATTGATATTTGAGTCTTTTTCAAGAGCCAAATTGAACGAGAGGCATGCCAGTGCATCCCCATTATTGACCTCAAGCTGTTCTGTAAAGTCACCTTGTAAACGAACTTGTATTTTGGTTTCCGATAGAGTTAAAGCCAGTTTTGTAGGAATAATAAACTTGTGCATTGCCGTAATGAGTGATTCTCTATTGATACAGTTCTGAAATCAGTATTTTAATATACTTTCTCAAAGGGTAGAGTTACTGAGTGCTTGCAACAATGGTGCAAGTCTAGATCAGCAGTTCCCAACCTGGGGGCGATCGCCCCCAAGTGGGCGATTTGTGTTATCAAGGGGGCAAAAAATACTCGAGGGGCAATCAGGGGGGGGCGATGAGTATTCAAAAGGTGGAAATTAAAATAATGTTGTACCTTTGTACAGTAAAACCATTCTCCAACCACAACCAAACCAGCCCATTTTTACTTTAAACTCTCTTAAATTTTCTAGAAATCAGTAAAAATATCTTAGTTAATTATTTCACTTTTGTTCTTTAAAATATGTTACAAAATATGTGTTTTATGTTTTTTCTATTTTATTTAAAAGGGACCAGATAAAGCTTCTTTGGTTGTTTTTATAAAAGGTAGTAAGTGTTATAAAACTGTTTTATAGTTACACTTTAACTTTAGTTATGATTAGACATAACATGAAAATTAAAAGGGGCCGATGGATGTTAATCAACCTAAAATACGAGGCCATGGTCCAGAAAAGGTTGGGAACCACTGGTCTAGATACTGTAGTTTACTCGGCCACGGCAGAATTCCTCTTATGTTTTAACTATCTCTTGGCGCCCGGAATGCAGAAAATTATTATTACAGGTTCATTCCTGATAGTTCGACAGTTGGTTGGTGTAATTAATGTTGCACTGGAGTCACAATTGGCAGGTCTGGTTAAGACTTTAAAAAACAGAATAGTTTTTTTATCATAAGTATATAATGAACCTCCTTTACCTTCTGGTGCCATGTCCCAGTTTTCCATCCTCTCCTTCCCCCCAAGAATAGAGCTCCCCATGGGCTGTAAGAGCCAAGCAGTGCTTCCCTCCAGAGTTAACAGCAACTTTCTTGATGGCCAAGTCTTGGATGCTTTCCAGTAAGGTGGGGGCAGATACAGAATCAGCACCCCCGATACCTAGACGACCTCCAGATCCGTATCCTGTTGCATAGACCTGGAAAGAACACAAAGCAGGTTAAGAAAATTAAAATTTTTAATTTTATTGTTATAGTAGGTTTCATGAATTAAATACATAAAGCGTGTACGCTATAAGAATGAGACAATTCGATAGGCTAAACTAATGCAAGAAATTTGTAACATGCAAATTGTCACACTACCAGCAGAAAGTAGATCACTTATACTTATAAGATAAGATTTTGATTGTTGCTGCTGTAAGGTTCACCATGCCATCTCATTTATCGAACGCTATTCGAAAAGAAATTGTACAATTCTATAACTTCCATGCCAGAAGATGCAAGAATGTAGTCTTTAAACAAGTTTAAAAAGCGAAAAATTTCAAAAGCAACAATATATCATCGTTTAAAACAGTACAACGAACAAGGAAACATTGAAATTTCTCAAAATTTCGAAAAAGTAATCTCGTAAAAAAAGAACCCAACTTTTGCAACAAAGGTTAAGAAAATCGTGGATAAGATACCTGATATTTCAGTGAACCAAAATGCCCGGAAATTCAAGATATCTAAATCTTATGTGCACGAAATCATCAGAGAAGATTTGAATTTAAAGATTTTAAGAAAAAAAATTTCCAAAATACATAAAAGATCAAAAACAACGAGCAAAGAAGAACTGCTTAAAAATTTATCGGAAATTGGTTCCATCTTGATTAGGACTGAAACTAGTCATTGATGACGAGTTTTATTTCATGTATGATCTCAATGCTGCTGGTGGTGGTAGTAAGTACTACCATTTTGCCTCACCAGATTCTGTTACTGTAGAATATAGAATCAAAACCTAAAGAGAAATTAGCCAGAAAAGTGATGGTGCAGCACTCCATGGATGAGGATGAGAATGTGTCCCAGTCGGTGTTCTTTGAGGGAACTGTGAATGGTAAAACATACTTGCAACATTGTATACAGAGAGTACTGATACCCTTTATCCTCCAACATTATCGGAAGGAAGATATTTTGTTCTGGCACGGTATGGCTACCAGTCATTACACGAAAGAAGTGATCAAGTATCTGAGGGACCAGAACATTGATTTCATACCCAAGGAGGGCAATGCGCCTAACGTACCACAAGCAAGAGGGATAGAAAAATTCTGCGAAAAATTAGCGACATCGTACACAGTGTCAGGACTTTTGGAGCAAATTTAACACACAGGCCCTCTGCATGGGATATTAATTGTCGGACTTTTAGACACAGTTAGCTTACAAGTTGGCAGTTATTTTGGCAATGCCTATGCCCAAATCTGAACTGAAGATCGAGTAAACCTGCTTTATCTGGTGTTTGAATTACAATAGTTACTACAAATTCAAAACCAGCAATAATTTTGGATTTTGGTAAACGTTGAGGCTACACATTAGTCCCTCACTTACTAACTTACAACTTGTAAACCTTCCAACACCAAACAAATACATAAAACATTGATACCAGACAAACGGCCATACCTTCATCTCAGTTGTGACCACGAAAAGTGTCTGCTCTCCACCTACAATCTGCAGTGGCCTCAAGTTGGTGACAGCCTCGCATGCAGTCGGCAATTTGACCTTGGCTCCTTCCACTCCACCAAGCTGGCCACGATGGTTGTGACCCCAGCCAAAGATAGTGCCACTGCCGCCCCAGGACACGGCCCACTCTTCAGGTTTCCTGTAGAAATGGATACTTGAAAAATTGGAGGAATTACATAGCCTCCTACATAGTAATGCCTTCTGAATTCAATCAAAAGTAGGAAGTCAGCAGTCAGTAGAAGGCCCAACCAGATAACTAGTGCAACTCTATGGATGCCACTTGGTTCATAGTATGCTCATCAAGTAATGTCAACATTTGCTGTGTTGGTTTTGTTGTCGATATAGGTTTCTGCTCTGGTAAGCATTCTTTTTAATAATAAATTTAATAGATAACAAACTTTTATTTAATTGTAATGAATAATTAAGTACTTTTAATTCATTTTAATATTAATTAGCTCAATCAACTAAAACGGTTGAAAATAGGCCTAAGCTGTTACTTAACGAAAATTGTATTAACTTATTTTAAACTTTGCTACATCCTCCACAATAATCAAATAGAGGTGCTCTCTCAACTAGAGATGTAAAGTTGCAAGATCTCATGCGTAATGAACTAGAGCCATTTGTGGCTCAGCATATTCAGGCATAGGGCCAAGATCACAGGCAAGGACAAACAAATTTATGTCTTATTCTTCCTTACCTATTAATCCACAATATCAGCTGCTCATCATGCTCCTGCTTGAACACCTCATGATCCTCATGCATCATGGGCATCTCCCCCTCAGTCTCCTCTTCCTCAGAGCACACCTCCCAAATCTTCTTCCGCACCTCTGCCAAAAAGTCGACTGGTAGAGGTGCTCTTTCTACAAGAGATGTGGAGACGCGAGATGCCATGCAGTAGCGGCGGAACCAGAGCCATTTGTGGCTCTCGGCACATTGGGCCATGGAGTCTAGACCGAGATCGCAGGCTAGAGCAACAAGGACCTGAAATAGAGATAATTATGATTGAGGGTTTGAGGGGCTCAGTGGCTGAGAGGTATTACGTGACTGCAGGTTTGAGCCCCGGCTGAGTCGCCAGATTTCCTGGATAGGAAAATGGTTGGCACGCATGTCATCTGATTATGTGGCATGTAAAAGATCCCTTCAGTATCCATTTGGCTTAGGTTCTCTTGGCAAAATTAAATCTGGTCATACACACAAATCTGGTAACATCCACAAAGCTTAGATTCATTGCAATCTGAGCGTCAAAATTGGTAGAAAGAGTCACCTAGATGGGTGAACAAAAAAATAGTTCACAGTTCTGGGGAATATGCCGAGTCTGCAAAGGCTTAGCCGCCAATAAAGCAGCCCCGTTGGGGAAAAAAGAATGAAGGTTGGATTTGGTTGGATTAATATTACATATGGACATCCTATTTTAATTTTGCAACTAGTCAAATGAGAGGTGGACAACTGATAAGGCATTTTAAAAGGATAGATAGGGTTAGGCTGAAACGTCACACTAGAACACCACAAGGACTATTAGCCATGGTTATCGGAATTTAGAACCACAGTTAAATGACAAGCCGACACCTGAGTAAGTAAGACACCGATTGCAATTTTTAGGAGCAACATTGTACGCAGTGTGTGGACTTTGAAGCATATTTAATGTGCACTCCCTCTACACAGGGTATGATTCGTCAGAAGTTTTGGCTGCACAGACCGTTTATAGGTCGACAGTTATCTTGGCAATGTCCGGGCCTAAATTTGGAATCTTGCATGCAAGGCAAGCGCTTTACCAGCTGTGTTCGCCAGATCTCAAGGATATCATAGGTAGGATCAGAACATTGAACAAAGATTTAATGTGCCACCTTAACACACATTTTTTTGCTGCACAATCTATTAATATAATGGCAGTCCGAAACAGTATTTGATTAAGGGTTCCTAGAAATAAAGTAGATCTGAAGAGAGGTTGATGGAATAAACAACACAATTACTGAAAATGCTTTAATTTTAGTTCTAACAATAGCGTTTGTCTTAGACCTTTTATTTTATTAAGTTAACATTATACTACAACTACTAAGGCTTTATACCGGTCATTTAAGTTACCTAGCTAATCTTTTTTGTACATCATTAAAAGCATAAAAAATAAATAAATAAAATGACACTCGATTTTTACCTTGAAAAAGTCACTATGCATAAGATGTTTGCCTGCTCTAAGAATAGCATCTTCATATTCATATTGACGCAAAATGGTGCCAGGAAGGTCTCTAACCAATCCAACAAGTGCTGATCCAATAGGAATCTGTAAGAAAAAGCTATTGTAGTTAAATTGTATAAAACATAATAAGTTTATAAACTGTATACATTCACTATATATCATGACTAGTTTAATTTTTAGTTCTTGCCTATCAGAAGAACCATAAACCAAATAATAAGCTTAACATATAACACATTAAAAGTAAAGTATTGAAATAAAGAAAATTTTTTGACTCCTAATAATGTTCTAACTTATGTTACAAGTTGAACAAAAACTGCCTTTAAAATTGGAATTATTTCATATTTTTCAAAACATAAACGTGTATCCATGATTAACTTTTTTGGAATAAAATTGTTGGATAGTATCTTACAGCAGTTTGGAGTTCTCCAGTTGAGAAACTGGGACTTGATGTGTCTGACATAATGGCTCCAATATTCAGTTTACTGGCAAGTACAGATGATTTCAATTGACGAAGTTTGTTCAGTGCCCACATTCTATGACAGGAAGCTAAAGAAGAATTTAAAAAATTGGAATAAAAAAACATCAGTTAACGTGTTTAATCTAATAGATAATTCATAATAGAACACTGTCTGTCTTTGTTATAGATAAAAGTTATGATGAGATTTAAATTAAGTATGTTTATTGATTGAAACTATCATTTAGTAAATTTGTTGATTCAATATTAATTAATAGTTACCTGTTGCATACACGTTAGTTGAAACTATACTATGTTTTGTACAATTACTTTTTGTAACAAAATGTATTAAATCCAACTCAAAGGGCACACCCATTTGACATGGTCAAAATAAATTTGTGAAAGGCATTAATAATTTTTGAATGGCATTAGCCATTCAAACTAATCTCTTTAAAACATAAACAGCACACATTTTTTTTACAAATCAATAATTCAAATTCAGTAATCAAAGCACTATAAATTTTTACGCAATCACCAAAAGCATAATTATACATAATAATTTAAGAGCTTAATTTAAGACGGTGCCTTTAATAACCTTTAAAGTTTTAGTTTCCACTTAGAACGGTGAAAAATATACTTAAGTTCATGAAAATGGGGGAAGTTGATATCTTTAAAGGAGGGACACTATATTCATTGACATAAAAATCTCAATTTTCACACAGCAAAAATGTTAAAAAATGTCACACAACACATTCTTCAACACTAAGCTCTTCAACTTCTCAACTTACCCAGAGAACCCAGTTGAGCACATGAGGCCAAAGCAGCTGCCAATCTAGACAGAGCATTCACATCAGTTGTAACATTAACATGCTTCTCCAAAAGGGAAGTGACCAGTTCTATGGATGGTCCTGACATCACTGATCGGTCGGACAGTTCTTTATCGGTGCACTGAGGCATTATGGGATAAACTGTGAATCGCCATCCCCAGCCATTGACGGATCCGTCGCTCACAAACTTCCATCGGAGTTCGTTGCCGGATATGTGTAAGTCGCTGCACCATTCTGGCCATTCTCGACCTGAAAAGAACATAAGCAATTTTATGTACAGAAACAGTAAAAGACAGGGATATAATTAACCAGAAATCAAAAGAGCTGAAATTTAAAAAAAAGCACGAAAAAAACAAGGAAGAAAAACTTAAAACTAAGAATTAAATATCAGAAATATACCAAACTTGCAGACTCATTAGCAATTGATTGCAAATAAATGACATATCATATAAAGAAATCGATTTTTTTCAAATTATGCATTTGCAGCCCTCCAAAAGACCTAAACTTTTCTTAACTTCCAATAAATTCTACTAGGCTACAATTAAAAACTTCAGCGATTTGATATTCAGACAGTGGGATTTCATTTTGGTTCTAATAATTACAAACATTTCAGCAATCTATCCAGTCTGGAAACTGAATTTTTTCATAAATAAATATTATAAGGGGAAAAAGCCGAAAAATTCTGCCCCATAAAATAATCATATCCCTGCTACCAATATTAAAAAACAATTTCATACAACTACTGGTTTGACAATTAATAATAAAAAGACATTTTGCCAATTTTACATTTACAATAGCTATTATAATTTGAATATTTTTATGGGCAATTAGCAATTTCCTAATAAAATTATTTTAAATCAAACACCATCAATTTAAATGACCAAATTTAATTACCAATGAAATTTAAAACCATATATATTACCAAAAATAAAAATATATGCACTATCTTCATAAAAAATCACTGTTTATCTAGGGATTACTAAATCCAATTAAGAAATAAAGCAAATGAAATTACCCGATCTAATAGCAATGATTTTCCCTGTAGAATCCAAAATAGTGAGAGGATCATGTCGTCTTTCAGTCGAACATTGTCTGTCAAATTCCACTCTTAAATACATAGCACCTTAGAAAAAAGCACATCTATTTTTAAAATATACTGCAACAGAGCCATATTCAATAAAAACACTGGTAATTAGAATAAACTTGGATACAACCTTAAAATTCAAATACTGTTCTGTAGAATAAACTTAGTTTACCACCAAATTTTAAAGTATTCAACCACTAGTAACCACTCTTCTCTTTACAGAAGTCAACATTTCTTTCAACACAGTTTTCTTCTATTCAAAATGTGTTTAAAATTTTTTGAGAGAGACAGAGAAGTACAGGTTCAATGAAGGAAATTGGGCACTTCCTCTTATGTCTAGTTTTCAAAGGGTATAGTGGGGTATAATACTTTCATTGAACTACGAAGAGGGGGTTGCAACACGAGTATTATCGTTTGACCAGACCCCTTCTAGGAATTAGGAAGTATGTGTGTAAGGTCGTTTCCGGGAACCCAGAGGTGTAGAAGAGGTTATGTTACTCGTTTACTTTAAAGCAGGTCCAGTTTAAGTGCAATAAGATTGGAAGGTCAGGCTAAATTTAAACACATTGTTAAATATTGTTATCGTGCTCCAATTGTCCCTTATATAGCTTAAAATATAGAGTTCTGAAGGAAAAAATATTAAGGAAAGGAAATTTGAGTACACTAAAAGTGGATTCTCATTTTCTAAGCAGTGCATTATGGACATACAAAATAACAATAGTTAAATAGAAGTTTGAAAGGGACCTTTAAAAAGGTCCCTACAAGCGAGGGCCCAATAGAGCAGCTTTACTATACAATAAAATACACTTACTTTTTATAACTAATTATTGAGCAAAGCATTTATGAATTGAATAAAACTTATTTAAAAACTATACAAAAAACAACAATCAAACCAATAACACTACAATTATTAACAGTATTTCACGCACCAGGTATTTTGACAATATTGCTGAGTGTAGCATTGTCAGGATAGGGGTGGGGTGTCTCCTGAACAACGGGCATGGGCATGTGTCGACGACTGGAAAGATCCCCAGCAATGTCTTCTAGTTCTGTTACACACAGCTCCAGAATCATTTCTCCAACCTGTATGGGATAAAAAGTTCAATTCGTAAGCTTAGTAAATGAACATGCTACGTGGAATTTTAGAAAACAAATTGAGATTTTTATGTCAATGAACGTGTTATTCCTCCTTAACTCTTTAAGTACTAGAAGACGTACGAGTCCATTGTGAGTGTATTGGTTTTGGTGTTTTCTATTACTTAAAGGGTTAAAGATAATAAGATCTGATTTCCCATTCATTTTAGGTTAAGTATATATTTAACTTTTGAAAGTACTGTTTTTAACATATCTAAATGCGAACTAAAAACTTTAAAGGGGCACTAAAGTATTTAGAGGGTGAGAGGCGGTCTAAGTGAATTTTAACCAATTTCACAAGGGGGAGAGGGAGGGTCCCCTCAAACTTCATGTAATTTTCGCAGCAAAAAAAATGCGAGAAAATTGAGTTAAATTTAAGTAAAAAGTGTTTCTCAACTAAAATATGGGAAAATATAACACAATAATATTTATCATGGCTATTCGAACCATAGAACTGAAGTAAAAGTAGAACAAAAAAACCTATGCAAACCTCGCGGATAAAGAAGTACAAAATAAACCATGTGACAGAGAACGAAATGCAGATGATTTTAGATGGTTAATTGTCTTATTGTTCAGTTTTATTACTGTGATTCTTGACAACAATCTGTTAGCAAAATTATAAGTTTTCCTCTCATGCAAATACGGTTCCCTATAGCGGTGACGTCATCGGGCTACTGCGTAAAACGGTGACGTCACGGCATCTTGCTGCGGAGTGCCGCGTACATTTGTTTACGTTTCTTTCACCGGAGCTTCATTTCGCGTCACGGGTACGCATGCGCAATGCGGATTCTCAACTACCGCGGCTGCGGTGCTATTGTTTAGCGGTATATTTAAGCACAGGCTTTAATGTTTCTTACTCACTTTTCTCTTTCTTTTTATAAGCTTCAAATCTGGTGGTGATTTTGAGTTGAAGCGCCGGTGAACTGATAACAACATGGCGAAAACGCCCACTGTTTAGATATCTTTATTTTTGAACTTTAATTGTAAATTGTTTGATTTATTTTTAATTAAAAATTATTTTGATGAAATTCGTTTCTTGCTTCGTCACTTTGTCAAGTTTCATTCAACATTGGTTATGGGCCATAAAAACCCATGAACCTGACACGTGGCCGGAACTTGAACTATTTCATTGCACGTTGACGTTGATGACCTTATCGACGGGGGCCGCCGGCACTTCATTTCAAGATGGAAAGACAAGATACTGAGCGCCAGTTTCCGCTATTAAACTCGGAAAACTGGCATACCTGGAAAGAAGATGCCCGGATACTACTTATGGACAGAGGCCTGTGGGGGTTTATCAGCGGTACAGAACCGGCGCTTGAGTCTACTGCTTCGAAAAAGGAAAAACAAGAATATCAGCTCAGAAAAGACCGGAGTTTCACTACAATTTACTACGCGACATCTGTTGACCTCCGACAACTAATAGTTTCGGAAACTGATGGCCGAGATGCGTGGGGAATCCTCGAGTCGTATTTTGAGCCAGTGTCGAAAGCACGCGTCATCCAACTTCTCGACGAATTCTTCAACATGCGTTTCGACTATAACAACGAATCCACCGGTCTCTACTGTGCGCGACTCCGGGCTGTCGTGAAGCGTCTTCAGGAAGCGGGACACCCGCTTGAGGACCTCTACCAAGGCTTTCAGCTAATAAGGTACCTTCCTGCCCAATATCAAGGTATTGTACAACTTATTTATAGATGGGATAAGGAAAAATTTAACTTTAAGAATATCGAAGCAGAGTTAATTGTAGAAGAAAGCAGATTAAAGCAAGTTGAAAGAGACATTGATAACTCTAAAAGTGAACATTTAAATTTAAGTTCTACTGCATTTCGTACTGATTATTTAAAACGTAATTTGAATCAACCTACTCGAAGTAAACCAAATACAATTGGTCCTTGTTTTAAATGCGGGAAACTTGGGCATTTCAAGGCTAATTGTTATGTTAAAGTTCAGAATCCCAAGTTCATTAAAAGTAAAGGAAACGGTAATGTTTTATGTGGGATTAAAAGTAAGGGAAAAAGTAAAAGTAAAGAGTTGATTGATTCAAATGCGGAAGTGTTAAATAGTACAACTATAGAAGCTTTAAGTGATCAAATGAATAAATTTTCTTGGATAATTGATACTGGTGCCACCGCACATTTTTGTAACAATAAGGATTTATTTGTTAACTTTCGGGAAACTGATAACAGTGTAATGACTTTAGCGGTTGGTGGTATTGAAAGCGAAATTGAGGGAATTGGGGATATTGAGTTCCACGTTATGATTAACGGTCGTCGAAGTGATATCAAGGTTTATGATGTTTTTTATGCTCCAAAATTAAGAAGAAACCTCCTCTCTGGGACTGTTATTGAGGAATTTGGTTGCCATTTTGTTGGAACAAATGGGAAAATTTGGGTATATACTCCCGACTGGCAAAAGCTATTTTTCGCTAACAGAAGGGACGGGTTGTATATATTTCGCCCTAAATACGAAACTAAGAAAAATGTTAATATTTGCGAGTCGAGCGAAAGTTCAAAAGTAAAAGAAAATAAATCCCCGAAATCTCAATCTGGAACCAAGGCTAATAATCGGAATGAAAATTCTGACGTCATGGGTATTTGGCATTCACGTTTTTGTCACGTAAATTTTGATTATTTGGTTCACACCAGTAAAAATGATAGTGTTAAAGGGTTGCCAGATCTGACTAAACCAAATGCAGATTGCATTCCTTGTAAATTAGCTAAGTCTAAAAGAGTGTCTTTTAAGTCTATTGGGAAAATTAGGTCAAATAAGCCACTTGAGTTAATTCATATGGACGTTTGTGGGCCGATGCCCAAAGAGTCTCAAGGGGGCAATAAGTATTTCCTAACAATTACCGATGACTTCTCACGAAAAGTGACAGTCTTCCCTATAAAAAACAAATCGGATGTTTTTGAATATTTTTGTCGTTATCAAAAAAGGGCCGAAAATTTCTTAAACACTAAAATTGTAAATATTCGGACAGATAATGGTATGGAATTCTGCAGCAAACAATTTCTTAGTTACCTTGAAAAGGAAGGAATCCATGCCGAAAGGACTAACTACTACAGTCCCGAACAAAACGGCATAAGTGAAAGGTTTAACCTTACACTTTTGGACGGTGTAAAAGCAATGTTAAAATCAAGTGGGTTGGGCGACGAATTTTGGGCTGAAGCTGCCGTATGTTTCACATACGCATGGAACCGCGTCTGCCACGGAAATAAAGACAAAACACCCTTTGAGCTTTATTGTGGGAATAAACCTTCCGTTCGACATTTAAAGGTTTTTGGTTGCATTGCGTATGTAGGTACCCCCAAACAAAAAAGGAGCAAACTAGAAATGCGGGCAAAATTAGGCATAATGGTTGGATACGCTCACAAGACCAGAGGTTACCGTATTTGGTTACCAAATGAAAAACGTCTTGTAGAGGTTTCAAATGTTAATTTTAATGAAAATTTAAGGGCAGTGGATGTCGTCCTGGGCACAAAACAAATGGCACATTTTAAAATGGACAATTTTTCTTTCTACGATTTGGAAGACAGTGAGGTTGAATTTAAAAATGAAGTTGAATCTGAAGAGGAAGAAAAAGAACTAGATACTAACTTAGTTTTAACCCCATGTCCCCAAATCCCATGGATAAGAATTCCTGTTCTTCGCGAAGATAAATCACGGATTGATATTTATTACAGTATTGAGGGAACAAAGACAAGGTTTAAGTCTTTAAAAGAAATTAAAAAATACTGTAACTCCCATAATATAGAATTTAAGGATGATTTGTTTAACTTTTCGGGTAAAAACAAATTTTCTGGGAAAATTGGAAAAGAGAGTGAAATTTTAACTAACGTCCCCGAGGTAAATTTAACTGAAGTTAAAATCCCTAAAAGTTACAATGAAGCTGTAAGTTGTCCTGATAGCCAAAGATGGAAAGAGGCTATGAATAATGAGATGGAAGTTATCCTAGAAAGGGAAGTTTGGGAACTGGTTCCTCCTCCCAAGAACGCAAAAGTACTTGGCAGCCGGTGGGTTTACACCGTTAAAGAAAATGAAAAGGGGGACATAGTACGATATAAAGCGAGGTTGGTTGCCCAAGGCTACGCTCAAAGAAAAGGGGAGTCGTACGACGAAGTTTTTAGTCCAGTCGTTAACTTCACAATCGTACGAATCTTCTTTGTTATTCTGGTAGGCATTTTTAAGTGGATTCACTGTCAATTAGACGTGAAAAATGCATATTTGTATGCTTCTCTTTCAGAAAAAGTGTATATGTACCAGCCTAAAGGATATGTTGTAAATAATGAAAGTGACTATGTGTGTCTTCTTAAAAGGGCACTTTATGGGCTACACCAAAGTGGCCGTGAATGGTATTTTGAAATTGAATGTGTTTTAATAGATTTAAATTTTACTAGGTTACAATGGTGCAATTGTGTTTACTTGTATGATGATGACGTTGTGTTACTATTGTATGTAGACGATATCGTATTGTTTTCAAAGACTCAATGTAAAATGGACTTTATTATAAATTTGCTTAATTCTAAATTTGATTTGAAATTCTTAGGAGTTAATTCCAAGAAGTTACTTGGAGTAGAATCTTGTGAAAGAAATGGTAATTTATATTTACATCAACAACTGTATATAAATAAAGTATGTAATAAGTTCGAAAGTTTTAATTGTTCTATATCCTCTTTACCAATTGCTAAAGGTATTGTCCTTTCGAAACTGGATTGTCCAACAAGTGAAGGGGATATACAACAAATGAAGAGTTTTCCTTATCGGAGCTTGTTAGGATGTTTAGCGTTTTTGGCTAACAGAACCCGACCGGACATTACCTACGCCGTAAACGTGCTTTCTCAGTTTCAGGAAAATCCTGGTTTAAAACACTGGGATGTATTGCTAAAATTGCTTGGATATGTTAAAAGTACATCGAATCTAATGCTAAATCTTTCATCAGCTGTAGATATAAACATCAAATGCTTCTCAGACTCTGATTTCGCGGCAAATAGGGATGATAGGGTATCTATTGGGGGCATGCTATTGCTAATTGACCAATCCCCTGTTTCATGGCGCACCCTCAAACATAAGTGCGTAAGCCTTTCAACCATGGAAGCGGAATATATTTCTCTCACTGAATCTGCAAAGGAAGTAATCTGGGTAAATCATATTATTTCAGAATGCCATAAAATCGGCTTAACTATCAAAGATTGCAGATTGCTGTGTGACAACCAAGCTGCTTTAGATTTTTCAAAATCACCTGTGGAAAATCATACGACCAAGCATATTGACGTAAAGTACCATTTTTTGCGAAACTTAGTTTTTGAGAGGGCATTTGATGTTAAACATGTATTTAGCAAAAATAACTTGGCGGACTTTTTCACAAAACCAAGTTCTAAAGAACGTTTAAAGGATTTTTGTTGTAAATTATTTGTGAATGATAAATACTAGTTCTTTTGTATTTCAATGTTAAATTTTGACATGCAATTTTTCTACTGTTTTTATGTATTTTGCATGAGGGGGGCCGATTGTTAGCAAAATTATAAGTTTTCCTCTCATGCAAATACGGTTCCCTATAGCGGTGACGTCATCGGGCTACTGCGTAAAACGGTGACGTCACGGCATCTTGCTGCGGAGTGCCGCGTACGTTTGTTTACGTTTCTTTCACCGGAGCTTCATTTCGCGTCACGGGTACGCATGCGCAATGCGGATTCTCAACTACCGCGGCTGCGGTGCTATTGTTTAGCGGTATATTTAAGCACAGGTTTTAATGTTTCTTACTCACTTTTCTCTTTCTTTTTATAAGCTTCGAATCTGGTGGTGATTTTGAGTTGAAGCGCCGGTGAACTGATAACAACATGGCGAAAACGCCCACTGTTTAGATATCTTTATTTTTGAACTTTAATTGTAAATTGTTTGATTTATTTTTAATTAAAAATTATTTTGATGAAATTCGTTTCTTGCTTCGTCACTTTGTCAAGTTTCATTCAACACAATCTATGCAAACTTAAAAACAGACTAGCCCTTATATCTAAGTTATATTTTGGAAAATGTGAGTTATACGAGCACACCCTTCAAATTAAAAATAATTAATCTAACTGTTTAAAATAATAATTTTTGTTTAAGGAAAAATTTATATCCTTGAGAGAAATGGCAGATATATTAAATTATTAAATTTCAAGCGAATATGTAATATTATAGTCAAAATTGTGCAATAGAATTATTATAATGAATGAGGATTGATAGCACTTTATTATATCTTATAAGTAGCATATAAAATATTAATATTATTTCATTAAAAAAACAAATATTGAAATATATCAAGCCTTAACTTTAAAAAAAACTAATCGCTGTAATAAATAATGACTTAAAAATAATAAACCAATACATACATGTGGGTTAGTTTTGCTTAGATTTGTTAAAACTGAAGATATAATGTCCTTTGCCTTCTCGCTCATTCGCCCAGCCACAGCAAGTTTGAGAAGATCCACCAATACCCGAGCATCGTCAGATGTTAAAAGATTGGAAAACTCATCCACATCTATGTCTGAAGCATCTGCTATTGAGCAAACCTAAAATGGAATAAGGTAATTGTAATGTTTGCATTTGAATGTAAAATATTAAAAAGATTAAGTATTTTATTAAACAGATTGTGCAATCAATATATGAAATTGGAATGCATAAAAAAATTTAATAACACAAAAATTCTTCTCCTAAAAATGCAGAGCTAGAGAACAAATCAAGTCACATTAAAAAGCAATTTTGTTATCAATTTCATTTGGTTACATAAAGAGCCACATATTATAACTAAAACGTAAAACAATAAGAAAATAGATTTGAACCCTTTATCCAAAAGATGATTGCAAAATCACTTTAAAAAGCTGCAAGTTCAATCAGAATATTAAAAAAAAAATAACATTTAATTCCACAGGTTAGCAATACAGAATTTATTGTGTCATACCCCCAATCACCAAACTTCCAGGAATGATTTAAATTACGTAAAACAAGTTAATTATTGCAATTCAAAAATTATATATATATATATACATACATACATACATACATACATACATACATACATACATACATACATACATACATATATATATATATACACACACACACACAAGAGTTAAAGGTGAATTTTAATATTTTCTATGGGCCTCAACAAATTTTAGGATAATTCCATTGTCCTGGCAAAATAAAACCAATTTCCATGAATTTTCCAGAAAGATAAGGGTTAGGGTTTGGTTGAATTATCATCTCACTAGAGCTACACTACGGCTAGGGCTATTGTCAAAGGACGTAATAATTTAAAACCTTAGTCAAATGACAAGTCAACACCTGAGTAGGCACTCAAACACTTAGGAACATATTTAACCTGATTTTCTCTCTACACAGGATATTTATCCAAATATTTGGCAGAACAGACCTTTTTATTTATAGGTCGGCAGTTACTTTGGCAATGACCAGGCCTGAACCTGGGACCTTTCACATGCAAGACAAGCACCTTACCAACTAGGCTCTCCAGGAGGGGTAGGAGTTTACCTGTTCACATGATGAGAAGGTGGCTGCTAATACACTGGCTGCTGTAGGAGACATTTTAGAGGACAAACTGCCTGAGCTTGAGAGGGAGTTCATGGAGAACAAGTCTCGAGTCAAGTTAGCTTCGTCATCACTTGGACTCTAAATTAATGCAGAAAAAATATTTAAAGTTATAATAAAAAATATTAATTTATTATTAATTCTTTTATATTAATAATTTCATTGATAATCTTAATTCACAGTTGCTCCATATTGCAAGAGCATACAAAACAAATGTCTTTCTAAAATTAGTCATGTTAGTAACTGATAAATAACACAATCAAGAATTGTTGAACCCTTTAGGAATATGCAATTTGTTTGAAATATAATCTTGCTTTCACTGCTTGAGATTAGAATATTAAATTTGATATGAAAATTTAATTTCGTTAGATTGTTTTAAATTTTATTACTGTAGCAGATGATTATGAATGATGGCTTCATACTTTAAACTTAAAAATTCAGTAAAATTATGTTTTAAAAATAAGTGTGTTGCTGGGAAATCTGACAGCTGGGTGACGGGTTTATATACATGTATCCCTCAGAGGGTTAAATATTGATTATCTAATGCATTGCTACTTATTTCTGGAACAACTAGGATTAATTTTGAAGCTAGGATCAACAACCATTAATTTTGAACAAGTCCAAACTAACAATCATAACCAAATGAGGATGTTCAAAACTAAGTTATCATTCCAATAACTCCAAGTAAAGGGTACAGTAACCCCTCGCTATATCGTGCCTCGTTACATCGTGCATTCGGATATATCGCACCTTGTATTATGTCTCCCAATTTCCCCCGTGATATTTGCCGGAAAACAGGTTTTTACGAGAAAAATCAAAGCATCTAACTTTAGATAGATTATTTACTAGAAAATAAGTTAAATATAGTATTACCTATGCAATAATGTGTAATGTGTATGTGAATTAATAATAATTCCTTTATAAATTTCTGTTTTTCTAGAATAGTTATATCATTTAGATTTAATTTTTCAAATACATATTGTGCTTAGGTTAAAAACTTTGTTGAGAGTATAAATACATCAAAAGTACAATATCTATCAAGTCGCTTGTTATATCGCGCATTCGGTTATATCGCGGTTTTTCGCTTGTCTCCCGGGAAGCGCGATAACGAGGGGTTGCTGTATGTCACACATGAAAGTCTGCTATGAAATTTGAAGAAAATATTCTAAACCACACACAACCTGGCTCTCCAACCTAGATTTTGAACCAATTATATGCATAGATTACTGCTTTTATCACAGCGAAGAGATGCTACGACATTTTTGAAGCATGCATAGATTCTACTACTACTACTCCCTGGCACTACAGTCCATGCTGGACCATGGCCTCTCTAACAATGCGACTCCAAAGTCGCCTGTCTCTGGTCTTCGCTTTCAAGTTCTTAATTTTCATGGCCTTCACATCTCTTTCCACTTCATCTATCCATCTTTTTCTAGGTCTTCCTCTTCCTCTGTCTCCCTGACATTGCCCCTTGAAAATTTTCTTTGTGCCTCTGCTATCGTCTATTCTTTCCATATGTTCCATATGATGTTAATAATGTCTTTCTCTCCAAATAGTCTAGCCACTTCAAAATTGTATCGCCTTCTCCAAACATCACCTTCTTTGATAGGTCCAAATATGGCTCTTAAAATTTTTCGCTCCCAAGTTATTAACATCTTCTCTTGCTTTTGATTCAAGGTCCAGGTCTCCGACCCATATATAACTGTTGGTCTTATTACAGTTTTGCAGTGGTCTTTTTACAGTGCATGCATAGATTCAGCCAATTTTAATGAGCAAATATAAATTTGTGACAAACATGAGGATGAAGTTTAATTTATGACTGCCCTAAAATTGAATGCAAGCAACCATTCCTTCAACACTGTCAACCCTATGTCCAACTTCAGGAAGTTGAAGATAAAGTTGTGTTGAGGGTTGGGTTGAATGAATAAGCGTCCATGTCATATGACCATTCCTAGTCTAACCCTGCATCTGTTTCCAATATCCAATACTTTTGAAAGAAAACCCTTCCTTGAGCCAGACATTCTATTTAACATTAAATGAAACCCAAAGTACATTTTCAAGCACACCAGAAAAACAAGAAGTTCTAAAAGAACTACAGTTAAACTCATAGTTTCCTTGCACAGAAGCCACGACCATGGGCCGAGCTATAAAACACGCGGAGCAATCAGATGAAGAGGAAATTTCAGCCGTTTTATTTTGTCTTCATCTGATTGCTCCACGCGTTTTATAGCTCCGCCCGTGGTCGTGGCTTCTGTGCAAGGAAACTATGAGTTTAACTATAAAATAGCCTACTTTCCTGTTAATTAAATACTTACTGAAATTCTTATAGGAAACCAAGTAGGTTTGTAACATTAAATGCCATCTACAAGTTTTTTTACACAAGATTTATACACATTAAAAAAAATTGCCAAACACAGCATCCAGCTATAATTTAAACTTCTAAAAACCAAAACCAACTAGATTCATTACTTTTCTTTCGCAATATAATTTAGAGTCTGCCTAATTTATTTGCAGTTCGAAGAATATTTATTAGTAACCAAAAAAATATGAAACTGCACTAAAAAAATAAGAAATGTAAATTAGAACTAACCAAAATCTTATGCAAAAAATATAAGGGCTTGCGGCTTTCTTAGTAAGCAATTCATGAACAATCAAAGTATCATATTATGCTACATTTTATGACATCATCCCAAACTAATTATGACAAAATTAAAGTTTGCTTCAAATATTTTTAAAATATAAAGTTTCTTATGCCATTGTTGATTTGGAAACAGCGATTTAAATGACTCAAAATTGCATTTCAATGCTAATTCAATAGGAAACTTGCCAACAGATAGTACGCTTATGTCCATCCGGACAGACAGACGGTCAAAAAGTGTGAAAGTTTGGATCTCTGAGGTCATACTTTTCTAAAAAAATTTAAGATCCGACGGATAGCACCGTTTTGGAAGGGGGTACGGACAGACAGACGGACATCGTCAGCATGTCAATACCTACTGTTTCATTTTTCTTAATTCTTTCGAATTAAAAATAAGAAAAGTAGGCTAGAAAAATATCAATGGCTGCCAGTTTACCTTTGGAACTTTCACAAATGATGCTGACTTGATCTTCCGTCCAAGACTGTGTTTTCCGGAATCAACAAAAGATGTTGCCTCATCTTGCTTGAGTGTTGGGGAACTTTCTTTGTTAATTGAGAGTGCCATTTCGTCTGAAACGTCTGTGTGGGGGATGAAAGCTGACACAACCGCTTCCCTAAAAATTTTAGCTTTGTAATTATTAATGTTTGGAAAAGAAATATAATAGAAAATGGTTGAGTGAAAAAAGAATGAATTTAAAACTGAGAAATAGTTAGTATATGGGGAGAGGAAGAAAGGTGAAAAAGTGGACATGAGAAAAAAAACTTACTTTTAGATAATTTGTGGCAAAATTTAGAAAAGCACAATGATTTAGCCTAACAAAATGGTAACAAGCCAAATATTACACTGTGATGCAAAAGTTTAGACAATGACTTCATTTAGCTGTAAAATTTAGAATTGTGATAGTAGAGTTACAAAAACCTCCTAAACATATTAAGAAAATATTTTGAAATGCTATAATTGAAACATCATTGTTTGATTTGCTATAGCAATAATTTTTTCATAAAATAAAATTTATATGATGCAAAAGTTTCAACACAAATACGAGATTATGCCAATTTAAAGTAGATAATGGCCTAATTTCGCAATTTTATTGATGAATTGTATTTTTTTCATACAATAAATTTAAAAAACACGATATCCAGTGAACTAAACGTATTTAATAACAATATTGGTTCAATTTTACACCAACAGTACAAAATAGCCACTTTAAATCTATATTCAAATCATATTTGCTTCAAATGTACAATTTAACATCTCTAAATACGAACCGAATGCCTACCAGTCCATCACCTTAAAGTTTTGGCACGAATTTGGGGATTTAGAGACATGCATTGACCGATTTTCTTGATGAAAAGTGCAGTATTTCAAATATAAAATCACAAAATAGCAACATATTATTCTTTTTTGCACTTCAGTACAATGCAGAGATAGTCACCTTTTCAAAAACGACAAAAAAGTCTGTCTCATCAACGTAATTCCCTCCACACCATTATAAACTTTTCACCTTGATGCTTTCACCTAGATGAGTTTTTGAGGGGAAAAACCGGTGTTTTCAAAAGCTTATTTTTCAATATTCAGTTAAACCAAACGTGTTTCAATAGCACTAAAGAGACCGGTTAAATTGCGATCGGTTCAAAGAAACCAGTTTTTCTCAAGAAATTTCAAACTTCAGTATAAAGAAGGAACTTTCGTAATGATGTGGAGTAAATTTACGTTAAAATGGACGACTTTTTTTGTCGTTTTTGAAGAGGTGACTATCTCTGCATTGTACTAAAACGCAAAAAAGAATATGTCACTATTTTGTGATTTTATATGGGAAATACTGCACTTTTCATCAAGAAAATCAGTCAATGCATGTCTCTAAATCTACGAATTCGTGCCAAAACTTTAATGTGATAGACTGGTAGGCTTTCGGTTTGTATTTAGACATGTTAAATTGTACATTTGAAGCATATATGATTTGAATAAAGATTTAAAGTGGCTATTTTATCTATTTGGTGTAAAATTTAACCAATATTGTTATTAAGTCCGTTTAGTTCACCGGATATAGTGTTTTTTTTAATTTATCATATGAAAAAATACAATTCATCAATAAAATTGCGAAATTAGGCCATTATCTACTTTAAATTAGCAATCTTGTATTTGTGTCTAAACTTTTGCATCATACAAATTTTTATTTTATGAAAACAATTGTTGCTATAGCAAATCAAACAATTATGTTTCAATTATAGAATTTAAAAATATTTTTTTAAATATGTTTAGGGGTGTTTTGTAATTCTACTATCACAATTCTAAATTTTACAGCTAAATGAAGTCATTGTCTAAACTTTTGCATCGCAGTGTAAGTAAAAAAGCAACAGGAATGAAAAAAGATTTTAAAAAGTTTAAAAATTATGTACGATACACTTTTTTTTTTTTTTGTTACACTTGAAGTATTAAGCTTTATTAGATATAAAACAATTTCAAAGAACTAAAAAAATTGTATGTTAAATCAATATGACTGTCGTAAATAGCATAATTTGTTTTAAATATCAAACTACTTACAAAATTACTACTTCAAACTACTTACATACCATGAAGTTATTTGATAATAACTTCATGGTATGTAATAGAGAATGCAGAACTTGTTATTCAACAAAAATATTCACACAGTTTTAACCCTCTATTGCATACTGTTGTCATTTGGTAATATGCACTTTAATCCACTTTATGACTTTCAAACATTGTTCATTTTTGGTAAATTTAGCAATTTGACTATCATTTGACGATCAGCGATTTGTATTCTATTTTATTGATTATGCTAACTATAAAATTTTAAATTTAAAAAAATTATAATTTCAAAACCCTTCCATACACACAAGAAATACTTAACTTTCTGGAAACCATTTCAGCATAATTTAAAGCACAGCATTTTACAATTTAACACACCTTGCAAGATGAATCTGAAGAGACTGCAGAATGCTCTGCAACGCCTGTTGTCTGGCCTGGTCAGAGACTGAAGACAGGACTGTTTTTGTCAAGGAAGGCCTAGCTGCCTGCTTGGGATAGGTGAAACACACCTTATTGTTAGTTGTAGGTTCCAATTCGTCCTGCATGGAAGCATCATTCTTGCCTGAAATTAAAATGGAATAATGGTGAATAATTGAAAGCTTTAAGGAAATTAAAATGCATTATTTGTGCAGGAGTCTCAAAAATTCAGTGAACAATTGAAAGCCTTACAGAAATTGAAATGGATTATTTAAGCAGGAGAGTGTGTCAAAAATTCAGTGAACAATTGAAAGCCTTACAGAAATTGAAATGGATTATTTAAGCAGGAGAGTGTGTCAAAAATTCAGTGAACAATTGAAAGCCTTACAGAAATTGAAATGGATTATTTAAGCAGGAGAGTGTGTCAAAAATTCAGTGAACAATTGAAAGCCTTACAGAAATTGAAATGGATTATTTAAGCAGGAGAGTGTGTCAAAAATTCAGTGAACAATTGAAAGCCTTACAGAAATTGAAATGGATTATTTAAGCAGGAGAGTGTGTCAAAAATTCAGTGAACAATTGAAAGCCTTACAGAAATTGAAATGGATTATTTAAGCAGGAGAGTGTGTCAAAAATTCAGTGAACAATTGAAAGCCTTACAGAAATTGAAATGGATTATTTAAGCAGGAGAGTGTGTCAAAAATTCAGTGAACAATTGAAAGCCTTACAGAAATTGAAATGGATTATTTAAGCAGGAGAGTGTGTCAAAAATTCAGTGAACAATTGAAAGCCTTACAGAAACTGAAATGGATTATTTAAGCAAGAGAGTGTGTCAAAAAATCAGTGAACAATTGAAAGCCTTACAGAAATTGAAATGGATTATTTAAGCAGGAGAGTGTGTCAAAAATTCAGTGAACAATTGAAAGCCTTACAGAAATTGAAATGGATTATTTAAGCAAGAGAGTGTGTCAAAAATTCAGTGAACAATTGAAAGCCTTACAGAAATTGAAATGGATTATTTAAGCAGGAGAGTGTGTCAAAAATTCAGTGAACAATTTAACGCTTTATTTTAATGAAATTAAAACGGATTATTTGTGCAGGAGTCCCGAAAATTCAGGGACCAATCGAAAGCTTTAATTATTTTTCTAATACATATAAGTACAAAACCAAGAAAGTGTAAATTTGGTTGGACTGGAGTTGAAAAATGACGTCATAATAAAGGCATTAAATCTAGCCAGGCCAGATTTGTTTTATTGATTAACTTTTCAATTATGAAATCATCATTAATTTTTCATAAATCATATTTATTTAAGTTGTTTTTGATAAATAAACTTCAAAAACATTGAACAGAAACTATTCGCCCAATTTTTATAGCTATATAGTTGAATAACAAACAAAACTGTACTGGGAAATGCAGTAGCCTGGTCACCCTAATAATAACATTAAGGTATAGAAACAATTTACTAAACTAAAACTCTTACTGGTCAGAAAAGGAAATGAAAAAAAAATTCAATTCAACATTTATTATTTTTTTTTAAATATTAAGTTATTTGATTAGAAAATATGAATTGGGTATAAATTTAAAGATATCTTAAAATCCTTTTCAAATGAAAAGGGTAGAATATCAATAAATTTCAATACATATAAAATTTTCCATTATAATGTTACAAATAAGTTGTCTTTGTAACCAAAATAATTGGACTTGACTGAACATTACAACTGAATAACACTTACTTAATGTCAAAGCCCCAAGGGAATCTCTGGGTACATGAAACAACACTGGGTCATGCAACCTTGGACTTTGTACTTCAACTGTGGTCCATGCAATGCTGTGAGAAGAACCGCATGCAACTCTGGTCACTTTTACATCCTCTAGTCCTTGTACCAGGGCTGGTTTACGGTTAACTGTGGTGGTACCGTTACCTTGCTGGCCATGGTCATTGTCACCCCAGGCATATACCTTTATTATATGGCATAATATTAGGTACAGGTTTTAAATAAAAAGTTATATTCAGTTTATGTTATGCTAAAAATGCATTAGACAAAAGTGGGGTAAAATTACACGACTTTCACTTACCACTAAATAAATCATGACACCTAAAGGCAATTAATTATACACCAAGTAGAGATTATTTTTAGAGTTCAAAAGCAGTTTATTTGGGGGTATTATTGGTGATACTTTCAAACTGAACATCCAATCGCAAAATAGTTATTTATGCAACAAGTGTGAAAAGTAACACTTTTTAAAACTAGTGGATTTTAATTCATGAGCGAGTGAAATAATGACACGTGTTTTAAAAAGTTTACTTTTCACACGTGTTTCATACACTATTTTTTATAATTACGTGAAAAAAATCAAATCTCATTGGTTCAAAAATAATTCATGTGCTAATTTTTTTACGTAAAGAAGATCGGCATCGATAAATCTCTGGAACTACAAAAGGAAAACTAATTTTTTAGTTTAAAGTCAAACATTTGAACATGGATACTGATTCAAAAATAAAATAATAATAAAATTCACGCGCATAATATTTATAAATAAAGCAGATCAATAAATTTCTGGATTTTATGAAGATTATGAAATAGAAATTTTACTTGAAATGTTGGCATCTTATGAAAAGAGTGAAAAAAAGTACTTTTTTTTCACTGCTTTTGGGTGAAAAAAGTAATTTTGTATCACTGTTTCTAAAAAGTATAACTTTTCGCACGCGTCTGATATTAAAATTATAGTGTAAAAATCGGATTTTTTTCACGCAATTATAAAAATATATTTAAGAAATTGCATACCAAATAAAAAAAGAGCATAATGGTACATTTCACACAGAAAAAATATATATATGAATGCTTTATGTATTTATTTGAAAGTTACAATACAGCTCATTTTAATGTCAATAACTGGCATATTTAACAATATTTTTATGGAATTACAAATTATACCACAAAGTGATATGTGCACGCTGAATGGTAACCACTTAATATGTATATGCGGGAACTACAACATGCAAGGGAAGTCAAATTTAATGCAATTTCCCCTTTCAATTTTTTTTCTAAAATAAAATATAGTTTTAAAGCACAATAAACAGTGAAACTTTTAGCATTAACCTGTCCATTTTCAGTCACAGCTAAGCAGTGTAGAGCTCCAACAGCAACGTGGATGACTTTTTTTCCTTTCAATCCTTCAATAATCTGGGGTTTTCTAATGTGTCCTTCTTCCCCATGGCCCAAGCGAAAGTAGTCGCCTTTACCCCTAGGAAATCAGAACTTATATTTAGAACAAAAAATATAGCAAAAACATTTTTAATATGCATAAGATATGTATGCACATGTTTTAAGAATCTGAATATATTTTAAAATTATCTGAAATAGTCAAATATGTACTTCAAGCATTATTTCTGTAGAACACATTGTTTTCTCAAAATTTTTTAGGGATTATAGAATAAGTCACAAGTGACTAGTTAAGGGCATTACTGATCACTAACGGATTAAACTTGAAATTAGTAATAAACTTTCATAAAATTCAGTGAAATATTTGTAAGGTAATAGATCATAAAATAGTTTTTAAAAAAATTATTATGATCTATTACCTTACACATATTTGCACTGAATAGAAAACTTTAAATTCTGAATTGATTAACTTAAAAACACATTGACTTTAACTTTCTTCACTCAAGTTAGGACAATCTCAACTGAAGGACAAAGAAGCCGCTCAACACACTGCCCAAACTGTCCTGGTATCCAACTGTCCCTGCAGCATATCTTTGGTTGCAATTCAAGCTAGGCTTTTCAACATTAGCAAGAAAGACTCAAAAGTTTTAATTTTCTCTCAAAGAAACAGTTGAAGTCGCAAAAACTTTCTACAACACCTTCGACCCTATCTAATTTTTGCACATATCAAGGACAACTTTTTTTCACTCAAGTTTAACTCAATCCAAAATCTAATTTAAAACCCCATCTATAAAATTTTTTAAAAAATCTATAACATTATTTAATGATAAAACTAAAAAGAAACTAACCCCAGACATACCAAATACTTTCACAAATATTAAACTTACCACGTCCACACCTGTCCAGCTGACGTCAACGCAAGAGAGAACTGCGCTCCACATTCCACCTGAATAACACCCATTCCGTTAAGCCATTCTATATTCTCCGGAACGCGACATCCTTCACTTCCACCGCGACCTAATTTCCCAAAGTCGCCGTCACCCCAAGACCAAACCATGTCGTCATCGGTGAACGCTAAAGTTTGGGCATCGCGACTGCCACAGGAGACTTGTTTGACTCGTTTCCCGGCAAAGGCCATAACCTAATTAGAACATAAAATACAAAAATGTTTTGGTTTGGTTGAATTAATATTGCACTAGAGTTACAAGATACATAAGAAGAAGGGATTAGAAAATTACTTTCAAAAAGTGACTATAGTCGGTCTATTTACTATGCGAGCCACGAAAAGACTTTCTTCACCCATCCCTTCGCTTGGTTTTCTAGGAAAAGGGGGGAGCATCGCTTTTCTAAACCTAACGCATTTAAGGTTCTGTTGTGAGGTTAACAATCCAAACAGTTCAAACCCAAGTGGGTGGGGGAAAAACCGAAACCGTGATGCTCACGCCGTTTCGAAGAAAACCACATGCGGGGATGGGGAAGGAAAATGCTTTCGAGGCTCGCATTCTAGATAGACCTACTATAGTTACGGTTACTTAATATGAAAAAAAAACTAACTAAGCATAGTTACTTTTAGAAATTTCTAGTAAGAAGAAAAATTGAAATTCGGCCATTTTATCATTTTTCGAAGAGAAACAAGTCTAAAGAAATAGGGACCATCCGAAAGAGGTAATAACAAAAATTCAGCATTGTTAAAAGTTAAATTGTAATTGTCAAATGTAAGCCGAAAGCCGAATTGTGTCGAAAATATCTGTGAAGAGCCGTGTAAACAGTAACGGGAAAGTAACGAAATTTTTTGTTACCGCTAAAAGTAACTTAGTCACAGTTAGTTTGTAAAAATCTAACGATGTTACTTGGCTCGGAAAAAAGTAACTGTTACAAATAACATGTTACTCCAATCCCTGATAAGAAGTAATAAGCAACTTCCAAAGGACAATGATAATTATGGCAAAATACAAGAATGACGTATAAATAAATAATTATTGCGATTAAAAAGGGAAAATTATGGAAAGTTGCTTAGCTGGTATGGTGGTTTAGAGCCTTGCTGGTCAAGCGAGTGGGCCCAGGTTTGAATCCCGGAAAGGTAAGAATAATTGTGTTGTCCTAAGAATATGCTGAGAACATGCTCATTAAATTTGTGGTTCCAAAAGTCCTGAGGGGGGACATAGCACAGTTACAATGGTGCAGGTTGTCTGGAGAAAATTTCCTCTACCCTCCAGGGACATGCCTAAATTGAGGATGCAGCTCCCTCTCAAAGCCAAAGTCGGACTTTCACCCTCATGAGTGCTCAATACCTTGTGCCAATGGAAGCTACTGCATCCCTCTGTAGAGTTCTAGTTAAACTTGTTTGAAATGGCTACATGCACCCTCCCATTTCATCATCACCCTTCCCTGCCTATTTCGTGTAGTAAATGGACCATTACCATGTTTTTTGTCATCCTATGTATATGGAGAAATGGGCTACACAGCCTACACTCTTCCCCTCTAGGGCACACCTTTCTGTTATGTTATTTTGTAATGGCTTGGTTTTAAGCAATCAGTTAAATGTAACACATATTTTCAACGACAAAAATTGTTTTAAATACTCCACTCGTTTTTTAAATTAAAACACATTAAATTACATTTTAAAATTACACATTCTTCTTACCAAACTCTACAACCCTTAATACATTTTAAAATACAAGAAAAACACCCACATATCACAATGACAACAAAATCTTACCATTTTGGGCTTGGTTTGTGTCACCAAATCACCATGTCCAAGCCTGCCATAATCTCCGAGACCCCATGTGTACAATTCTCCAGAGGAACTGATTGCAGCACTGTGGGCGCTACCACAGGCAATATCACGGATTCTCTTTGATTTCAAGCCCAGAACAAGTCGGGGTCTTTCGTAGCTTCTAAAAGAGTACAATACATGTGTTTGAATCAAATGTTAAATAATTTCTTAATTGTTATGAAACTTAGAGGGATGTATAAACTCGTCACCTGACTGTCACATTTTCCAGCAACACACATAATTTAGAGGAATTTATAAATTTTAAAGTATAGAGGAGTCATTCATGATCATCAGCTACAAAAATAGAACTCGAAAAAATGTAAGGAAATTAAATATTTTAGTTAAAATTTTAATATACTATGAAAACAAGTTTACACTTCACTACATCAATCAATTTGCTTATTCCTCAGAGGGTTAAGCAAGACAATGTGTTTTTATGTGTTTCAATGTGCTAAATGATATCAATGTAAAGCAAGGTAATTATAAGGAAATTAAGGCATACACAATTTTCAGTAAGGTTTCTCATCCCCCCCCCCCCCTTCCCATACACAGTATTTTATAATAAAACTAGCAAATTTATACCCGTTCTTCGCACGGATTTAAAAAATATCAAATCGTTCCAAATATGTGTACTATATAACCTTTTGTAGGATCATAAACTTATGTTATTGTTCCCGCTTGTTATAAAGTATAAAATCCCGTTTCATTGCCTTAAAATTCCAAAATGAAAAATACGCTATAAAATGCTCTCATAAATGTCATCACAATTTCCTCATAAATACATAAAACCTTTTAGCTCATTTGGCGCGTTTTGGGAAATAATTTGGCGAGAAAATAGATATAGCTACCCACACCCATTGTACAGCTCTAACACAATGACCTTCGAACAACCGACCAGCTTATAAATTATTTATAAAAGAAATCACCTATTTGGCGAATTTTAGTTAATAATTTGGCGAGTTTGGCAACGTCTTTGGCGAAAAAAATAAAGACATAAAACATTAATAGCTCTAGTGTGATGGCCTTTATTAACCATCATAGTTCAGTAATAGCTTAACTATACATTTATTGCTTAAATATGCATACATGCAGTCAACAGAAAAATCAATGAAAAAATCATCAAATAAACCCACAATAAAATCCAGGAATGAAGACTGGCGGAATTACGTCACTTGAAACATGTTAATTATTTTTCAAATAATGAATTTAGTTTCTGAAAGTAATGGCAAAAGAAAATAAACATTTTGAATTTTAAATGTTTTCGTTAAAAGTTTTATTTAATTTTTTCAGCCCTTGGCATCAGGAAAGAGAAAAAATGATCGGATTTGAGCGAAAGTGGTATTTTTTTCAGAAAATTCGAATTTTCTCTAAAAATGGAACAAATATGAAAAAACTAAGCCTCAGGTGCACACGTTAGTATTAAAGGGAATCTATCTTGAAAATTTCGAATTCCTGTGGGCAGTATAAGTAGATCTTTTACGATTCAAAGACAGACACACAGACAGACTCTTTCTTTTATTATTATAGATGGAGAAAACATGCACATTTAGTTTAAAATTTTGAATTATAATGAATAAAATAATAATTTTCCAGCAAAAAATTCTTGAAATAACACTGCCATTACTCACTTTTGAAAGCTTTGCTAAAATTATAATCGAAAAATACTCACATTTTATTTCCATGCCCTAATTTCCCATCATCTCCTTCGCCCCAGGAGAACACTTTTCCATCAATGGTTAGGGCTAGTGCATGACGTCCACCTGTAAATGGATATTAAAGATATTATGCCACTACGCACTAGTTTAAGAAATACCTGAAGTTTCCAGACTTAGCAAATTGCAATCAATTTTAGTAAAATGGAATTCTAAAGTAAAACTTCTCGGCGCAACAGCCCAAAACCCCTCGGCACAACTGCCGTGACATTTCAGCTTTCGTGACCTAGGGCACTGGGGTGCAAGGCATATGTCCCGGTAAGGTGGTCAGCCTCACGTGGAACCCCCAGTGTTTAGTTCCCAAGCATGCTTGGTACCCATTTTATCGACCCACTTAAGGGATAAAAGGATGGGTCAACCTCGCCCAATCCGGGATTCGATCCCCAGACCTGTGGCGTGGCAATGCGAAACACTACCACTGAGCCACTGGGCCTCAAAATGGAATTCATTAAACATATTTTGAATTAATATTTTCCACCTAGAAAAGTAGAATAGTTAATACAATTAAACAAATTTAAATAACAATTTATTACTTATCTATTTATTATATATGTGCGTATGCGTGTTGCAACCAGGTAAACATTAGTTATGACGTTATGTCATTACACTTATTTCTGGTATGGGTTAATAAAATGGAATCTGGCAATTATTAGAGTAATGTCAGCAAAGAGAAATAAAATGGTTAATCTTTTCCCAAGAAATTATGTACGGACACAACATAGTGGTGACCCGGACGGACAATTTTTACTGCTAATCTATGAAAAATAGAATACTTAATACAATGAAATTCAAATTAAAGAAATTGAATTAAATTTTTTTGTCGACATTAATTATATGTGCGAGTGCTTGACCTTATAATAACTTTAATATGTGTCTCTGATTTGCATTTTTAAAAAAATTTGAACGTTGCAATGCAAATTTAACAAAAAATAAAGGTTACAGGATGGATGAAGAAGAAGACTTTAGGAAGTTTAAAGGGATATTTGTATATCTGTAAAGTGTTCCAAAGCTGAAAATTTAAACTAATTTCCTAACAATGTTCGTCTAAGAAGGGATACAATGATATAACTTACACAATTTCATAAAAACTATTAACATCTAACCTGAATGAACAGCCACTTTTCTTATCACAAAATGGCTGAGTGAATTAAGTTGACGAGGAACGGAAACGTTGTTCGAGTGTCCTAAGCCCAAACGACCATTTGTACCTTCTCCACATGCATACACTTTTCCATCGTGGGATACTGAAAGAAAAGGATACATACATGGAATAGTGAAAAAAAACTTGAATATTAAGTAAAAATATTTACTTATCATAAACTTACCATTTTAATATTGGGGAAATTCTTTTAAACATATATTGTAAAATAAAAGCCATGGGTCATTCTCAAAAAATGTTACAATTCCAACTTCCAATGTTAAAAAAATAAAGTTGGGTTTTATTTAAAATATTTGTTACTATTACATTAAGAATTCACCTCTCTAATGAAACTCCACAAAATCTGCAATTTTTTAAAAATAGTTTATGCCTTAATTCAAATTTTTCACTTACCGCAAAGCTGTTATACCGAGATTAAGGAAAGGGACGTGATAAAATATACGTACAGACACCTCACTCGAATCGCTTTCATCTACAAATTTTCTACAGTATAAATATTTTGATAGCAGTGCTCCTGAATTCTTAGTTTGAACTACGGTTAGCGACAACGCTTCTTATTGGATGGTTCTTTGCAACGGGATCCTTTGCTGGGTGGAACTAATTGGTTTAGTTTTTTTAAACAAATGTAGTTGGAGCAGTTTAGATTGTGGTCTAATTTTACATCCGTAATATTAACGTAAATTTTATATTTGTTTTTCATTCTATAAAAAAGAAAATACGTCAGTGACAACGGGAAAAGGCAAACGAATTTTTCCTCTTTTTTATAGTAAAATGAATTGCTCCATTGAATCGTGTGTTAATAATTATTTTTTATATAATTAATAATATAAATTTAATTATATTATTTTTTATTTTTAACGTTTCCAAAAAATAATTTTGTAGCTTAATACTTTTTAAAAATTAATTATTTCTTTTTTTGATAGTAATAAATAGGTTCGCCCACTTTTTAAAAAGTTCTAAATGGGCAGACGATTTTTTCCTCATTTTACAATAAATGGATTTGTTGGAATGACTAATTTGTTCTATTTGTGAGATCTTCTACTGTTTCGTCACTGTTCCACTAATTCGTCTGAAAGTAAAATGTTCCCATCTGTCAAAGGAAATACCAAGGATCAATGCCTTGCATATTAATACTTTCGCTGTGGATGGTCCATAAAATCACCAATAACTTAAGATCTAATAGTACTATGTCTATGACGTGAAATGCGGCAACGAAAGCCGATGCAGCGAAAGAGTTAAAACGAACAGCAAATACGATCAGCTTAAAACAAGTTTAATTAGTTTCATACTACAAAAAAAAATTAAGCTACACAAATCCACTGTATACGGAAAATACAATCCATGCTTCCTAATCCGAAGTTTTAGCTACAAAATATATTTTGGATTTTCGAAGGATGTGGGGTTGCCTTTAAATTACGTCTCACTAGTGCATACCGGAGTTAATACCTTTTCATCAACATGATTATATGTCTTATTAAAGATTATGATTAACAGCAGTGATCGTAATTGTAGACTCCGATAAGGTTAAAAAATTCTTCTGTTTAAACAAATATTTAATAATAAGTGATTTGCAATTATTTATAGTTACAAATAAGTTGCCATGTCATCTGAAATTCCACATATGCCAAGCAACAATCAAAACTTTTATGTCTAATTAGTTCGTAGTTAAGAATTGAGGGCGCTGGGCTCATCAAAAAGTTAGCTTCTTTTTCTATGGTAACAGAGAGGACAGTAACAGAGCGGACAAAATATACTTTATCATCGCTTTTTGCTATAAAGTTTAGCTAACTTAAAATTTATTTTTAGTTGATCGTAATCAGATACTTAAGGGCTTTAAACAGCACTATGACTTTATTCTTAAATAAGCTCCAGTTTAACAAAAACACGGTAACATAGTAGTCATTGAATAATTACACTCACCTTAATTTTTCAAACTTTTGTCTTTTTCCTCCATAAACTAAAATTTTATGAGAAAATTGTCAGGCATTTCAGAAATAAGTGTCTATCGTGGTACTTATTTCAGCAAAAAACTTTTTTTAAAAAAAATTTTGACGTGAAATTTTGGTAACAGAGTCAACAAAACAAAATTCTTCGATTCTGTGGGACACAATATATTAAGCTACAAAAGAAAACTTTTTTTTAATTAAGTGGTGGTTAAAAGCTTATTTGATAGCCAAGATACATGTTAATCAATATAAGCATCAATAATTGCAAAATATTTATTTTAAGTTACAATTATCTTCTCTTGTTCTTAAATTTTTCGTCATGAAATACGTGAATTTTACCGACTATGCTCCTTTAAATGAAGTCTCCAACTTTTGTTTTAGTATTTTTGTATTTTTAAAATATTGGTACAATAATTTAAAAGTTCGTTCTTTAAAGCAGTCCAAGTGAAAATTCCGTAACAATAAAATTAAAAATACTACAAGTAATGAAAGCTGTGGGACACCATTTTGTAACTTTTTTTGAGAATGACCCCCATACTTATATAGATTTAAAAAATATATATATACTAGTGAAAGATCTATAATAATATGTAAGTCTATTATAACACAATAATACAATAATACTTAACAAATATATATTCTTACTTATAAATAGACTTTTTGAGCCACCAGCTACCATAAGAGGCTTCAATGAAGATAAGTGTTCTGAGAAAACTGGTAATTTGATCTAGAAGGAAATTTTTTTTTAACGTTTTCAAATAATCCAAATTTCCAAAATTGTGGTTGCAAATTTGGTGCAAGCTGGACCTAATATGGAATGGAATAAGAAACCTAAAATTTTAACAATGCTTACTTTAGATCCCCTTAGTCCCCCAAGTTGGTCTTTATCATTTAGTCCCCAAACATAAACCTTCGTTTCAAAGTCTTTCAACATGTCTCCAGCACTCGATTTCCTGGTTGCCTGGCTCTCACTGTCAGTTTCCAAGTCCTCGTCAGAAGCCAAGTACGAAAAAACAGCGGTCTCATCGGCTTCAGTTTTACGGCGGCCGATTATGTTGAGTCCGTAGATTCTGCAGTCGATGCCTCCACTGCGGCATTGTTTGATGCCTATCTCGATGTACTGGTAGTACTGGAGGAATGAAGGAAAATAAAGGTCAAATATTTGTAGATGAAAAGTATATTAAAACGGCTTAATACTAAGAAACAGAAAATAATTCAACAGTTAATCTAAATAGTAATAACATTTAAATCACTGTTAATATAAATATTAAAAATTACCTTAAATTAATAAACTAATAATAATTTCATGTGTTAGACCAACAGATAAATAATCAAGGTACATTGTCACTGGACAACAGAACTAATTGTCACTGGACAATGTCTATTTATAATTAGAAATCTTTTGCTGAGTCAAGCACTTAAATGTGGTCTGATGTATATAAGAGTCAAACTCTGATAATCACATGATAATCAGAGTTTGCACTTAAAGTTTACACTTTAAAGTTACTTTTTTCTGTATGATATTATGAGTAAGTTATATTTAATAAAAAAAACCTGGAAACACATGAAATTATTATTAGTTTGTTAATTTAGGTGAACTCCCAGAGCGATTTGAGTCAGTGCTTCCACTCACAACTACCAGAGAGTGGGGTGTAGGAGTAATCAGACAGCACCATTGAAATGTGGAGATGGTGTTAAAGTTTATGTTACTGTATGCGTCTATGAGTGAGGTTAAATGACAGTCTATGTGAGATTAATAATTTTATTCTGTTATTTAACAACACAGGTTCAGGTGGTCACAGCTTCAAATCCCAAAAAGTATGAGTAATTGCAAAGTTGGACTTTGGCCTAAAAGGAAAATCTACACTTTTAAATATCCATATCCTCTGACTGTTCCGTGAGCAGGTAGACTGTCTCGCTTGTGTGTCCCACCGTGAGAGTGTGCAGCTCCCGTATTGATTTGGGCGAGGACCCACTGCTCACCACCAGCAGGGAAGGGAGTAGGAGGAATCAGAGGGGTCCAACACCATGTGGAGATGGTGTTAAGTTTATTTTACAGTATGCTTCTATGAGTTATGTTGAATGGTAGCCTTAGTTAGTTTTATCCTGTTTAGTTGTTTAATCACTTACGTCTGTAATGGACTTTATGATGGTAATATAAATGACTTTATGATGGTATAATGGTAGAAGATAATTTTAACTAACCAGACGTCTAACTGTTCTGTGAGCAATGTTGCCTGTCTTTCTTGGGGCCCCTGACAGTGATAATGGTGATACATTACGATGGTTATGACACACACTTGTCTACTGTAGTCCTTCCTATTACAATGAAAACTTCAAAAGCACTTTCTTCCCCCTTGTGTGGCTTCCCAGGAAACGTAACGAGCATCACTATTTTCGTTTTTCCCCCACTCTCTTTTGGTTTGAAAAGCGATTGCAATTAACCACACATCAGAGCTTCAAACAAAATAGGTTTAGAACAGGCTAATGTTGTTTCCTGGAAAACCACACATGTAAGGGAAAGAAAGCTCTTTCAAAGCTTGCATAGTAATCAGAAAGATTAAAGTGGTCTCAGCTTTAAATCCCATTAAAGGCATCTGAGTATCTTTGCGAAGTTAGACATTGGAAAGAAGAAAAAGTTTATACTTAATATTCGTACCTCTGACTGTTCAGCGAGCAGGTTGACTGTCTTGCTGGTGTGGCCCACCGTGAGAGCGTGCAGCTCCCGTAGTGAGTTGGGGCGAGGGCCCACCGTGAGAGCCTGCAGCTCCCGTAGTGAGTTGGGGCGAGGGCCCACCGCTCACCAACACCAGGAAAATAGTGTAGGAGGATCCACCACAATGTGTCGGAAGTGTTTAAGTTTAGATATCATTTGGAGTTATGTTTGATTCTATGAATTACGTTGAATGAGAGCCATAGTTTGATTAACCCTATTTAGTTATTTAACCCTGTCCGTCACGAACATAAGGATAGAAGATACACTTGCATATCTCTAGCAGTTCTGCAAGCAAGTTGCCCATCGCTCTTGAACCCACACACCATGATAATGGTGATACAAGACAATATGGTGGTTAAGACCCTCGATAGTTTACTAGTGGTTAAACTACTTACTTGTATAGTAGTGTTAAGTCTACTACTGATCCAATGTAGGCAAAAGAGTATTAGCGAAGTTGGACATTGGAAAGAAGAAAAAGCTTATACTTCAGTGAGCAGGTTGACTGTTTTGCTACTATAGTGGTCTCAGGTTCAAATACCAAAAAATGCATATAAGTATCTTTGCAAAAAGTAGTTGGACTTTGGCCTGAAGGGAAAATGTCTGTATTATCCGTTAAATATTCGTGTACCTCTGACTGTTCAGTGAGCAGGTTGATTGTCTCGCTGGTGTATCCCACCGTGAGAGTCCGTAGTGAGTTGGGCGAGGGCCCACTGCTCACCACCACTAGGAAGGGGTTGTAGGAGGAATCAGAGGGGTCCATCACCATGTGGAGATGGTGTTTAAGTTTATGTGACTGTATGCTTCTATGAGTTATGTTGAATGACAGCCATAGTTTGATTAACCCTGTCCAGTAATTTAACAACAAAAGTCTTTCACGGTCACAAGGGTAGAAGATACTTTTAACTAACCAATACCCTAACTGTTTTGTGAGTAAGTTGATTGTCTTTATTGGGCTCCCCGATAGTGGTATTAGTGATACAAGACAGTAAAGTAAGGTGGTTATGACACATGCTTGTCTATTGTAGCCCTTCCTATTACAACCCAAGTTTCAAAAGCACTTTCTTCTCCTTCCCCCTTCCTGTAATTTGCCAGAAACTGTCTAAATGTTGCTGTTTATGTTTTCCCCCCACCCACTCGAATTTGGAAAGCAATTGCGATTAATGTCACAGCAGAGCCTCAAACAAGGTAGGTTTAGAACAGTAACACTCACACCGTTTTCTAGAAACCATGACTTATGACTTTCTTGGTGGGGGGCAAGTTCGCCAAGCACTGCGACCTCAAATCTATTGTACTCAACCCCAGAAATGACACAGGCACAAGAGACACACAACGAAAGAGACGACACAAACAGATAGACAAATAACAACATTTATTGACGGACGCAAACACCCACGCCTTAACCGGGATTCGAACCCGAACCCTTAAACTCCAAAGGTTAGCTCCCTAACCGTTTGTGCTACCAGGTCGGCTTTTATTGACGAACACAAACATCCATGCCTTACCGGGATTCGAACCTGAACCCTTAAGCTCCAAAGGCTAGCTCCCTAACCGTTGTGCTACCAGGTCGGCTTCTAGAAACCATGCAAAGGGGTAGGAGAAGAAAGTTCTTTCAAAGCTAGCGTTATAATCACAAGGACTATTGTGGTCTCAGCTTCAAATCCCCCCAAAAAGCATCCGAGTATCTTTGCAAAAAGCAATCAGACTTTGGCCTATAGGGAAATCTTAATAATTTTAAATATCCGTACCTCAGACTGTTCAGTGAGCAGGTTGACTGTCTCGCTGGTATGGCCCAACGTAAGAGTGTGCAGCTCCCATAGTAAGTTGGGCGAGGGCCCACCACTCACCACCACCAGAGAAGGGGTGTAGGAAGAATCTGAGAGGACCACCACAATGTTGATGTGGTGTTAAAGTTTATATTTCTGTATGCTTCTATGAGTTATGTTGAATAGCATCATATGCTCGATTCGTCTTTTTATTCTGCTATTTAACAACATAAGTCTGTCACAGACACAAGGGTAAGAGATACACTTCGAACTAACTATGCCTTTAACTGTTCTACAAGCTAGTTGCCTGTCGTTTTTGAGCCTACCCCTGCCTTCCTCTACCATGATACAAAGCAGTACATTTATTATGACCCTTGCTTGTCCACTAGTGGTCTCAGCTCGGTTTTAAATCAGAAAAAAAGGCGTCAGAGGATATCGCAAGACCTGAAAGAAAAGTTTATACATTTAAACATCCGTACCTCTGACTGCTCCGTGAGCAGGTTGACTGTCTCGCTGGTGTGGCCCACCGTGAGAGTGTGCAGTTCCCGTAGGGAGTTGGGCGAGGGCCCACCGCTCACCACCACAAGGGAAGGGGTGTAGGAGGAATCAGAAGGGTCCACCACCATGTGGAGATGGTGGACTAGGATATCAGGTTGCATTTCCAGACGGATCCAGTGCTGGGGATAGAAAGATTATTATTGGACCGAGACGTATTTAGCATGCACCAGTTTCATACAAATTGTCTATCAGTGATTTCCTAACATAGTATATTTATTGGATGGAGGAATGGAGACAAAATATGCACACAAAAAAAACTCTGTTTTATAATTTCTTAGCCATCTTTCACACTGTCTCTTTCAACTTTGACCATCAAAGAAATATATGTATAGGGTAAAAAAAATTCTTTGCAAAACATTTTATAGTTATAATTTTATAAAATATGAATTATTGACATTTTTTTCACTGGATAGAGTAACTGAAACTGGATATAGTTCTAAGGAGATAGCATAAGATTTCAATTTTGATAAGTGATATTTGCTCCATTTACAATTTAAAAGTAATGTGTATTGCTAAGATGCAAGCATGTAATTTTGCTCTTTTTTAAAATTGAAGCAAATTTATTTCAAAGAAAAATGATGTTTTAAAGTGCATTTTTTAGGGGCTTTTATAATGTAAATGGTAGAAGAAATAATCATAAAATAACTATGATCCAGATACTGCAGATTTCTGTCTTATGCTGACATAGAAATGTGTAGAGTCATAATAAATGTAGTAAGTTGGAAAATATTTGTGACTTATTTGATAATATGTATTCTGTCACGGCAATATAATAAATAGATTACAATAGATTCATTTTTCTTGCTTTAATCTCTAATTATCTCAGCAATATAAATTATTTTTAAATTGCAAAAGAAGCACTTCCTTATAATACTTCAATATCTAAAAATATTAACTAAAAATATAGTAACTTACTTTTCCCTGCTTTCCAGCACTCTGCCAAAAATACTTGGATCCATCAGTCAAGCGATAAGCCATGTTCTCTCTGGAGGATACAGACACATTCTTAACACACCTTCTCCAATCTTCAATGAATCCAGTCACAGAATTGGATAAGCAAGGTTCTAAAGGGTTTGAGTTATGATTACACTGGTCAAAACTGAAAATGCCACTGAGATGAAAGTACCCAATTCTGAATGATCTCAATGTGATAAACACAAATATCTACTTAAAAAATGTTAGTTAGCTCCAATTAAATTCTCTTGAAAGAATATTTATTTATGTCATATGTAAAATTTAGTTTGGATTGTTGTAATATCACAATAGAGTTCTTTTGATGGTTCATTATATATGTATGAAGAAAGATGCATAAAGAATTCTAACTTGGTATTAAAAAATATGCAAAGTTTCGCTTTTATTTTTAAAGCATCAATTGTACTAATTATATATTTTTTGAACTGTAAATTAATTTAACAAACTATAAATAAGTGAATTTTCGAAAGAAATGTAAATGAGAAATTGTGGCGACACAAAAATATTTATTAAAAAAGATTACATCATTATTCTTCGAACTTCAAACAAATTTAGCAAACGATAAAGTCTAATTATTAAATCTGAGAAAGAAGATTAATGAAAATAGTTAATTTTAGTGTTTAAAAGTTCGAATTACAAATAGCTAAAGGCCCTGTTTGTTACTAGAATTAAATCACCATTGCCATTCGCAACAATCACCCGAGAAACTTAAATCTTTTAGACAATAAATTAAAATAAATTTATTTTTGCGACATCGATCAGTTTGAAATGACGTCAAATATATTTCACTACGAGATTCTTTGTATGTTGATATGAAATATTTTCATTCTATTTAAAAGCGAGGAATATTACATATTTATTCTTTGAAATATAAATTAATTTTTGCAAACGATAAGTAATAATTATTGAATTTTCGAAATAAAATAAATAAAACTAGCCAAATTTAGCATGTAAATGTTTAATATAGAATTAATGTTGTGTTTGGCGCCTTTTTACCTGTTTAACACAACTTTTGTGTGGAAGGGGGTTAAGTGACAGATTCTGTTACAAACCTACTTGTTTTCATTCCATAGTATACGGCAAAATGAATGGGCGCACCAAACGCAAAATAAATTACAGTCAATTTTGTTTACAGAAACCCTCCGAATTTTTGTTGTTTTTTTATTTGTTGTTGTTTTATTTGATATTATCAACATGGGGGGTGGTAGGAGATGATCACTTTCACGGTTTTTGCACCCACATTAGCAGCTTATTACCCCTCTAAGCAACATAATTGTTCTCATGTCAAGAGGTGCAGAAAAAAGAGCAATAAATTCCTTGTATATCGTACTTGGTTGTTTTAGAAGCTGTAAAATGTAGAAAATAAGTGTTAGTGATAAATATTTAACTGTAATGCCAGGTAAATGCATTAATAGCGCTAATAACTTCTGTTATATTTGCGGCAAAGTGCAATTTTTTGCACAAAAAAAGGAGCATCACTGCAAAAGTTAAGAAAGCGTATCATTTGTATTTTGGTTACAAGATAGGAAACCAGGAAAAATTTCTGGACTCCTCACGTATGCTGTTAGACTTGTGTAGCAAATTTGTCACTTTGACTTCATCTGGGGAAAATATATAATGCGTATTCTGGGAAGAAAACAAATGCTATTTTATAGAAGTAAAGGGAATGCCATTTTATGATTAGGAGGGAACCAACAAATCGTATTAATGACTTATTTCTGCTTCATCTCATCAGTTAAAGGAGGTGTTATTTAGAAAAAGATAAAAGTTAAATAGCCTAACATTCCTTCTACTCTGTGCCCGGCGCATGTGACAAAGGACTCCTCGCTAAAAAGTAATAATCACAATATTTTTTTTAGTTTTAATGAGGATAATCGCCATGCGTCTGCGAAATATGCTACAGATTCTAAAAACAATGGACGAAATTAGAGGAATTTATTGCTCTTTTTTTCTGCACCTTTTGAAGTGAGAACAATTATGTTGTGTAGTGGGGTATTAAACTGCAAATTTGGGTGCAAAAAAACCTTGAAAGTTATCATCTCTTTCCACCCGTATGTTGATAGTATCAAATAAAACCTGTATAATCAAATATATGAAGGGTTTCTATAAACAAAATTGGCTTTAATTAATTTTGCGTTTGGGGCGCCCATTCATTTTGCCATATCCTATGTAATGAAAAACCGACCGTAACTCAAAAACTAGAGCTAACTAACATTTTATAAGGTGGTATTCATGTTCAGCAAGTTGAAATCATTCAGAATTAGGTACTTTCATCTCAGTTGCAGAAAAATTTTGTTGTCCAGTGTTATTAGTAACTTAATTATAAAGGTAGAAATTAAAATTCAAATAACTTAAAGATGTACATTTTTCCCTTTTGTATATTTAGCCACAACGTGGAGACATCACATTTTCTTAATGCTAATAATATTGAACATTCTAATGGCATTGTCAAAATATCTTTTTAATAAACTAGTTAAATGCAAATCTACCTTTAATATTTATTTTAAAATTTCTAAGTCACCTTTTTTTCTTAAATCATAATACAAAGGTTTCTTTTTTAAATAATATATTGAAAACATTTAGTAATTGTAAAATTTTAGTGATTATGGTGCACATTTCCTAAAAAGTATACCTGAATCTTTTACAGCATACAATTCATGCATATGCACTCGATCTGATTTATAGCACTTTGCACAGAAATTGAAATTCGGACAAATTCTGCATTTGTACCATGTTCCTTTTAACAAGAGCATTCTGCAACCTCCACAACTGAAAAATATTATATGTTGAATACAATATCATGAACAAAAAAAAAGCCCACAATAAATAAAATTCGTATTTATTTTTAAGCATTATGAGTGGTAAAGAACACAACAAGATATTTTAGCTTTCCTTTACTTTCACGAGACAAAAAGGGGAGGATATTTTTGAAATATTTAGTAATAGCAAAATAGGAAACAACTCTAAATTGCATTAATAAACAAAGAAATGTAAATTAAAACTAACCAGTTTTTTATACAAAAAAATAGAACAACTTGCTGTTTAATAGTAAACGATAATGAACAATCAAAGTATCCCATTGTGCTGCATTTTATAACATCATTCTAAACAAATTCTAATGACAAAAATAAATTTCCTTTAAACATTACTTTAAAATAAACAAAGTTTCTCATTCTATTATTAATGTGGCAACATCGATTTAAATGACTAAACATTACATTTCAATGCAAATTCAATGGGTAGTATGTCAGCACTCAGCAGACAGGTAGAAGATGTCCGTCCGGACTTTCAGATAGATGGACAAAAAGTATGAAAGATATATCTCTGATGTCACATCATATTTTTTCAACAAAAAAAGAAATTTTTCAACAAAAAAAGAATTTTTTTAATAACCGGCAAATAGAACTGATTTTGGAGGAGGGTATGGACAGAGAAGTCATCTTCAGCATATCAATATCTACTGTTTTATTTTTTTAAAAGTTTGAAATTAAAAAAAGTAGGCTAAAAAAAATAAGGTATTTTAAAATCATTCCTGTGTCGTTAAAATTCATATTCATTTATTTTTTATTGTACGTCATACAATTAGCGATTAAATAAGCTATAAATAAAAAGAGTACAATTGATGTGAACACAAACTGCTACATATGACCGAATACCAGCTTTTAAATATTTAACAACACATTTTTATCTGGCTGCAATTAAAGTCCCCACAACATTGTCAATGAAATACAAGCTAAAAATTTAGCACATAAATCAAATATTCTTTGACTAAATAATTATTTAAATAATAATGGCAATATTCATACATCATGTTGATGTTAGGGGATCCAGGCACTCTTTCCATTTCTGAGGTAAGTCCCCGCCATCCCATTTGGGTAGGGAAATCAACAATAATCTTTTTCAATTCAGACTTGAAACCTGAAATGTTGTTGAACATTAGTTTATCAGAAATGAAATGCAAACTTAAGTTTTAGCCTTTTATTCTTTCTAGTTAGGACAGGGTTCTCATTTAAACAAAGGTTTGGCCACTTTTAAGTACCTTCAAAAATAGCTAAAGCTTTATTATTAGGGGTACAATTTTCATGTAATTTTTTTTCAAAAACTAAATAAGTACATATTTTAAATCCTATGGATTAGATTTTATAATTACATATATTTTACTTAATTTTGACTAAATAAGGGCCAACTTCAAGCAAATTGAACTAAATGAGAAAAAAAATTCTTATGTTTATAATTCTTGCGTTTTTTAAGAGGGCAGGAGAGATTTCAAATATAAAACTAAAATTCTTGTTAAGTTTATTTTCATCATTGAAAGAAAAAGAAACATAGTGACAATTATATTATTGCAGAATATTTAATATTTCACTTTAGCTAATAATTCTTGAATAAAAAATTCTTGTTATCAAAAAATTGAAATCAGGTATTAGAAAGTTACTTTTAAAAAGTAACTCTGTTACAGTTACTTATTATGAAAAGTAACTAGTTACAGTTACTTAATACAAAAAGTAATTACCGTTACTTTTAGAAATTTCTAGTTGGAAGAAAAATTGAAATTTAGCCATCTTACAGTTTATCAAAGAGAATCAAGTCTACAGATATAGTTACAATCGTAAAAAGTTAATAACGAAAGAAATTCAGTGTTGTTAAGAGTTCAATTTTAAATAATTAAATGTAAGTCGAACACCCAACTGCGTGGAAAATATCTGTGAAGTGCGGCGTGAAATCCTAATAAAAGTAAATTTTTTTTTACCGCTAAAAGTAACTGTTAGGACTAACTAATTAAGAAAAATAAACTCTAAAATTGAATAAGGGATTGGACGAGTTACTCCGAACCCTGATTAAATTTTAGAATTTATTTTTCTGGTTATAAATCTAAAACTTCTCCAACCTTTCTATATTTCCCATTACTACTTAAGAATTCCATTAAACATGTCCATGTAAAGTGGCAACCGGAATTAAACTAACATAAACAATCAAACAGAAGCCTCACCTCTTACAATCCCAACAGAATCATGTGACACACTACCCCACTTGTAGAATGGGGTACCAACTGTAGCCTTAACCCGGACTTGATCACCAATTTCCAATAAAAATGGTGATGGCAAACCTTGATCCACCTGAAGTAAAGGGTGGAGGAATTCAAGGTACTTGTACCGCATCCAGTACACTTTTCCAACTCGCTTCCATTCCACGCGGACGTTGTAGCTGTCTGGATCGGCCTATATAATAATAATGGATAATGTGTTCGTGATAATGGTTTTTGGAAGTTGTACGCATTTCAGTTAATGAAAAATAAGATTTAGTTTCTTGATTTATAGTCCTTCCGATTACAACGCAAACTTTGAAAACTCTCTTTCCCTACCTTGTGTGGGTTTCTAGAGAACTGTGCGAGGGATGCGCTTCTCGTTTTCCCTCCACTCTACTTGAGTTTAGAGAGCAGTTGCGATTAACCTCACAGCAGAGCCTCAAGCAAGGTTGGCTTAGAAAAGCGATGTTCACACCGTTTCCTGGAGAGCCGCCATACAAGGGGGTAGGGGAAGAAAGTGCTTTGGAAGCTTGCTCTTGTAATCAGAAAGGCTATATAGTATCATTACTATACTTACATACAAACAATTAGTGATGAGTATCATAATTTTGCACAATGGTCAAGTGACAAAGTTGACAATAGGTCAGTTTTTATTATGTTTTCTGTTACAAGCACCTCAAGTTTAGAAGGTTTGTTTAAATATGGTATAAGAAATTTTCTTCTTAAGAATGATCTAATAAGTATCTATATAAAATGAAAGCTATTTAATAAGATTCTTTATTTTTATGGATATTTAAATTAAGTAATTTCTTTTTTTATAGTAAATATGAATAGAATTCATTAAGTTTAAAACATAAAAGGGCACCTCTTTAAAGATTATTTTATAAAAAACATTTCAAACACATACATAAACAACAACGCCGATATCTCCTTTCTTAAGACCTTGAACGTCAGCTGAACAGCGTACCAAACTGCCAACATGTAAGTTTTCAGCCATACAATCAGCATAGTCAAGATCACTGTGGAAATCTCTACGGTTAAAAAAAACATTTTCCTGCAAAAAAATATTTCAGGTTGTAAATGCTTCACTTATGAAATACTTAACTGAGAATAAACATTGCTTTTCATAGAGCAACTTTGGTTGTTAGAGGTAACTTTATTCCAAGCTCTGATGGGGAAATAACTATTTTGTAAAATATTTTTTTTAATTACTTTTAGCAATGAGTAAAAACACTGCCTTGATATTTAAGCAAAAATTAGTCATGTAAAGAGTTAAAAGTAGGCTTTATGCTAGTAATATTTATGCTTTTTAAACCTTTAGAGGAAACAGCTGTCCCAATCTTCAGTAACAAAGAAATATACAAAAACTTTAATTTTTGTTTTACAGAAATCTCAATTTTCACTGATGCAAGAAAACTGAATAGTACAATACCATTCAGTTATACATTCAAAGATTAAAAGCATATGTTTAGTCTTAAATTTCAATTACCATATAAAGCTTTGTGTTTACAAACTTTAAAAAATCTGAGCTTTTGATAAAAATAACTCTAATATATTTGTTAGAAACACAAAACCCAAAAAATTTCTTACAGTTTTTCCTGAACAGTAACCTTTAAGAACATCAGTTTCGTCATCAGCTGTAAAAGAATCGGAATCAGTGTATGCCTCGAAAGATGTGGAACTGTCATCATCTGAAACATCTGCAATTTCATCTTCATGTTCCAGCAGCCAGCTAACAACCACTTCTAATTTACTTGAAAAGTCCAACTCGGAATTCAAGTAAGAACCTAAAAAATAAGAACTTTGTTTATTGTTTTACTTAACAAAATTGAAAAAAAAATACAATGCCCATCCAAGGTAATAGTGAACATACAATAAAACCTCTCACCAGTCAAAAACATTATTATAGATAAAATGAGAACTGAAGTGAAGTTATGCATCGACTGACTAGTATATAACTGTGATCGTTATCTGTATTTGTGTCTTTTGACTTATATTGCTTTGGTATTCACAGTGTTCGAGCCGTTTAATAAAGAACAATTTGATAAAATTTGCTTTTCTTTCCTTTACCTTCAGGCCTGGCGCAAAGAGTTCTATAGTAGGGTAGAGGAACGACTCGTACTGGGCTGCCATCGGCAGCCATGGCTCCCTACGGAGCCTGAATAGAGTGGCAAAAGTGCTTGTTAATTTATAATTTTGATACTGAGAAAGGAAGTTCACCCATTTCAAGGGCAGGAATCGAACCCGCACCTGTTACAGCGAGCGGACTGCTAGCGTTATGACCTGTGATCCAAACCACTCGGGCCCCACATGCCACCCTATATTGTCTCTGTGTTGGTCCATGGTGCTGTTGCCAGGTTCAGTCTCTACCCTACTATAGAACTCTTTGGCCTGGCGCCCTCAATTTCATTGTATAAATGATAAATATATCGATGATATTATGTTTTTTTCTAAGCTATACTTCTTTTGATTACAAGCTTTGAAAACACTTTCTTCCCCTACCCCATTGTGTTTTTTTCTAGGAAACTGCATGAGATTTGTTTTTTTTGTATTTTCCGCCCTACTTGGATTTGGAAATCAATTACGATTAACCTCACAGCAGAGACTCATACAAGGTAGGTTTAGAACAACGAAGCTCACACCATTTCCAGGAAAACAACACAAGATGGTAGGAGAAAAGTGTGATTTTGAAGGTTGCTAAGTAATCGGAAGGAGTATTATATGTATGAAAAACAAATAATGATTGCAGATTTGCTGAATGAAGGACAATGACAACATAGTCCAAACAAGAACTCAGGTAGGCTCCATAGCAAACGTAACTTTTTATCCGAAAAACAACTACTCTTTATAAGGCTGTAGTACAAATGTGATACAAACATGGGAAAACTTAGTATGTTAATTTTAAAATATCAGGACTATAGAAATATGAAACAACAAAAATCAGATTTTTTCAAAGTTTCTCATTAGGTGTGCACCTTAAAAGTGATAACTTATACATAAACTTTTACTTTATACTGAAAACAATCAGCTTGTTTCAGGGGATGTAGTTCCTTCCATCTTTTATTCCTGCTTTTAGAAGGAAAATTTTATTTTATCTATGCTAATCATTTTGAGAGTGAAACCTTTCCTTCTTCATAGAAAGACCACTTTCTTTTCATCTATGACAGTTATTTTGAGAGTGAAACCGAAACAACTAATGAAATCACAGGATGTGGAAAAATGAAAACAAGAGCATTACACATCTGAAACATTCTCATTGCATAACTGATACATTGACAACACATAGTCTACTAATTGGCTTGTTTCAGGTGACTTATTCCTTCCATCTTTTATTCCTACTTTTCCTTCAATTGGTGCTCCGATAGGTGCTCTATTCAAATGTGACATTGAGTCACCAATTGCGGCTCAAGAAATGTTTTATTTTCATACAGCATTTCTGTTGCCACTCAAAACCTGAAACATGCCTATTCAATCAATAAAAACATATTCAGCACTAACCCAATTCTCTGAGGGCCATCTCGATGTTCCTCCTCGAAAACCCCATCTCCATAAAAAGCTGCATTTCTTGAGGATCTGCCACACAGAAATTGGATGCTGCTGAATACTTAGCTCTTGGTCTTCTTTGGCGGTGGATGGGCGTGATCACTGGGCGGGGCTGATGAAAGGGGATTGGCTCAGGGGCGGAGCTAGCTGTGGGCGTGGCTGTGCAGGCTATTGGGGATTGGTCTGCTGGACTGGCTAGGCGAGATTGGGGGAATGCTGAAGGCGGGAGGGAAGTGACTGACATGAGGTATTGGGATACTGCAAGAGCGGCAGCCTGGAAGTTAAAAAAATTATTTCCTGATCAGGTAAACAGTGTCAAAAGCAGTAAACTTTATATAAAGATTCTTGCGATTAAAAATGCCAAAGTTGATTACAATGTTGATTTGTAATAATAGTTTCAGTGGATTAAAACTTCAGAGCATAAAATTGAGTCAAGTTACTAACTCTAACAACCAATTTTCTGGAGAAGTGAGGCGAGTTGAATTATCCTCACACAAGAACTACACAATGACTATTTGTGTCATAATTCAGAACCACATGCAAGTGATGAACCGACACTTGAATAGGTACCCAACGCAACTCTTAAAAGTGATATCATACTCAACGTTAAGAGTTTTGAACACTTTTAAAATGCGCTCCCTCTAGATAAGGCCATTTTTTTAGAAAAACCTCAATTATTTTTAGTCCATTGACTTGATAATGAATCATTAAAACCTAAACTTAAAAGGATGGTAGTTTTAAGTAATGACATGTTAAAATCAAGAGATAAGCAACTGAATATATCAGTCAATGCACATACAGTAATATATGAGAAAGTATATAAAACAAATAACTCTTTGATTGAAAACAGAATTAATCTCAAAAAGTATTCAGAAAATTAAAGACTCTCCATTTGAGGATCTTTATTCGGACAACTGCCTTCAGATTGCTAATGCTGTATGGAAAGAGCATGGCCTTATTTGACCTTCGGAATTTCTATCCATAGACAAAACAACAGCAACTAAACTTTACAATAAACTCTATCCCCATAAACATTAACATTACCTCAATTTCCTCCCATGTAAAAGTAGACTTCAAAGGTGAAGGCTGACTAGAAGCAGTCATTAAAAACTGCAGCAACAAAGGGTTATCCATAGAATCTCCAGAACCCTTCTGAAAAGCAGTTAAAATTGAAGTCGATGAGCTGTTCGAGCTGTAGTTGAGATGGAGAGAGCGCATCATCACTTTGTGGAGGTAGTGTTGGTTTGAGAACAAGACACGAACAGCCTTGATGAGGTGTAAGAGGAAGTATTGTTGTTGTAAGTAGGCCTTGTTTAAGACTGAAAAGGAATAATAGTTGAGCAATCAATGATCTAAATGCTGCAAGTAAAGAAAATAGCAGGTAAGTTTATATCATGCTTTTAAAGAATATATTTTTGGCTTTCAATTATTAAACATGAAAAAATGTAAATGAAAGTATTGTGATGGGGGTGAAAATCTGAAATGGAGGTTTTGTGTTTTCTACAAGTTTTGGAGTGGTTTTCGAACATTAGTCCGTCTGTCAGACTGTCTTTCATTCAGATTTTCAAAAAACACTCAACAGCTAGAACTAAAAAAGCTGTGGACATCATATTTGTTTTACGAGAACCTAATATCTGTCTGATGTCATAATAAAAGGTTTTCGAAGAAATCCCGCTTGCACAAAAGGTAGCTGCCATAGAACTTTTTGAATTTTAAAAGTATTGCTGAAAAACGAAAAAAGCTACAGACTTTTAATTTGGTACACGAGTTCCTAGACTTTAAATTTGGTACACGAGTTCTGACTTCCAACAGATTTCATAATAAGTTTTTAAGAAAATCGCACAAGCACAAAGTTAAGCTGCCACAAAGCATTTTTGTTATTGATCGACTGAGTGATAATCAAAAGTCGTGTGATGTTACACGCCCCTAATTTTGTTAAGAATAGCTGAAAGTTAAGTGAGTGAGTGTTCATGTTGACCAAAGTGCAGTTCAGTTTTTGGATGCGCGGAGGGATACACAAAAGAGGCAGTTCATAGTTCTGCAGAGGGGACAGGCAACTAATTGGTGATTTCCAACATGGATAATTAGAAATATATTTTGTTATGTAATGAAAATGAACTGAATAGGCTGTGTCATATTTAATTTATTTTCATTGCATAACAAAATAATAACAAAAAATGATTATCCTTTTCAAATATGCAATACCACATTTACATTGGCTTTTATAAAATCAAGATTTCCAATGAGCACTGACAAATAATGGTTATTCTATTATTCCACACATACCAGGCATTGTTTGCGCAGTTGAGCCTTGTGCATCGATCTTGAATTTGCTGTCAAAGTTACTTTCATCTCCAACTGCAAACCCAACTAATGCTGCCCAAACATCCAACATCCTATCAGAAGATAATTCTCCATCCAAGTGAAACTTAGAGGGAGGCGTCTGAAAATATCAAAATGTTGTTAGCATATCGTCAAACTTTTTTTTTTAATATTAATGAGTATGATTATGTTTTACAAGATTACTTATTTGATTCCTAATTAATTTATTAGAAATGAATTAAATTTAGAATTTTCGAAATTTTTAAATTTAGAAAAAACCAGTAATCCAAAAATAATTGATAGTTGCTGCAATTTAATACTTTTAATGTTCAATATATGCTACATTCTTTTTGGAATGACTAATTTATTTTCAGATAATGTTTCCAAGATACATGAAAGAGTATATTTAATACAAAAAAATCTTGCATTTGTTAAAGATGTCAAAATATTAAAACCATTTCTATGCTTTTACTGATTGATTTTCAGGGTGTATATATTTAAATACCTACATTACATTTACACATTTTTTAAAAAATTAAATGCAATTGGAACTTTCAAGAATGAAAATATTTTTATCTTAAAAATGATTCAATTTCTTTCACTATTAAAACTGTACATGTAAAATTATTCCGAAAAGAGCTAAAACTCAGAAACACACCTTTAATCGCTGGTAAACATTAAAAAAAAACTTGTTTTTGATACAATATTGATGGTATATTATCGATCTTATTACTGCTTATACCTTTTTTACTACACTGATTTATATTAACTTTACCATGAAAGAGTCAGTAACTAGAAAAGCATAAAATATTTTAAGACCGTAAAAAGGTTGAAAGACTATCGCTCAGATACAATTAAAACAAATATTATGATATACCATCACAGAAGATAATCAATTATAGTCCTTCCGATCACAACACATGCTTCAGAAACACTTTCTTTCCATACCCCCCATGTTGTTTTCCAGGAAACCATGTGGCCGCCAATATTTCAAATTTTCCCCAGCCTAGTTGGGTTTGGAAAGTAATTGCAATTAGCCTCATTATAGAGCCTCAAACAAGGTAAATAACTTAAGAACAGCGATGCTCACAATCATTCTAAGGCTATGTCCTCATTACGACATCAAATGCCACAAGGGCAATAAATGCAATAAAACTTGGCCAAGGGCGCCAAGCGATGCAATTGCTTGGGGGCTGACTCTGCCAAGTCGCCAAGTTTTGTTGCATTTGTGGCGTAGTCAGGACATAGCCTAAGAAAACTACACAAGGAGGTAGGGGAAGAAAGTGCTTTCGAAGCTCGCATTGTAATCAGACGAAGCATTATTATATCATAAATATAAACAAACTCACAGCAGTCACTTGACTCAACATCTGCTTGTTGCTGTTTTTCTTGTTATTAGAATACAGATGAATCTTTCCACTGGGTGAGATTTTAGACACGGTGCTAAGTTCACCATCGTCATCTGACACCAAACCTCCAAGGCGAACTCTTCTATCAACACCACCAAGCGTTGCAAGGACAGCAAGGCTTAGACTGTACTTTCTGAGTTGTATGACATCTTGCTGAAATGTAGAATATAAATATACAGTTGAGTTAGCGTCGCACTAGAGCTACACGAGGGCTATTGTCAACGAGATTTGTAATTTAGAACCACAGTCTGAAGTGACAAGCCTACATCTGATTGGACACTAAACGCAACTATTAAGGATGACATTGAACGCAGTGTCGGGACTTAGGAACATATTTAATGTGCACTCCCTCTACACAAAGTATTATGTTCTGAATTTTTGGCTGCACAGACGTTTATAGGTTGGCAGTTATTTCAAGAATACCTGTGCCCAAACCTGGGACTTTCCGCATGCAAGGCAAGCACTTTACTGACTTTGCTACCCCATAGAAATATATAGTGTGAAGTCAAGCCAAATCAATGCATTTTCCTGACAAACAAAGTAAGCAGTTCTTAAAGAACTAAAATAGCCTACTTTCCTTAAATACTTACTGAAATTCTATTTGGGAAACAATTAGGTTCATAAGAGTAAATATCATCAACAATCGTTTCTACACTAGATTTACACACATTTGAAAAAAAATCGCTAAACACAGCATCTAGCTTATAATTTAAACTTCTAAAAGCCAAAATCAACTATTTTCCTTAATATTCTTTCACAAATAACTTAATACTATTTATCGTCTGCTCGATTTATTTGTAGTTCGAAGAATAATTAAATATTTATTCATAACAACAATAATGAAACTACTCCAAACTGCATTAAAAAATAAATGTAAATTAAAACTAAGCAGAATTGTATGCAAACATTTTATGACGTCATTCCAAAATGATTCATGAAAAAATTATTTTGCTTCAAATATTTTTAAATAAAGTTTCTCATGCCATTGTTGATTTGGCAAGTGATTTAAATGACTCAAAATTGAATTTCAATGCTAATTGAATGAGAAATTCGCCGACAGATAGATTTATGTCCGTCCGGACGTACAGACAGGCGGACAAAAAGTATGAAAAGTTGGACCTCTGATCATAGCTTTCTAACAAAAAAAAGAATTTTTAAGATCGGAATGATAGAACAGATTTTGGAAGGGGGGTACGGACAGACGGACATCGACCGCATGTCAATACTACTTTTTCATTTTTTTAATTCTTTCGAATTAAAAAAAGAAAAGTAGGCTAAAAATTATTTGAAATATATATTTACCAGATCAATGGGCTGAGAAAAAGTCTCCGTCAGCAACTGCAAATACTCTGAAATGAACTGGTTAATGTAACCTTTCCAAACAGGAAGACTGTGTAGATGGCGGATGGTGCACACATACTCCTCAGCCAAAGTGCTGCAGTGGGAAGCTGTCATAGAAACCTTTGGTCTCATTTCCCACTTGCCTTCGTGGGGATATTCTGAAATGGATTATGGTAGCATTAGGTATGGATTATGGTAGCAATGGTAGCATTATTAACCCGGCAGCACTTGCGCTCCCTAAGAGAAACACCGTCACTCGCAAGGGGGTAATTTAGACCCCAGCACCGAAATCCCTTCAAATATCACTTTTACGTTCAAAACTTGCAAAATTTTACTTAAAAGCTATTTTCTAACAAATATTTAAGGTATTTATTGAGTAGTTTCGTTATCGGAATTATAGTTATGATCACTTCAGCGATCGTATCCACAGGATCACCAGTAATGTCTTCATTTTCCAACAATTCATTAGACTCACTATCGGAACAAGGACGATAATCAATTGTCATATCCTCATCATCCATAACATCACCAGCTTCTTCTTCTGATTCGTTTGTAGATTTATCATCCGAAAAAACTTCTGCTAACAATTTTCGCATACTTTCCGTCTCCTCATTGTAGGACAAGTAGCGTGACAATTTGAACTAGAATGAAGAACCGCGGGCACTCGCGTGGGGTCTTTCACAACCCAAAACCACAATTCTACTAAAACCGCTTTCGGAATGTGAAAGATAATCATTCCTTTCCTTAGTGGGTGACCTTAAAGGCAGCTACTCTGGGTTTGACCAATTTTAAAAAGTGAGATGTTGGGTAATTCGAAACATAATGTATGTGGGGACCCCCACATACATATGATATGTCTGATAGACCCCCTTGCGAGTGCTGCCGTGTTAAGGGTTTAGAAATACATTTATTGAAACTGTTGTATTCTGTGCCACATTTCTGTAACTGAGGATGTAAATGGGGGACTAGAAACCTAGTCCTGCAAATACTAGATTAAATCCATTGTACTAACCTTTTATTATGCCTTACTGAAGGCTGATTGCTGACATGAACTTCCATAGCTTCCTACATAATAATGCCTTCCACATTTTAAAAAAATTAATGGATTTACAGACTGTCAGGAAGCAGTGTTACTTGTAGTGTCATCTACGGGTAGATGGGGGGCTAAGGGTTATTTTCTACCATTATGGTTAATTCAGCTAATTAATTAACCATTAAAACGAATAAAAAATCCTTAATAATTCATTATACCATTATAATAAACTAAAATCTATTATATATTAAAGCAATTATTTTTTAAAAAAAACATACTGAAGCAGAAACCTATATCAAAAACAAAACAAACAGGGTGCATTACTTTATGATAATACTATGAATCATGCATCAGCACAGTTTTGCAAGGCTGTGCCATTTATCTACTTTTGCTCAAACTTGGAAGGCGGTATTATATGGCTATGTCCTCACTACGACATCAAATGCCACAAAGGCAACAAAACTTGGCAACCGCCAAGAGCGCCAAGCGATGCAATAGCTAGGGGGCTGACTCTGCCAAGTCACCAAGTTTTGTTGCATTTGTTGCCTTTGTGGCGTAGTCAGGACATAGCCTATAAGAGGCTATGGAACATCAGCAATACCCTGATTGGTTTGATTTCAACCTCCAAAACATTGGTAATATGATATACTAGATATTTAAATATGTAGAGTACATAAAAAGAATCTTCTTTAATTGTCAACAAAAAAAAAACTTTAAAAAAGCAATATTTATAAAAAGTTTTTATAAATATTGATTTTTTTAAAAGCTTTTTTGCATACTCTGTTGTTTTTATTAAAAACAGAATAAAATAGCACAGCCACATGCACAACTGTGCCAGTTATAATATAAATACAGTAACAGGTAAATGAGAATAATTATGTTAGCAACCCATTTGTCAACTAATCTACTTAATTTTAAATATAAATTCAAAGGGAAACTAGACAAACTAAGTAGTTTCTACTTTTAGAGACTATTGTTTCAAATCTACTTTTAGAGGCAAAAAATACTTAACAGTTGAGTGTCAAAACTTAATAAATTTTCTTATAACCTTTTAATAGATTACACTTTTTATGCAATGAAATGAATGAACATTTTTATAATATTTTAATGTGCCATTACAAGTTTTACACAAAAAAAACTGTTAGAAAAACAACTGTACCTATTGGATGTAAAGTAGGATCTTTGGAGCAATTAAAAAGAACATTTCCGAGTAAATCAAATAAGTATTCCACTGCATTCTGAAACCTTTCTTGGGTGTATGATGAAGACCATGTTGAAAGGACAGTTTGCAGCAGCCTCAGAGCTTGAATCTAAGTTAAACAGAAACATTAATTATTAATAACTAAAACAATGAATGTCTATTTTGAATTCTTTAGATTCTAAAACCTAGCATTGATATTGGTTGGGTGACTGGATATTTTTATTATCAATGCAGTACAATCTTACAGAAGTAGGGAAAAAAAAGAATTCCACATCATCGCGTTCGTTTTATTGCAGTTTCAGTGTTGTAATAAACTCGTCTTGTAATGTAAATATGATGCAAACCACTCAAATAGTTTAGAACGAGTAAAAATTTAAACTAATTACTTAATAACTTTTTAGGTTACAATCTAAATAAAGCTCTTGCCTGGCATTTATGAGACACTACTGATTAACTGAAAGAATTGAAAGCATATAATATTATAGTTATATTGCTTTACTCTGGTTGTTTTAAAAATTGTAGACAAAGACAGTTTCCTGCTTAGTTCTAATGAGAAATGTTGATCACCACACAAAATGCAGGATATTTTACAGTAGAAATTAATAAAAAACAAGATATTTTTTTATGTATTTTGTTTTTTGTGGAAACAGGCAAAACAAAAACCAAAACTTTATCTGTGTTTTTAAACTTTAGTCAGTTTATTCTAGGAGCAAGAGCAAGAGTATTTTTCAGTTAATTGTACTTGCCACCGTTGAGCAGGTATGATAATCTCTTCCTTCTAAAAAGGAATTACAGAAGATTTTATCAATGATCCAAAAAAAAAATTAAATAAGGGCAGGACTATGACTTTAAATGTACCCCTTTAAAATTATACCCTTCCTCTAAAATTAAACTTTTTGTGTAATTATTTATTTAAATATAACATTTACTTTAGTAATGAGCTGCCCTCCAGTGAGCAACTGTGGTGCTGCTACAATCTTCATGAGTAGGTCTGTCCACGAGGGAGTGCTAAGTGCATGACACATGGCTGAAGAACAGGCTGTGGCTCGGATGAAGCTCAGAGATGCCCATTCTTTGTGTTGTTCAATGGCAAGCCAATCAGAACTGCTTTTTTGGACTGAAATAAGATGTTGGTTTTTTTGTGAATTAACATATCAGTACAGCTAGACAATGCTCATTGTCTTGTAATATTGAACCATGGTAAAGTGACAAGGTCAATACATAAAGCAGACCAGCCAACTTTCCAGATTTAATCCGGCAATACAGGATTTTTAACTACTTTTTGAATGTCTATGTACCAATTACCATATTTGTGAAGGGGGAACACATCACTTGGAACCTGGAATCCAGAAAGTGGTTTTTACCAAGTTAAATCCAGAGAGTTGGCAGGTTGATGGTTTGAATTAACATCTCACGAGAGACACAGTTGACAGGTCTGATCATGCAACCTTTTAGCAGCATGGTCATGGCACCAGAACATTAAACAGTAGGGACTCTTCAGTTATCGCTGACAGATACACAAAATTTAATTCAGGATGAAATTTTTAAAGCTATTTTCTTCTTTAACCTAAAAAAAATCTTTTTTTACTAATGATCATAATTTTCAAAAATTAAGATTTTTTCAATTTACATTTAAATTCTTGTATTGTTATGATTACTCTAACACAAGTTTATGAGCATAATTTTCAAATTAAAATTTGTTAAAACAAATATCCTCAAATATATTTACCTTGAGCATTCATGTACACAGAACAAAGGATAGATCTTAAGAGTCCAGACAAAGAGTTAACTGCAGGGTTCGGGACTTGGTCTGCATACAATCCCATATAAATCGAGAGATTTTTCAACAGCAAAAGACAGGAGTTATGAAGAAGTATAACTGGCTGACAAGCTTGTGGAATGTCTAAAATAGCTACAAAAATGCAATGAGTACTGAAAGAACCTTTTAACAGTATAATAATAATTCAAAGTATTCTCCATATTTGTATACACATCTTTTAGAAACTATTGACATATATTGATTAAAAAAATATTTTTCAAAATTTTGTGTTAAGAACTTCATATTAAATTTTAAGGTTTATCAATATTGTCATTAAAAAATAAATAGTTATCTATGCAAAACCTTTTTACACATAACACACTTATATAAAAAAAACACCTGCATATTAAGTGTCTACATTGGGCATAAAAAAATAGTAATATATAGGACTTGAATCTCAAGTATTATTATTACTATTATTATCATAACACAGTTGAATCTGATTATAAGCAACTTTCAAATTGACAAAATTATGGCATTATTAGGCATACCTTATAATGCCTTATAAATAACTAGAGATTAAAACCGAAAATTAAGGAAAATAAGCCAGTCAGTATTGCGGTTTTAACCCTTTCTTATTAAGTGAGAGGGCCCTAGTTCGAATCACAGAAAAAGCATGGATATTTGTATTGTCCCGAGTACATGTGGATAATGTGAATGTTATATCTTCTGTGGGTCAGAAGTCCTGTGTTCGATCATAGCACAGTTACCATGAGTGCTGGTTATCTGGAGAAAAATGCCCCTCTTCTCTAGTAATGAACCTAAATTAATGAGGTGGCGCCCTCTCAGAGCAGAAGTCAGACTTCCACCTTCACAGGGGCTCAAAGCCTTGTGCCAACGAAAACTACTGCACCTCTCCTGCCTTTCAGGCTAAGCCTTGGAGGCACACAATAACAATTACAAAAGGGGCAAAAATGTGGGGTAAAACAACAACAGCAACTTACAGTCATCTTCTTCTGAATCTGATAGTGAATCCTGTTGTGGGTAAGGCAAGGGATCAGCCAGTTTGAGGTCATATTTGCCTTCCTTCCCCATCCGGTATGAGTTAGTGGAACCGGTATCCCACTGTACTCTGATCCAGCCATCTTCACCCAGTTCCCCAATGACAGTGCCCTCACCAGGGCTCGGACCATCCTAAAGTAAAGTTATTTCTAAATCAGGGTTGGAACATGTGTTTTACAACATGAAAGTTGGGGCTTATAGGGACTAAATTTACAAAAATAAGGACCTATCTGGCAAGAATGTTACAAAAATGTTTATTTTTACTTTCGAGAAATACTAATAAACTAAATAGAAACATGTTCACAGCAAATTTGACTGTATTTCACAATTTAATTATTACTAAAAAAATAAAGTTGTGATCCAGCACTTAAAATGTTTGGAGTCAGAAACAAAGACAGTACAAGCAAAAAATATGTATTTTCTTCGAGTTATTGTAATATTGTAAATTATAACCATGAAATAAAATTAAAATTAGCAATTAAAAAAGAATTCTGAGAGAATATTTATTTACTGCTATGAAGTTTTATCAATATTTTTTCATAAACAATCAATGCACGATTTTTATTTTTACTCCAAAGAATATATAGTTTGATCTTTGAAGGTCATAAGGAAAAATATTATTAAAAATCGCTTTGCACAACTTAGCATTAAGGACAATGCATCTAATTTCGGGAAATTATATACTTTTAATTATATGTTGTTCACTTAATTAATATTTAACTTTTTCCTTCTAAAACATCAATATATCTTCCAATAAAGGACAAATTGGTAAAGTTGCCCATAATCAACAATATTTTTGAGTCATTGAGGTGGATTTAAGTGTATGCTGCCAAATGGCAAAATTATGCATTAGAGGGTTAAGAACTACATCAAATATCTCTTTGAAATCTTATCTTATGGCACCAAACCACAGACATAACAACAAATAACCAATAATAATTTTACAAACCTGGTCTCCCCATTTCCAGTCAGCTCCCTTGACTACTCTAGTCCCTATCTTCATCACAGCTGCTAACTCAGAACCACTCAAGGGAGTCTGGATCTTGTGCTTCTTGAAGTTCTCTTCTAGTACAGCATACAAAGGAGAAGTAACTTCTTCCTGTTCAATTTCAGGTTTGGGACCTACAGAAGAGATCATTAATCCTCTTAGTTGTTGCTTATAGTCAAATAACACAGGTCTTTACTTTTCTACACAAAAGTAAACACAAATATTACTATGTACCGGTTGAGGAACTGTAATAAGTAATAAAATCCTTAAGGGACCATGATTTTTATTGTTAGGGGTAGGTAGAATTATTCGTCGCAATAGAGCTACACAAGAGACCATTGTCAGCAGGTGTAATTTAGAACTACAGTCAAGTGACGAGCCGACACCCGAGTAAGCACCTTGCAACACAACTTTTGCTGAGCAACTGTACAACTTTTAAGGGCATCATTGTATGCATCGTCGGGACTTTGGAGCATATACATGTAACATGAACTCCCTTTACACTAGGTATTATTTGTTGGACTTTTTTTTGGCTGCACAGGCCGTTTGTAGGTAGATCTACAGTTATTTTGGCAATGCCCGGGCCTGAAATGGGACCTTTCGTATGCAAGGCGAGCGCCTAACCGACTGGGCTCCCCAGCCCCAAAAGCAGCCTGGAGGATTATCCCCAAACATAACTGGTATAATGCTAAGGGCCCTGGTATGTCACTTCAAAGCTCCTGTCCAAGACCTGCCTAAACAAGACATACAAGGAACCTAAGATCAGGGCGAGAGAAAAGGGATATACCCTTGCCATTATGGTCTAGGGATGCCTAGGACAGGGCAAGAAGAAAGCTATTGCTTTTAGTCTTAAAAAAACAGTATGTTCCTGTCAAATAAGTGATTAACAGAATATACCACTGGTATTGACACAAAAATACACAATTATTGCTTAGAAATTTATGATATGACAGGTTGAGGGAATGTTTTAAACTCATCTAAGGGACCATGATTTTTATTGAACCTAAGTATTGTCACTGCAGTTACATAAAGAGATAGATAATACCAACATTACTTGAACAACATCGCCCGTGAGAGGTAAGTCCGGGTAACAATGACACTTTAAAAATTCAATCATGATTTGTCTTTTTATTTATAATCACATACTATCGCTAAAAAGCTTCATGTAGCATATTAACAAGCACTCCCTGTCACAGCAATAACCACAGGTCAGGAAGTGGAGTTTTGCAGATTTCTAAATGTTGCACATGGTAAAATATATTGGTTTTAATTCTCATTAGAATTCCTACTTCTATTATATGAATAAATAAAATATTTGGACTCATTCTAATATTATTTATACACATTTCAATGTAACAATAAAGAACAAAAATTACCCAATATCCTTAAAATAGTCTGCAACAAAGCACAAACTCCAGAACTAACAGCCAATCCAGTCTCAAGGGCTCTATAATCTCCAAACAGCAGCCCAATATAAATCAACGGAAATCTTGTCAACGGAAACAGCTCAAAGGCACGGTCCCGATCAGCATTTCTAATGTCCACATCTTTCATATTCAACGACTTTTGTTTAGTTCCGGTTTTCTCAGCTGCCTTGTTTATCATCTTAGAATTGTGGGATTCTAGCTGCAGAGTTGAGTCGCGCAGTTCCTTGATGACCCATTGTAGGAAAGATGTGGATTGTAGCTCCGTTGTGGCTCGGTCGTAAGGTGGGATTACATTTATGTTGTCTAGGCAATGGGGTAAGTGTTTTCTGAGGAGGTAAACAAAATAATTTTATAAGACTTATATAAACTATATTCTATGTTTATAAATATTTGTAATTAGAAATATTTACTAAAAAATATACGATTTTAGAATGTAATGGGGTTGTTTCACATCGTGGATGCAACAGCTCACTTTTTCATTTTTTTGGATTTACTTTTGTTTGGTATTTGAATGAGTTTCTAAGAATATTTCTTATTAAATTTTAAATGCCAATTTCTTGCTGTGCTGTGATGTTCAACATTTGTTAAGAGAAGCTGCACAGAATGAAAGTTCCTTTTCATTTATGGCGGTCATTTTGAGGGTGAAACCGCAGCAATTAATAAAATCATAGTATCAGGAATGAAGAAGAGGTTACATCTCTGAATTTCCTTTACAGAAATGAGGAGTAATATTACCATGTCCAACAGAAGATTCATTACTTCAACTAGGTGTTTGAAAGCAATTAAATATCAAATACGGTTGATAAACTGGTTTCATCTCCAATATTGAAATAGTTTCAAATTTAAGTAATAGCTATTCTATTAATTACAAGATTAAATATTACAATATTGTTTGCAAAACATAATAGTTAAATTTTTAATGCTTTTTATTTAATCATCAAATTTCAATAACTTTCAAAATGAACCTTTACTGCTAACCAATTTTCTTTTAACTACTCTCTAATTTTTCAATTATTCTCTACATAACTACCAGTTAAACCTTTTAAAAATTCATATAAAACTCTTACCCTATTAACTTTTGAACTTATTAGCAGCAAATTCATCAGGATTATTTATATTTTTTAGTTAAAAAGTAACTTACATGTTACTGTTACCAAGTTCAATAACTCCTAGCCAGCCAGTCAATAAAGAATACTTTGCTGATGAAATAACATTCTCTTTTTGCACTAAACTTAAGAGGGAATCAAATCCTTTTTGTCGAACCTTAGCTCTCTCTACCTATATTTTAAAAAATAAATAATAAAGATTGCAATTGTTAAAGAAAAATAATGCATGTTACATCCCAAGTTTAAAAGTAAATTGATAATATGATTGATTAATATACACTTTTTCATAATGCATACAAGTCTGACATAGTTTTAACTCATTTTAGATACATTTAAAAGATTTTTAGACACTCTCTAAGGCCTTTTGTTTATAAATTAAGTTGCAATGAAGACATTGTCTAGAATAATTTCCAAGTTTTTTCATATATGCAAACATTTTTGTACACATAAGTAGGGTTCCTGTAAGAAAAGAAAATTCGGTGGTCCAAAAAGACCACCAAGCAGTTTATGTTTTTGTGGTCAGATTGTAAAACAGGAAATGAAGTTAATATAAATGAATTGTTGTAAAAGTTGGTACAGATAAAATTATTGCAGTCCAATCTGATGTTGCATGTCAGAATACTTCAGATAACCAGTAACAACAGTTAAAGTACAAGACCCAACAAAAATTCTCAAAATGTGGGAAATTAATTTAATGGCCTGTACATTTTGCTTTTAAGTGAGCCTCTAATAATTTATGAAATTTTGATAATTGATGAAGTTCTAATAATTATAAGACTAAACAGTGACAACAGACAAAACAATGTACAGCTAATTTGTTTATAAGATACCTTTGGCATTAAAAAATATTTTAGTTTACCTGGCAATATAAAGCTTTCTCAAACTAACATCCATGTGGGGCTCAAGATGAACGAAATATTCATTTCGAGATGTGCTAACTGAAGTGGCATGTTGGTTCCTTAAAAAAAACCAAATGACTAAGGAAAAAAAATTATGATAATTTTCTAACTGAACAGTTTAAAGAACTACTGAAAAATGGGTCGTGTGGAAAATACATATCGCTGTCATTTTTTTGAAGAAAATCAGTTTGCTTTGGGACTAGGAATGTTAAGTATAAACTCTATACTTGGGAGACTAGAAACTTTGGTAAAATTCATTTTTTTTTTTAATTTTAATTCTAAATAAAATAAAATTAATATTTAAATTACATTTTAATTTATAATAACAATATATAATACAATATTATAAAATATCTATTATAAAGTGAATGTTTTCTCTCATTACAATTGATGGCTTCAATTTTTAGAAAATGAAACATAACATGGTTGATGATGATTTATTATTTATGGAGTACATAGTGGCATGGTCAACTGCACCTCCAATATTGCAGGGAAATGAACATGGGAGGAAAAAGGTATACATGGGGAAACATAATGTAGTTATTTACTATTCATTGTGCTAAATTAATAATAAAGACTACTTTGCAGGTGAAATACCTTTACCTATTTCAAGCTATTAGATTTAACTCAACTTCAGAAGTTTTTTAGTACTACTAAAACAACTTTTTAATTTCAGGACTTTTTAAGTACCATGATTAAAGTATGACAAGACCACACCAACACAGTTGAAGCTATATTAAGAGGCAAAACTACCTTTGGAAAGTTTTTGATTCTTTATTAGTTTATGTATTGCATTCTTCCACTTTGGGGCCACTTGGTAAAATCTTAATCTTGAAAGCACTTCCACTTCATTACTTTTTGCTGGCCTGATTTCGTAAAATAGAAAACGGCATCTGTCAAGAACAGCGCTGCAGACTTCCTTGTAAGAGCTGTTAATGTCTTGTCTGGCCTAGAAAAAAAAGTTTGGGTTAACATTTAAATGCTGTAAAGGCACTGATAGCAAAGCTCTCCAAATTTTGTTAAGTTAACTAACAGAAAAAAAAGATTAAATATTGTTAACTCTATGTAGATATTAATTGCATAAAATTAAAATATGTTCAAAAGACAGCAATGGCTAACAAGAGTTGAGTTTAACATCACACAAGAGCTACACAAGGGCTATTGGCGACAGGTGTCATTAGAATCATAGTCAAGTGATGAGCCGACACATGAACTATTTTAAGGATGACATCGTACACAGTGTTTGGACTTTGGAGCATATTTAATGTGTACTTCCTCTACACAAGGTATTATTTGTCGGACTTTTTAGTTGCACAGACCGTTTATAGGTCGGTTGTTATTTTGGTAATTTCTGAGCCTATTTTAATTTGGTAATTTCATGGAACTTTTCTCAAGTGCTTTAAAGACTGGGCTCCCCAGCACCCCGGTTAACAAGAAGAAAATGTTCTATGACATAATAGAACACCAATTTCTTATACGCCATCAGCAATATAAAAAAAAGTACCACAGTCTTCTCCTCATCGGTTAATAACAGAATTTGGGATTCACAATTGAAGAGCTTAGTGGAAGAACGTGCTAAGTGACAATAAATGAGAAAATGAGCTTTAGGGTTTTTTGTTTGCACTTAGATACTTTAAAAATAGAACTTACAAAAAAGGAAAAAAAATATACTTAACTTAAAATTCCTGTAAAAGGAGAAACTTATGTTTAAAGGAGGGAATAACATGTTCATTGACAAAGAAATCTCACTTTTTACAAAAATGTCACTTAGCACGTTCTTACACTAAGCTCTTTAATTTTAAAATCTCAACAAGTAGGTTTCAAAATTTTCATGTCTAGGTATCTGTGTTAGTTTATAAGCTATAAATAATGTAGTTTTATGCAATGAAGTAACAGCTTATTTTTATATCCTAGTTGTTTAAATTGAACAAAGATAATTTAAAGATTCTTTTTGAGCATAGTATCAATTATATTGACCACGCAAACACATGGGCTATAAATAAACAAAGTAGTAATAACAAAGAAAATAACAAAACCTACTTTTATTAAACAGTATTTTGCCTGCTGTGTAATTCTTAGCACATGTTCCACTGGTGGAGGTATTTGACCATTTGATTCTGCAATTGAAACACACATTTCTCCTAGACCCAAGTGCTTGAGCAAGCAGGCAATGAGAATTCTGAAAAACAAAGTTCAATAACTTCTTTATGCAAATTTACAAATGGGATAAAGTTTAATTATTGAAGTATAATTTTAATTAAATATTAATTTCTGAACCAGAATTATATAAAAAAGATTTAACCTTCCGAATGGCCTGGAAACGGGAAAAAATGTACAGTTGTTTTCAGTGTATAATTTTTTAGTTAGATTTATTTTAAATAACATTTAATGTTTAAAAATTAAGAATTAGGTTCATTTTTCAAGAGATGATCTTAAAATCATTTACAAATGATAAAAGTACAACATGATTAAAAATTTATTAATTATAAAATTTTGAAATTTAAGGTTATTTTAAGAAATTGTGCTGTAAAAAATATGGAAAAATCCGGGTCTAACCCTCAGAAAGTGATCATTTATCGATTAGATTCTTTTATTAAACCATATTTTTAATGCTAATGTATCCTTCTGTTGTTGTTATATCCTGGATCCTTCAAAAATGTTTTAAAAAACCTTACTAAAAATAAGTTATTTTGAATTTATAAATTAAGTATTGAAGCACTTTAATGATCTTTGTTACTTAGGTAGCTGTATTAAAGGGGCAAATTTCTACCCCAATTAACTAGAATATATATATTTTGTAAAAATTATTATTTTGATAATAATTTTTTAAACAATATGGTTCACTTTCACAATTTGGCAATCAATGAAGTAATTTTAACCTTCTGAGGGACAAGCAAATTGGCTGAACTGTAAACTTAGTTTCGCTGCACAAGATTAAAATTTGTAATTTTAAAAACTGAAATTTAATTTCTTGAAATTTTTTTAATTAAATTTCTGTAGCAGATGTTTATAAATAACTCTTGCCTTATTTTAAATTTTAAAAATTATTAAAATTATAAAATCAATAATTTTTTTTTTAATTTTGCATATTGGTGGAACACCTAATATTCAATTGACTGGTTTATATGTCTGTATCCTTTAGAGCAGGGGTTCCCAACCAGTGGTACGCGTACCACTGGTGGTACGCTGGAAAATTTCAGGTGGTACTCGCAAGTGATGGGAGCAACATGATGCTACTATTTTTGATGTCATTTGTTACGAGTTACTTGCGTGAGAGTGGATTTCCTGAACTATTGTACATAAAAAAATACACATAAAAGCAGAATAAGTGTTGAAGAGAACTTAAGAGTGAAGCTACTACTTATGTTGATATTTTAATCACAGGCAAACAACAAGTTTTGCACTAAAGACTATAAATGTATATTTTATCTGATGATTAATTTTTTTGCTGAGTTTGTACTAATTTTTTATTTGTATGTTTTTAGACCTATGGGTAATAAATAAAACTGAAAATTAGTACCATTTAAATCTTTTTATTTCTCCTTTACTAATAAGCATGTTATAAATAAACAAATACCAACCATTAAATATGAAGTTTTCTCAGGAATTTAATTCAAAAAGAATTTGAAAACTATTAGAATAGTAAAAATTATACGCCTATTAAAGTATTTTGGTCTGGTGTTATGCCAAAATTTCTCAAAAAGTCAAGTGGTACGCAGGTGGAAAAAGGTTGGGAACCCCTGCTTTAGAGGGTTAAAAATGATTTTTTTACCTGCCCACTTCTTCCACAGGATGATCATTAGCGAAATTCAAGTGCACCGTTATGTGGTGATCTTTGGAAAATTCCTGAGTCAATGTCAGAAACTTTTTCACCAAAGGTTCGCTGAGTCTGCTCTCTGCAATGTTATGCAGGAAGAATTGTCGAGGGTCACTGATTGCATTTAGATCACAGATGCCAGGTAATAGGTGGTTTATTTCAGTTGGTGTTACACCCGAAACTAAAACACAAAAATTTGTACATTAAATGCAGGAAGTTGCTTTATAAAACCAAGTTTTCCTAGTATTACAACAGTACATTCATAAATGAGAGTATAATTTGGTAACTATTGTATTTTGATTAAGAATGGCAAGGAAAAGTGACAAATTGGACAAAAATGGCTTTTTGAGTTAAAAATTCTACAATATTCAACATTTTAATACCTACCGATTACAACACATCTTAAATAGATTCCATGGCAGAGAGCAAAAGAATTACTTAGCCTTAGCAGGAACAATATTCACACAGCAATTAGACTTAAAATGGGTCACTGCCTTTTCAAAAGAGATCTAACCATCATGAGTGTAAAAGCTCATATTGTATTCTTGAAAACTACACGAGGGGGTAAGGGAAAAAAGTTCTTTCCAAGATTTTGTTGTAATCGTAAGGGCTATAGTGTAATCTTTTCATGCCAATTTACTAAACTCTAAATAAATGATATACCAGGCTATGTACTTACCAGGTGATACTGCTGCCGAAGCCGATCTAGCTTCCCCCTTCTCTTCTTCAAAGGGGTTGGGGGGTTGGCACACTTGCAAACCCCCACGCATGGCAGGGGAGCTAAGCCACTGAGCATAAGTACCCTCACAGGGGGTTAACGCAGGGCCTGAAACCTCACTGCGAGTGGAAACTCCCAAAAGATATGCAAGAGTACGTTCACAGTCGATGATGGAAGATGTGTAGTTGCTGTAGTCCCCTTTTGGGTGGTGGTCAAGGTCAGGCTAAAAGGAATTGTTAAATTAATAAGTTATAATACAGCTAACAGTTTTGTATGAGGTGTTAATTTTATTAGAATATTCAATAATACGAAAGAAAATTTTAAGATTGGATTTTGTTATTTTACCAGCTGATTTAAGTTAAACAATGAGAGACATCACTAACATAGATGTGCCATACACGCTTATCCAGCAGCGCCCTCTAGCGGCGACCTACTGTAACTCTTTCCCAGCCGCCTTTTTATCACTTGGAGTGGTGTGAGGGCTTTTGTTAGGCTTAGTAATTCTTTGTCTCGCTTGTAACTTTGTGTTTTAAGAAATTAAATAGCTCTTGTACGATTTGAGTTGCTGCTTTTTATCAACTGCCCCTCCTCCCTCCAAAACATAGATACTTTACTAAGAAATTCTTAAAAATTCAAAGAAAAAAAACTAAAAAATACTCCAATTAATTAAGATATTTTTTTTTTTTAGTAATCGCGTTTAATTTTTACAGGAATTAGCTTCTCAGAGTTTTTAATTTTTTTGTTTAAAAAGTAGTAAAAATAAAATAATTTAAAGCATCTACTGGGCTCTGAGGTAAGCATAGAGAAAATCCAAATAAGCTTTCCCGTAATAATTTAGTTATGTTTCCAAAACACTTCTGTTAAAAAGCATGAATGAGTAGTATTGTTACATATTTACAAAGATGAAAAAAGTCTTTGTTGTGTATCACTAAGCATCAGTAGATTTTTAATTTTAAAAAATTAAACATTCAATTCGTAAATTAATTCAAATTAAACATACGATTTCAAATAAAAATAATTATTTAAAAAAATTCTTTTTACAGCACAATAGTTTCCAACAAAAAATGTCTGCAACATCTTCCGAGCTTCTTCACTATGGCTTGTAGCCTCAAAAGCTTTAGTTGCATCTTTCCCTAAAAAGACAAACATATTTTAAACTGGTTAAATTTTAAATGACTATCATTGTATTCATTTCAGTGATACACATAAATAAATTATTATTACAATATGAAGAGTTCCCTACTGACAGTAAGTTTCTTATAAAAGAGTCCTTATCTTAATAGAAATTTTAAAATTTAGGCGGTGAGCCAAACTAAAAATAGGACAAAGTCAATCAGATCTAAAAACCAGCATTTCCAATAATTGATAAAATATACCAATCTATACTTATTTAAACTACTGAGTTCTTCTTTTTAGAATGAAGTTTTGCTGTTAAATAAAGTAACTGATAATTGGGTTGTTTCAGATGTTGTAAGTAAGTTTTCATTCTTGTACTTCCGCCATTTCTTTGGTTGTGTTGGTTCACTCTCAATGTATGTAAAAACTGTGGATATTGAGGATATTTTATAAGCAGGGGATATTTTATATTTAGTATTTAGATATAACTATCGTACAGATTACAGAACAATAAATTGCAAAATGAAAAAATTATAATAAGAGAGAAAATACGAAGAAACGAACAATAAAATGAAGAAAACACATCACTATAAAAACATACACTGTCCAAAATTATTTAGCAAATCCAATACTTTTCTATTAAATTGATAAAAAATAATTGAATCAAATTATCACCAAAAGAAATGCAATTCCAGTAGAACTGAAAACTTAAAGAATAGCGCAGGAACTGTTGTCACTCAATGATGTGAAACATGCCCATTCAAATATTTTTTACAATAAAAAGAAACTAATGGCAAATCAGGATTTTATATACCACTAAGCCATAAATCCTGGCATTTTACTGTAACTATAAGAAGCAAAAAGCTAATACCTGCATGCTGCTCAATATTCTCTATTCCACATGGAGCCTGATGTTTAAAGTCCTGCAAATCATACACTTTTCCGTGGATGACTGTCCACAGTCCACCATCTTTGTTGTGGTTCTCCAAGTCAACTTTGAGTATGACTGGGCATTCCTCAATTGAATTTACCATGGCTGACAAACTGAGATTGGAAGCTGGAATAATAGAAAAACATTAAAATAAAAAAACTTGATATTTTTAGTTAAAGTTAATTTAAAAATGAGTATGAGTTAATGAGTTTACTAATGAGTAATGAGTTAATGAGTTTACTAATGAGTAATGAGTTAAATTATACTAATGCGTAATAATTCTATTAAGTTTCCTTCATTTTTTCCAGTTGAATTCTTACATTATTATTTTTAGTTTCTGCCAAACAGTAAAATATTCCTTTCTTAAAATTGTCTTGTATTATATAATTCAAAAGTTTTAAAATTTTATAATATTATTTATATGTTCACTTTGTAGTTTTGTCTCTTAAAATTTAAGGTAAAGTAATACAACAGAAAAATTATCATTCAAGTCCATTAACCTTTATAGAGCATACCTTCTTAAGAATGATATTTTATAACCCGAAGTGTCCATATATCAGCAATCATATTTTAATAGTAAATCAAGAATTATATTATAAGATTAATATTATTGCACAAATATAAACTACCATAGAGCAAATGGAATTTTAAAAACTAAATTTATAAACCTTTTAATCAAATTTTTTTAACTAATTGTTACTTTAAAGTAATAGTACTTTAACAAAGGGAATACAATTTTAAAACAATTCAACTTCAAATTATGGCAAGTATTTTAAGCTTTCAAGCAATTTTGTTTAATCCTCTGGGGACAGGTCCAATTCGCTGAAGTGTTTAAAATCTCCAAATTTAAAATAATATTATTTCCTAAAAAAATTTATTTTTTTAAAAAAAAAATATATTTCTGTTCAGATGTTTATATTACCTCTTACAAATAAAATTAGTAAACAAAAATTTATGAAAAAAATTTTTATCGTGGCAAAAAAAAAATAATAAAAATGTACAAATCGCAAAAATTTACACAACGAAGTATGTTTTTTAGTCTTTATGCGAACTTTGTTTTTATAAAAAAAAAATAAAATTATCAAAGTAAATATCTGTCTATGTTATACATAGAGCAAAAATTCCGCTTACACAGGTATGTAACATGGCCAACATAGCAGGCAGAGTTTCATTTTAATTCGATCAAATTTATTGAAGTTATCTATTGATAAGAAGTTTAAAAAGGGATATGATTTGATCTCACTGCAATGGACTAGGATATAATATTTCTCAACTGTACTACGACACCACAAGCGTTCCAGGAAGCGAACCCCTGCAAGCAAATGGCTAAGTTAGAACATAAGTTTAAAATTTATTTAAAAGATATAATGAAAAAAGATATGTCTGTAGCAGATTTTAGTTACCTCTATTAAAATTTTTAAAATTTAAAATCATAAAAAATTTATGGAAATTTTTAAAAAGTAGATAAAAAAATTCGTTTAGTAAGCTAAATTAGTAATCCAGACTGGTTAAAGATTTTAATTACTAACTCAGATGTCATTATCACTATCGAAAAATATTATTAAACGGTTTGGTAAACACAACAGCATTTAATTGAGTTTTGAACTTTTCTACTTGTTTTAGTATTTTTTTTCTAAATTTCATTGGCAAACTAAAAACATGATCAGAAATAACCATTCTTATTTCGAAATTTTTTTGCAACAAACACTATCTTTCCACAAAAGTTATTTTTAACTTACCAGTGACATCACTTTCCAGTATAGATGAGGCTACAGTGAAATAATAAGGACTTCTAGAGGCTAAAGAGAATGCAAGCGTTACTGTCTTACAAACGAAAGAGGACAATAGTGTAGTGTATTTCTTTAAAAGAGAAGCCAGTCCTTTTAGCTGAAGACTCAAACCTAATTTTGTAGTGTCATCTGTAAAACAAAAAAATTCATAGAATAAAAGATTTTTTCAAATTATGTTAACATACTTTAATACAAGTAGAATTTTTCTTTATTGTATATATAATAAGAACCAGCTAGAAAATTTAAATTTCTCAATTAAAATTACTAATAAAAAGGAAATAACTGTTAAACCTTGTTAACGAGAACTCATTTATAGTGAAATTTATTTTAAAGATGAACTGAAATAATTTTTCTATGACTTTTAAGTTTTGAACTAAGTTTTGACCAGAAGACACATGAAGAAAACATCGCTGATTCTTACTGCAAATAGTTTTATTGGGAAAATTGACGAAGGATGGAGATCCTGCTTCATCAAAATAATACACAAATCTGAATTTAAAAAAATTACACATATTTGTGTATTATTTGGATGAAGCAGAATCTCTTTCCTGAGAAACATGTAAATTTTTCCACAATAAATCTTCATGTATCTTCATGTTATCATGCACCAAAATTAAAAATATTCTTTGAATAAGTTGTGACCATTTAAATTGCCCATGTTTAGGACATCGGAACAGCCTAAACCTTTATTAATTGTGACCTAGTTTTTTTACAAATTAATTTTATGAATATAGTTAGGGGACGTACATAAATTACGTCACACTCAGAGGGGAAAGGGAGGGGTATTCGCCAACGTGACGAATCGTGACATGAAGGGGGGAGGGGTAATCGCTTGCATGATGTAGCGATTCTGAAATTTTCAATTTTGCAAAGAAAATCTGTTTTACACATAATAAAGTTTTTGAGAAAAATTTGAAATCTTTTTCATCATTCAAAACACCTAATTTCAGAAAGTGGATGAAGAGATTAATATAGCAACAGCGTTGGCATTATTAGTCTCCTATATTTTACAGACCTTTTTGTAATGGTACTTCGTAACACTCTAAATTGTGACACTATCTTGACCAATTAGAGGACTATACTATAGCAGACACCTGGACGAACACCAAAAGACCCAGAACTAGAAAGATCTGATTACTCCTAGACCCCCCTTTTTAGAAGACATTAGCGAATGTCTAGATAGTCCTTGGACAACAGAAATATAAATACAATGTTGGTATATTCCTATCAATACATTATTTAACCAAGATAAATTTTACTTTTTTTCTTTCCGAGTTATTTTTTAAAAATATATATAAATATGCATTTTTTCAAATTTCAGAAACAAATGGAAATATTAAAATTAACCTTTTCTTTAAAAAGGGGAGGGGGGAGTGCAACAACGTGACGTAATTTTAGAAGGAGGGGTTCGATCAAACATGACGCAGTGTGACATAGGATTAGGGAGGGGTCGAAAAAGTCAAAATTTTACGTGACGTAATTTATATATGTTCCCTTACTGAGTAAAATCATTTACTTGTATTCTAATATTAAAAGTAAATTTTAATTATATGCTTAAATTCATCAATAATCCTAAAAACTAATGACTTCTTTTAAAACAAGATGCTATTGCCTTTTTCCTTTTCCGTCTCAACATTAATATTCCCAGCTGAATAAAACTCTGATATAAGTAGTCTTTGAAATCTTAACAGTAGATTTAGCGATGGAGAATTCTCAGAACTTGCAAATCTTTCATATTTAGATGAAGTTGACGTCGTCATACTATCAGGAAGATTGTTTTCAAGTTTGAGTAAGGTTTGAGAAGATATGTTTCTGTAATACAAAATATAAAATTAATATCAAATACTTTATATCAATGTAGCAGAAGAATAAGCATACCCCATCTATATATATAAAAGAAAGTCGTGTTAGTTAGACTATAACTCAAGAACGGCTGAACTGCCGTGCAACACCGGGTATATAAAGCTAGTCATTGTAAAAAAATGACTTAAATTAAAAGTACAATATACCATTCTAAATTTATTTTTACAATAAAATTAGTGATTTTATAATAACTTCAAAACATTTTGTTACCATGAATAAATTATAACATTTGGGTACAATATATGAAGTAAAATTAAATTCTTTAAACAAAAATAAAATTACCTATTTAAAATAACAAAATTTAAAGTAAGTTTATTTTGTTGTGCAAATAACAACCTTTTTTTTAAGCATATTTTAAGCAACAGCTTTTGTTTAAAATTTTCAATACAGATATTTAGGGCAATTAATTTTAGGCTTGCATTTTTTACTGATAATTGAACGTTCAGGCCATTTGAAAACTAAATAGTTAGAATTTTTACTTCACATAAAATTTTGAACTTAAAATAAAGTTCTTTGGAAATAACAGTAAAATCCTTCAACAACAAAAATTTAGATACAAAAAATAATTCAGAAAAGTATTTCTTGACTCTTATTTAAATGCTGAGAGAGATATCATACCTTAAGAGTTGTTTTAATAAGTACAATAATGGAATATCACATGACTTGTCTGGGATTTCTTCCATTTCTCCTTCATTTTGAGTGTCATTAGAAACTCCTGCCAAAACTTTAGTAGAAGAAACCCCCTTGTCTTCAACACAAATACCTTGATCCTATAATACATGAACTTGGTGAATTTTTTGTAAAGAAAAAAACTAATACTTTACTGATTATGTATTTCTATAAGACACATTTTATTTAGTTTCTTTTTAATTAAGTTGTTACTTTTATGGAATACCAACTTCAGGATCAAACAAAAAAAGCAATAAATTTTTAATTTGAAAAACACCCTCAAATGAGGGATGCTGAAAAAAATACAAGAAATTAGTCAAATAAAAGTGACAAAGCAAACTTAAATTCTTTAAAAACAAAATAAAAAACATCGTACAGTTACTTTTACCATATAAAAGCTACTTTTTAGATTAATTTTTAGTCAAGTGGGAAAAGTCAAATGGAAACAAATTTGTACTTAGAAAATAATTTAACAAAAATGAACAGTATGATAAAATGATTCATCAACTGCATACAATCAATTTTAAATTTTCAAAAAAAATATGATTATTTCACTTTTAACAATTTAAATTTTTAATTCTAAAATTACAAAACACCAAAACAACAGAAACAATTGTCTATAAATATGAAAACCTTAATTGGAATACTAAAACACATGTAAACCATACCAAAACTGCATATTCAATATCTTCCAGCTCGATTTTCAGTGCAGTCAAAAGGGCAGACTCCAAACCTCCATCTGCCATCAGGGATGATACCAAAAGATCTGTCATGAAGTGGCAGCCAGAACTTCCACTTGATATTTGAGAATCTTAAATATAAAAGCGAATTATTTTATGCCTCATAATTAACTAATAAAAAAAAACAGATAGCTAAGAAACATTGTTAATTTTTGTATTGTGTATATGACATAGCCGTATCGAATGGATCCATGAGTAATGATAACTGCTTCTGCAATTTGCTTGATAATATCGTTATACAGGTTTATGAATAACGGCAAAACTCCCATTTCTCTGAGATTAACATAACTGCTTCTACAATTTGCTTGATATTATCGTTATACAAGTTTATGAATAACGGCAAAACTCCCATTTCTCTCAGATTAACACTTGTGCTCTTGTTGTTTCAGGTCCCGCTGATCCAGTTACCTAGACCAGGGCCATGATACCATGGCGCTCTAATTAATGCTGCAAGTCCATTTTCCCCCTCACTCCACAGCTTCCCCATAGAGGCGAGAATACAATCAATGACATGAGCAACATTAACCAGGACAAGAACAAGGGCAAGATGAATAAGTCTTTACTCTATCGATAAATTTTTAGCTTTTTAGGTCGCCACTACGCAGCCTGGGCAGATTTTGTACACTAGGAATGTATAGACATGACTACAAGTGAGAAGCAGCTTCAAATTCAAACGAGATACCACATGGGAAGAAGACTGACTCTACCTCTTCACTTGTTAATGGAGAGGCCTTCGTACCTTGGGTGGCCCTACCAGGAGTAAACACTCCCCACTTATTTCACCCACTCCTCCTAGGAACAACCTCTTGCATGTTGAGGCCACTAACAGATCTAAGGTCGTAACATTTGTAGCTGGGCACTCAAGGATGTGGCATGGTGTCGGCTGCATATCTGGACAGTAATCACAGTTCCTGTAGACTCTCATGCCCTCCTCTCTGTCGATCTCCATGCGTCTACGATGGTTGGTTCTCAGGCTTTCTTCAGTTTTTGTAGTGTGTATCTATCTGTATTTATATTACGAATCAAGTGCTTTGTTGGAATTGATTTTCTCATAGTTTTGATTCAGCTATTGCATTTGCATCTTAGCGGAAACCTTATTGTCATTAATGTTGAGATTTCTGTTGTTACATCAATTTATATTATAGAATGACAGAAATTGGTGATGCTGATTAATTTGGAAGTGCATTACCAATCATCAGGATTTGCCAATTTAGCATCTACTTGGAAATCAAAATGTCTGATTCCATATTTTGTTTGCTTCAGTGTCAACTGTGTGTGTTTGGACGAATGGTTGGGTTTAACATAAAAATATTAAGATATGTTTTATAACTTATTTTTAACACAAAAAGCACCAGTCTTTTATTAAGAAAATAATTGGAGGAATTATGAATAACAATCTTTAATAGCGAAGAGTTATGATTTTTGTAGTTAAAAAAAAAGTTTTTTTTTAAAAAACAAGAATGCGAGTCAAATGGTTTATCATGTGTTTAAAAGGTCATGTCTTTGCACACAAAAAATGCCTATTTATATCGTGGATGAAGAGATGAATAAAAACAGAAGATTTTGACAAAATCTGCAACCTCTAAAGGATATTTAGTTAAATTTAAGTCTACTGGAGTTACACACAGTCTCTCTTGGAACAACTTCGAATTCCATCTTTAAATCTTTAACACTGGTCAAGTGAAGAGGATAACACTCTAAATGGGAACTCAATCCCACTTACAGTAAACTCCCAATTATCCAGGGGCGGATAATCCACAATCCCCAACCTTTTTTTTTTTAAGATATTTTACAAAAGGCAGGAAACTGTTGTTAAAAGCCCTTTGTTCTTTTTGCACAGACCTTTAAAACCACAGTACTGCATTTCACAAACTATATGAAAGAAAATTTAAGGTAGTTTGGGCTGCCAATCAATGGTCACTGTGCTTTCCCCTTCTTTACACTCATATTAATCTTCAGTTAACAGCATTATAAATGTTGTATACAGTGGCAAAACTTTGAAACAACTTAGTAAGCAAGCACCATACCAGTCTCACGAACACAATCCTACATCTCCGAGTGAAATTGGAAACAGCAAAAATTCAATGGTAAACGAGGTACTCTATAAATATCTTCCTTTTTTTACATTATAATTAATTTATTATTAACATTTATGTAGAATAATGTAAGCTGAATAAAAATAAAATCCTCTACTACTTACTAGACAGCAGCAAAGACAATGCCTTAGCCCTCTCATCAGCAGTGGGCAAGAGAAGAGCCCAACCTGTTTTCAGAACGCTCTGTGCTGCTTCCTGAACACGCATGGCTACTCCAGAGGTCACAGCAAGGTCAATCACTTGTTGCTTGAGGCTCTGTAGAAGAAATGGGGGCCCAACGTGTTCCATTTTGTTGCTGATGGCAGCTGAAAGCTGAAAATATTATTTATGTAAGAGTTTGAAAATTTTAGATTTTTGTTTTTGATAGTCTATGTACATTTGTTAATTATAAAAAGTATAAAAATAACAAAGACAGTCTAAAAGTTTATAAAGCCTGAATTCATTCAAAATATGCATCAATAGTTCTGTGCACTCATTTATGGGATTAAGTCTTGAAACACAGAAAAAAAACAATCAATAAAATTTAGCAGAACATTTCAGGAGTATACATGAAGAACAATAGCGTTGATTTATGGCGCAAATTGTTTATTGTGTAAGTATTTACATGTTTTGGTGAGAACACAAGAGGCTCACTTTCTTTATATCATACACAGCTAGCTCATACTCAAAATGAAAAAAAAGTTTAACGACCCTAAGTAGTGAAGCATGATATCTGGAAACGAGTGTAGAGCGAATAAAACATTTTATTTTTAAACAAGCAATTTGGACACCTTTGTCTCAACTTAAAATTGATACAAAATTTAAGAAAAATGTAAGTGGAAGGGGCAGTTAATTTTATTATTTTTAAACTACTTTAAATGTTGCTGTCTTGCCATTGCTCGTTGGAAGATTATCTTGCTCGTTGGAAGAAGTCTTGTTTTACAAGAGTCTTAAATTTTAAATTAACTAACTCCCTACTTGCCACTCAAATGAATAAATGAGAAAATAAGTAAGAACAATGAATAAAGTAAAACAATAAATAGAACAATTATAAAAAAATTTCACATAAAACCCTTACTTGTAGCTTCAAAAGATTCAGACAAGACACTGCAATGCATTCCTTCTCAAGACATGAAGTACCAGCAATTCCTACTTCACTCTCCTCCGAGTTGAACTTCAAAAGATCGTCCAAAAGTTGGAATGTTGCTGGATTGACATCCACTATGTAAGGCAGTTTCAGCTTAACACTGCTCTCCTCTTCTACACACCAAATAAGGGTCTGAAAATTCATGGATACTTTTTTTAAAGAGATGTCATATTTTAAAGACTTATAAGAAAAGAATCTGCACAAGATATTCTAATATATAAACTGTTTTAAGTATCATCACTTTTGCAATGTTCGCATATTTAAAAATACAAGTAACTATAAATTAACAAACAGACATTAATTTTTATCCAACAGTTTTCTACAAAAACTAGCAAATGCGTAAGAATGTTGTGGCTTTCTATCTGTTATGTATATCTAATTAAAATTATAATAAACTTAGAAAAAATATTACTAATTGCTTAGATAATATTTGATGTGGATAGGTTATCTAATACATAAAAACTTTCAAAAGCATGCAGTTTCTTAAATTATATTGTAATTATTAATATAGCAACCTTTTTTTTTTTTTAAAGTATGTTCATCTACATTTATGGATAAAAAAAATAATTATGACTTTATTCAAAAGATTACTATTGAAAAAAAACATGCAAATGGCATTTAATTTTTAAACAACCAACATAATAGAACCAAATGATACATATAACTTTTAGCTAACACATTTCAATGAATAAACTGGTGCAAACAAAATTAGTTCTCAAAAATAACATACCAAATAATGCATTTATCAATTTAAACTAATTATGTAGAGTAATGTTGACCAGATATCTCATTTTTAGTGGAACAGTCACGCATTTTGTCTGGCATACAGTATGCCCCACAAAAACATCCCGCTTTTTTGTTACAATCCCGAAAAATAGGAGAATTATAAATAAAATATAGATTTTACAACAATTTTTAGCCTACTTTTCTTTTTTTAATTCGAAAGAATTAAAAAAATGAAAAAGTAGGTATTGACATGCGGTCAATGTCCGTCTGTCCGTCCGTACCCCCCTTCGAAAATCGGTTCTATCCATCGGATCTTAAAAATTCTTTTTTTGATAGAAAGCTATGACCTCATATACCCAACTTTCATACTTTTTGAACGTCTGTCTGTACATCCGGACAGACATAAATCTACTATCTTTCGGCGAATTTCCCATTGAATTAGCATTGAAATTCAATTTTGAGTCATTTAAATCACTGTTGCCAAATCAACAATGGCATGAGAAACTTTATTTATTTAAACATATTTGAAGCAAAATAATATTTTCATGAATCAGTTTGGAATGACGTCATAAAATGTAGCGCAATTTGATTCTTTGATTATTCATTAATTATCTACCAAGAAAGCGGCAAGGCATACTTTTGCATGCAATTATGCTTAGTTTTAATCTACATTTCTTATTTTTTAATGCAGTTCGGAGTAGTTTCATTACTTTTGTTATTAATAAATATTTAATTATTCTTCGAACTACAAATAAATCACGAGCAGATAATAAATAATATTTAATTAATTTAAGAAAGAATATTAAGGAAAATAGTTGATTTTGGCTTTTAGAAGTTTAAATTATAGCTGGGTGCTGTGTTTCGATTTTTTTTTCTAATGTGTATAAATCTAGTGTAGAAATGGCTGTTGATGATATTTACTTTAGGAACCTAGTTTTTTTTCCCGTATTAGAACTTCAGTAAGTATTTAAGTAGCAGGAAAGTAGGCTATTTTAGTTCTTTATGAACTTCTTGTTCTTAATACTCTTTTTATAACAACATGCAAAAAAGTTCACTTTTTTATATCATATTCATTCATAAATTGTTGCAAAAATGACACTTTACATGCTTACGTCACAGACAGTGCCGAAAGTAGTACTTTCGGCACTAGTGCGGTAAAGTAAATAAGAGTATCTGATTGGTAGAAAAACAAAATGATGTCATGAATATCTCCATGGAAACTAAATGTCATGAAACTCACTTATTTCTATTGGTTCATTACTTTTGCCTTTTCTAATATCTCCATGGAAACTACAAGTACTAAAAAAATTATTAAAGGAAATTAAATAAGACAAAAGTGAGAACACAAATTTCACGCCAAACAATACTTTTATTTAACATCGCCATGGAAACTAAATGATGTCATGAAAATCACTCATTGGTAGAAATACTATTTTGCGCGTTATTATAAAAAATATTGTAAGCAAGCATTGCCAAATAATACTTTATTAAGCTCTTGTCATTTATTTCACTCGACCTACGGTCTTGTGAAATAAAAGCCACTCGCTTAATAAAGTAATATTTTCGGCACTAGTTGCTTAAATAACTATTGTTTAAAACAACTTTAAAATACTTGAGAGGATTCATGAAATATTTGTTAATTCTACGTTGTTTACTTCATGAATCTTCTTATGTATCATGTGCAAAGTGGAAGATATTTTCTGAATACTTAAATACTTATTAGTTCTTTATATTTGAATTACTATAAGAATAATGCATTCCTCAGTTATTAGTTGCGTATTATTAGTTATACAGTTTGTTGAAATTTGGGGGAGGATTGAGTATTATTATATGAACAAATTTTGAGGAGGGGAGAGAGGATAGAAATAGAATTCCTGATTTTGGGTATTGAAAATCGGGTCACATCAATCTAAGATAAATCTTACCCGTTTATCTCCACAGCAGGCCTTTACATTCTTTCCCCTGAACGAAGCAATGAGTGCCGGTTCCGGTCCTATAAACTCCCCCAACTGTCCATGGTCATTCTGACCCCAACCAAATACTTCCCCATCAGCCGTGATGGCCACACAGTGACAGTTGCCGACAGCAATATCAATTATTCTTTTGCCGGAGAGGGCTTCGATGTGTTTGGGGAACTTGGAATGTTCTTCGAAGGAGTGGCCTAAGCGGATGTTGTCGCCTTTTCCCCTTAAAAAAAGTATAGTTGTTTTAGAATATTGAATTTAATGATTATAGAATTTGACATCTGCTGGGAAAATTTTAACTTGCCCCTGTTAAATAAGTTTGTTGGTCCAAAATTAAATTTTCTAAAGATTTTATACTTTAAAAGTATCTTTCTTTGTTTTATACTTAATTTTTGAATAAAAAAATATCTAGTAAATAAGGTGTCTTTCAAAAGTTTGAAAGAATTACTAAAGTGGCCACCCCAATTTTGAGATGGTTAATAAAGTTGCCACTTTGTGTTCCTAATTGTGGTGAATAAAAAAAAATCAAAATGAATCTATATTAACCTATTAAACAAAGAAGTATCAGTATTTAACATCGAAACACCTGAAATAGTTTTTTAAACTAACATAATCAAAGGGCGGAAACATTGGCACACTTCCCTTACATTGAATATAAAAACCTAAACAATAACAAATGAGAAAAATGCATGAAAGTTTGTACCATGTAAAAACATCTCCATTCCGAGTCAAAGCAATGCAAATGTCCACTCCACTGAAGACCCTGCATATTTCAATGCCTGTCAGCTTCTCAACAACTTTAGGAATCCTGAAATCTTCACAGCCATTTCTGTTGAGCTTTCTACAATCCTCTTCTCCCCAGGCAAACACAACTCCTAAAAAAAGTAGATAACATTTTAAACCTTTTGAGGAATGAGCATTTTGGATAAAGTGTAACCTTATTTTTACTCGATTCTATTTTTAAGTTATATTTTATTTATTCATAATTATTTTTCAAATTGTATTTATGTAGCAAATGGTTTTAAAAAAGTTTCTCAATGCCTTAATTTTTTAAATTTCATGAAATTAGAAATATATATAGTTTTTAACATATGTGTGTTGCTTGGAAAACTGACAATAGTTTGATATGTCTGTTTCCCTCAGGTAGTTAATCATCAGAAGGATACAGAAGTATACGATCAACAAGAGAATGTCAGTTTTTTGCATCAACATATTCAAATAAAATTTCTAAATTTCCAAATTTAAGGAATTAATGAATCTCCTTAAACATAGTTACTATGAAAATATAATTGAAATCTTGCAATTTTTTTTAATTTAAAACGTCTGCACGAAAAAAAAGTTAACGTGTTTGCCAACTTCCTTATACCTCAGACAGGGTTCTTACTCTATTTTTAATAATGAAATTTTGAAGTTTTAAGGATTACTTTTAGGAGTATAGTATCACAAATTCAGAAGATAACAAACACCAATGTATAATACTTAGAATAAATATTTAATTAAGTTGATAAATTGCCTTCAATAAAATCCATTTTTAAACCATGAGATCAATGCATTGCATTATGATTGAATAATTGGTCATTTTAATGATTAATAATTTATGATTATGCCACACCATGTTTACCAAAGTATATAATATCAAATATTATGCACTAGTATTAGTACAACTAAAACAGCTAACACTAATACAAAAATTAGTAATTAATAGCATGTAAAGCTTACTTTAATGTTTAAAAATATAAAATACTTAATGATTAATATTATAAACTTTACCTCATGCTCAAATATTTTTAAAATCCCCGATTTTATCATTTACCAGTAACACATATATTATATAAAAATCGTGTATAATGAATACCTGAATCACTAACTGCTAAAGTCTGTGAGTCTCTTGAAAAGGCAATATCAATTATGTTGATTCCTTTAAAAGCAGCAACCAATGTCGGTCGAAGACAGTCTTCACATGTACCTGGAAGTAGAAATGTAAGCACATTCTACTTAAAGAAATAAAAATAATATTGCAAAACCAAAGCTCTTGTATTTTGAAGATAAATAATACTTAAAAAAAAAACTTCCTTTAATTACAGTATTAAATTCCATAAATTAAATGCTTTAAACATAAATGATATGTAAAGGAATTATTTACCTATTTTACATTCAACATTTGACAATAAGTATATTTGTGTAAGTTTTAATGGTATAATTTCCAAATAAATTTATATCAAAAATGAAAGGATTTAAAAAATTATATTCATAATTTCATACTTATTTTATTTACTTAGTTAAAATAATCGCAATTACCAAACAATGTACTATTGTCTATTATTTGATTACAAAATAATGTCTTTAAAGCCATTACATGTCATTATATGAACTGATATAATAAAGTGTACTTTTGTAACTTGTGCATAAGGGGGAATGGGAATGGTTGCCAGGTCTCAAAACCTAAGTCTTTACTCTGTGTTAATTCAATGAAATAATAATTTCTAGGCCATTTTACTACGGTTGTATTGAATATTTTTACAAACGTTATTTTTTATATAATAAATGTAGCTGGCTTACAGAGCTCTTTAATTCCACTTTTTGAAATTGATTAAAATATTTTGTTGTAAGACCTTCTTGAAAAATAAAAAATATTCACACCAATTTCATAAAGTGGTATTATAGAGACTTGTAAGTCAGCTACATTTATCATATTAAAAAAAATTCTTGTAGAAATATTCTTGTCAAATATTCTCGCGCAATGTGGCATAGAAAATGATTTTTTCCCATTAGATTAAAACAGAAAGACTTTGTAGAAGAAAAGAAAATTTAGAAAACCTCTACCATTTCCCATTAACCTATCAAATGACAAATCTTACCATGACCGAGTCTTCCACTTTTGCCTCTACCCCATGTATAAAGCTCCCCAGCAGCAGTTATGGCAGCGCTAGTAGTAGGACCACAGGCGATTTTTCTAACAGATTTTCCACACAGATCCAGCACCAAAACAGGAACAGGAGAAGACCTGGCAAATAAAGAAGTATTTTGTTTAATAAATCATATTAAAATTTAAAATCACCTGCATAGTTTGATTGTGTGTCAAATATGATGTTTAGTTTTGCAATGTTAAGGTCACCGGAAAAGTACATGTAATTTGATTCCTAAATATAATATCTAATTTTAATATTCAAATAAAAGATCATTGATTCTTATTCTTAATTCACTCATACATAAAAAACAAAAGATAAAATTTAGAATAACATATAACACTTAACCCTCTTAGGGATACATACGTACAAACTCATCACTTGACGATCAGGTTTTCTAGCACCACACATAAATTTTAAAACATTTAAATTTTAGATTTTACTAATTTTAAAATTTAAAGTATGGAACAGACATTTATAATCATCTGGTAAAGAAATATATAATTTGAAACAATTTAAAGAAATTAAATTTTCGGTTAAAATTTAAATCTCATGCAGTGAAAACAAGATTCTTCTCCAAGACACTTCAACCAAATTGTGTAGCACTGGGAGGGTTAATAATACTACATTAGCTGTAATTCGCAATTCACTTACATAAATCTATTTAGAAATAAACAAAATAAAACAACCATACCATTAAATCCTTAAATCATATTTATAAAACTATAGACAAACTAACTTGTGATCTCCATGCCCTAGTCGTCCTCCATCCCCAATACCCCAAGAGTAGACATCTCCACTGGAGGTCAAGGCCAGATAGTGGCGCCCCGCTAAGTGAGTGGCAACCTCTACAACTTCTTTGCCACCAAATCCATTGACTAGAAGGGGCACCTAAAAATAAATTCATAAAGAAATATTTTGACATTGTCGAAGAACTTTGTTTTAGTAGGGTGTATAAAAGTTTTGGTATAAAACTTCTTTGCCACCAAATCCATTGACTAGAAGGGGCACCTAAGAAAGATTTATAAAGGGTTTGGGTTAGGTTCAATCGCCGTTGCACTTGAGCTACACAAGTTCTGTTTTGCCAATGTAAGGGAAAAGACTGTATATCTGCAAAAACTGAGCTTTAGGAAAATGGAGCAAACTCGTTTCATTAAACGCCAAAGTAAAATAAAAAGTTAATGACTTAGTTCTGCTGTAGTTATGCTTACTGACTTTCAAAATAAGATAAATAATCTCTTTTTATGTGTATTAATGCTAATAACTCAACAACGTTAAAATTGCAGATTCTTCTTTCTTGCAGAAGCAGTATTGGGGACTGACCGTCGTAATTTGGAACCACAGTCAAGTGACAAGCCAACACTTGAGTAGGGACCCAATGCATCTTTTAAGGGCGACATCCAAGCAGCATTAGGACTTTGGAGCATATTTAACATGCACCACTCCCTCTAAACAGGGTATTATTAGTTGGACTTTTTTAAACAAAAAAACAATAAAATACAGTTTATTTAAGAAGTCCTTAAAGCCTATGGTAAAAAAAAATAAGAGTTAAGGGATTTTAAAGATATTAATAGCAAAATTAGCAGGCAAATATTACCTCACTCGATGCAGGAACATTAACAGTGTAGACTTTTCCAAACTTATTCAGTATCAAAAGACATGTGTGACTGAAAATTATTTGATAAATATGCAGTTCAGGGAGGACATCACATTTGCTTAGTTTGGAGCCAACTTCATTAAAGTTCCACTGAAGTTCTCCCAACCCATAGACCTCAGAAACTTGACTAGAACCCTGCAAAATACATACAAATTACAGAGATATAAATATTATTGAAATTTAAAAAAACATACTAATGATCTTTGAAAAAAGTCTAGTTACTATTTGATAGGTGAAGAATATTTAATTATTCCAATTTACTCTTAATCGTTATTAAACAACTTAATGGTTGTACGAGAACTCCTAAATTAGGAGTCAAGCCCTGCAGGATGAAGATCCCTGTGTATGCTAATGGTAACTGGTGCATGTTAAAGTCATCATGGTCATATGGTGCTTCAGGTTCCCATACCAAATCAATACCTATGAGGGTGACAAGCTAATTACAGGATCCTCTGTCTCTAAAGTTAGAAAGATCCACTTACGGTCAATACTGCTGCCTTCTATTATGTTGCTATCGAATGGGGTAGACTTGTTGAAATAGTGTAGTAGTGGTGCTGCCCTCTACCATGCCGAACAAGGAGCACTGAACTCTTCAGCATTGGCATTGAGAGTGGCTTCTACTGCCGCATCACTTCAGGGATTTAAGGTAGGTAAAAATGCTCATAAGCATAGGTACCCTAGCCCTCATAATACCCTTGACAGACATACTGGCAGACAAACAACTAAATAATTTATAATATCACAAAATTAAACATTTAAGTAAATAAATTGCGATTTCTAATATTTTCCAGGAGTCAAAAGTAAGTTTAAAATCCATGAACAATGTAAATAAATTTCCTTAAGGGTCATACAGGACTTCCGAAATCCATAAGATCCCAGATAATAGCCATGGTCCTTCAATTTTTTTCAAAAACAAAAATATTATTTCAAACTCACCACTTGTTCTGAAATTGGTGCATGTGTTTCAGAATAATGACACAAAATGGACAAAATATACACAGCTGCCTGTTCCATGTCGATGAAAAGAGTATCATCTTCAGGAATGGGCATAAAATGTAGGAACATTTCAGTGGGACTTATAGGACTTTGTACACCCTGAAATAGTGAAGGATACAGTTTGTACACAGTCAAGATAAGCAACATATATATATATAATATATATATATATATATATATATATAATATATTATATATATATATATATAATATATATATATATATATATATATATATATATATATTATATATATATATATATATATATATATATATATATATATATATATATATATATATATATATATATATATATATATATATATATATATATATATATATATAATATATATATATATATATATATATATATATAATGGAAAAAAAGGAATTTTAAACTATATAGGGATAAGCAAACTTTTATCATTATATGTTACACATCTTTCATTAAATTTAAAATAACAGGGACTTTTGAGTATCAAATTTAAAAGTTAAACACAGTTAAATGCATAAATTCAAAAGTCAAGAAAGGTTTAAAAAATATTCAAAAACAATCTATAATTTAGTCACAAACTTTGAAAAACACTTGTACTAAAAGGTAGCATTAGGTAAAAACTTAATAATTCCAGACTATCCAAAAAGTATATGTACAAAACAGTTAAATGTCTAAAATCAATGTTCTTACTTATTTTAATTTAATTTACAAATAAACTACTGACTATGACTTGAAAAGCATAAATCCTAAATAAAATAAATTCACTGTTTTTTATAGCAGTGTTTCTAACACTTTAAATCCCTTCATCTACTAATTAAATCATTTCAAACTAGTTTAAGTCATGCGTACTTACCCCTGACAAGTTCAGTTCAATAGGTTTTATTTTATAGTTCAGTATAGAGCGGAATCTCTTTAGTATAGGAATAAGAGGTGCACATCTATCAAACTCGGCAACCCTAAAAGAAACAAAAATGAGTGTTATAGAAGAATATTTCTCAACTCTATGACATTGGATACCTAAATAACTAAGAGGCTGCTTTCAAAATAAGAAAAATCGCTTTTGAAATAATTATCATCATACTAGTCAAGTGACGAGGACTACACTAGAGCAGGCACCAGGACATTTTCTAGGATAACACAGACCAATTCCAATTTGCACAAGTTTTGAACACTCCTTTACCAAACATTTAATGTATTATTAACTGTATGATGGCACCAGTTAACCGATGAAATTATACTTTTTATACTATCCTAGTATTCTATCAACTTCCTATAATCATATTGATCACACCAATCACATAAAGTGAATGTCAAAATTAAGAATAGTTCATTGTTCAATTGTAAATAGACTGCATTTATTAAAGGTGAACTTTGACCATTCTCCAAGAGGGTTTGCTGAGATCTGCCGAGTTACATTAAAATACAAGTGATAGACAAAGACTGAGATATATTAAAATAGATGCACAACTGTTTGGTGGTGCTATCTACATGATTTCACTACAGTAATTAGTACTTTCTACTATTTTGTATGCTTCTATTCGTACTATCAACATTTTACAAAGTCATCAAATTGACGCACTCACATTTTACATCACGCAAAATATATATATATATATATATATATATATATATATATATAATATATATATATATATATATATATAATATATATATATATATATATATTATATATATATATATAATATATATATATATATATATATATATATATATATATATATATATATATATATATATATAAACCCTAGTTCTTCTTCTTCAACAGTGCTACAGCCTAGTGCTTTCCCAATTTGCTTTTTGCAGCCAGACTTCTCCATCTTTGCACTAACAACTCCTTTTAATCTTTCTCTACACTGTCCAAACACCTTGTAACTGGCCTCCCTCTTATATTCCCTAGTTGGTCAATATACACTGCTCAAAACAATTGAAGAGCTTAGTGGAAGAACGTGCTAAGTGACATTTCTGAAAAAAATTGAGATTTTTGTGTCAATGAACATATTACTAACTTCTTTAACGATAGCAAGTTTCCCCTTTTTCACAAACTTTAAGTTTAGTATATTTTTTACGCTTTACAAGTACCGTTTTCAACATATCTGAGTGCAAGCGAAAAACTTTAAAGCCCATTTTCTCGTTTTCCCCTTTTTGTCACTTAGCACGTTCTTCCACTAAGCTCTTCAATTAGGGGAGAACTTAGCTTACTTTTGTCAAACTGTTAGACCCAACGTTTATTTTTTATTCTAAAAATCTAAAATTTGTTATATTTATTACGCATCCAGAATGAAATGATAAAAAACAGGGGGGGGGATCTTAATTTTTTAACTAAAATTTAAGGGGAAAAAAATTGGAATCATAACTTTTGAATAAATTAAAACAACAATTTTTTCAAAAATTTATTTGTTCAAAATAGTTAAACTAAATTTTTAAACATCTAAAAATGCAAGCATGGAGAATTGAGGGTCAATTTATTTAATAAAATAGTTTCATAGTGAATTTTATTTTACCATGTTTTTCATATTTTCATTTAATTAAAACAAACATTTAATTCTTCAAAAGACATGATTCTTCCATCTAACGATACAAATAGAAAAAATAACTTTAAAGAAAAATCTATGGAGAATTTGATAAATCTTATTTGAAATAAGTGCGAACTTAACTTAGTGAGAAAAAAAATTGCAAGCTGATGATTCTAAATGGAATCATTGGGGGCGAAAGAGTTTATACATGCGCTCCCCTATTTGTTTTGAGCAGTGTAAAACACTCTAAAGTACCTGTTGTCCATAATAGTATGCTGGCTCTTGCACAACCGAAGTAGCAGCAGGGTGACTTCTAATATGCTCTGCAAGGTGGCATGCTGTACGGCTAGCTCAAGCAAAATAGCCAGCGCACTCTGTTTATCCTCGACTGGAATCGAAACGCTTCTAGAATTTTCTACACCAGATGGGAAGTCTCTAAATAAACAATAAAGGTTGTTACAGAAACAACCTCTTTATAGTATATTTCTGAAAAGCCTGCCCTATGAAAGGAAAGATTCTAACAGGGAAACTACTTGGCTTTTTTCTTATTATTGTCGTTCTTTATGACTCATCAAATCTTGAATGTATAATAAAAGAAAATAGATAATTATCCTTTGGACATCAAGATAAAACGCATAAACCACTTAAGTCATTTATACTATTTATTGGCTGCACAAGTTAAGAAATGTTACCACTGAAGAGATACTTGTAATTATTTATGTATACAGTATTAATTATTTTGAAAATTTAGAGTACAAAACATTTTTTAAAAAATATATTAACCATCTTACAACGATGGAGAAATTTTAAAATCTTCAAAATGAACTTCAACTTTTTCATTTTTGTCCCTAATTCAAAAAGTGTAGAGTGACCCGGGGTAATTATTGGACAGGGCCCTAAAACATATTGCATCATAAATTATTGTGTCTAACAAACCATAATTTAGAAATTGCATATCCAGCAATGCTCTGACTAATTATTAGGATTCGATAAGTACTTTTTCTCGAAAAATATATCAATAACCCAAAGCGCTTGAAAAACAATGGTTTAAACTTTTGTTCAATCAATTTTGTATAACTTTGTTATGATCTTGAATTTTGTAATGCCCAGTCTTAGCCATCTACGCAATGTTTGCACTGGAAAGAGAAGTTTAAATGTTTGGCAATTTTTACTAATTTCACTGTTATACATTTTTTACAGAAGATATGTGGGGTTAAATAATTATCAAATACACAGTACTATAGTACACACCATATCACACTATTTACCACTTATAGCTAGTCTAAATACTGTACAGAAAAGATAGAAAACTACTGTCCAGTAATTACCCCAAGGGGCAGGGTAATTTTTGGACACATGTTTTTTTTTTTAACTTATACAGAGGAAATAGTTAATTTGAACAATGGTAGCTGAGAGATATATCTAATAGTCATTAAAAAAAATTACTGGTTAGAAAATTACAAAAATGTGGGAGCTATAGTAAAATAATTGATTTATAAATTGATTTATTTGAATTGATATTGATTTTTATAATTGATTTAATTGATTTATTTGGCCAATAATTACCCTGCGTCACCCTACATCTGCAAAACATTTCAGCATAAAAGATACAGACACTAAATTAGACTTCATTTCAGATATAAAACAAATTAATACTTTCACTTACTCGAGAACCACAGATCTCAAGAACGAAGAGGCCTTTTCAACAGTCTCCAACCACACTGACGAAATGCACCCAGTTTCAAAGAGCGACGCCTCAGGTAACCCCCTCAATGCTTGCAAAGTCTCACGTAAAAGCTCGCTGCAAAGATCTGAATCTTCGCCTGATCTCCAGGCTCGACGCAATGAGGCGAATGCAAAGCTCATTGTAATGGTGCATCCGACGCGAGCCAGGGTTGCTAAGGGTTTCTCTTCTGAGACACTGGTGTGTGAATGAAAATGTATTAAAGAAAAAGGAATCCAGGTTAAAAGCAATAAATAAGTAAAATAAAGAGTAAAATTTAACTAACAAGACAATAAACTAAAACTTTGTGGTGCAACAACTCATGAAGAGACGAGGTTTGCTTAGCCCATTTCAACCACAGCCTGATAGGATTGCAATTAAACAAGTTGGTAATCTCAATGGCAAGGCTATAGCATGTCCTCAAACAAAGATAATGTTACAAATGTTATACCAAGGGATTTAAAAAATACAGTTGAATCTTAAATAGGACAATACATTGTTTAAACATATTTTAAGAAGCAAAAATACTAATGAGAAAACCATAGTCCTTCCGATTCCAACGCAAGCTTTGAAAGCACTATCTTCCCCATGAGGTTTTTCAAGAAACGGTGTGAGCGTCACTGTTCGAAACCTACTTTGACGCTCTGCTGTGAGGTTAATCACAATTGCTTTTTAAACCCAAGTAGGTTGGGGGGGATACAGTGATTCTCTTGCTGTTTCCTGAGAAAACTACATGAGGAGGAAGAAAGTGTTTTCGAAGATTGTGTTGTAGTCGGAAGGACTATAGTACTGCCATAAAAAGAATGGAATGCTAATTAATAAATTGTTTTATAAATCAATTTGAAAAAACTGAACATGTCACCAAAACACTTTTTTTTATTCCTCTTACTAAATAAAACAAATTGAAAGCCATGATTATCTATCTATACCACTTACCAACTTGAATCATCAGAATTGAGGCTCTGTCCCCTAGCAATAACGGGGGCCTGAACAGCGGCTTCCTTCCGCTGGGGCCAAGCAGAAAAGTACCTATGTACAACAACAAGCCTCTGCTTCAAACGGGTTGCAGAAATGGTAGACCCAAAGGCCTCTCGTCCTACGAGATTTCGTTCGCTGTGTATCAAATTGAGGCACTCTTTTAGTTGATCAACGCCTAAAAGAAATGTGGGTGGTTAACCTATCTCAGGTATATACAGACAAAAATTGAAAACCTTTTTTTTTTAGAAATTGTATTTATTCAAAAACAATTTAATCAAAAAAATTAATAAAAAAACATAAATAAATGGAATTCTTCATGTTCAGATTTTTCCTATGTTTCTCAGCATGTCCAATAAATGCAAACCGTCATTCACTCATAATAATGCTTTGAGAGGAGAAGAGTAAAAAAATAAAGTTAGGGATTGTAATAGATTTTTAAATTTAGTTTGTTATTCACATCAATATATAGCATTTTAGAAAAACTAATTCAATACAAAAAATTCATTATTTATGACAAAACAAATAATCAAATACTTTTTAAAAAAACATGCTATTTTTTTTTTCTCAGAATAAGAGCAACCTTGAAAAAAAATGAAGGCACTATCTTAAAGTCATGGGAGAGAGAAAAAAAATCATATATATCTTCATAAAAACAACAAAAAAATAGTTCTTTATGTAACTAGTGTGAAAAGTAATAAGTACTTTTTAAAACGAGTGAAATAATGACATGTGTTTTAAAATAAATAATGTTATATCGCTTAATGTTTTTACGTGAAGCAGATCGATAAATCTCTGGAACTACAAAAGGCAAACTAATTTTTAGTTTAAATTCACACATTTGAACATGAATTCTGATTCGGATTTTCAAAAATAATTTAAAAGTTTTTAGCTTCCAGAAGAGATCGAAATCAACAACAGTGCTTCCAATGGGACTAGAGTGCCAAGATAAGCATTAATAACAAAACTTTCCAATGCTACTACATAATGCTTGCATTTGTAGTGTTCATGTTAATAAAATTTTTCATGTCATAAAGTGAAAAAGTACTTTTTTTTAAACTGTTTCAAAAAGTCTAACTTTTTGCACGCATCCGATAGCAAAATTACAACGACGTATTTTTTTCATGCAATTATAAAAAAAAACATTTTCAGTACAGCATAAATTCACATTATACCATGACAAACTTACCAATTTCTGAGTCCCACATCCAGGATTTAATCACGTTATTTGATGCCACAACTTTCGTATCTGACTCCTGTAACTGTGTTTCTTTTCCAACGTTGGTGGAGCGCTCACTATTTACACACAACCAACAGCCACACTCCCCTGGGTAATTGCATACATCCGATAGACTTATGTGTGGAGGCCCTATAGTAAGATAACAGTCATAAATGTTGGAATCAGTGTTAGAAATTCATCAAAAAAATTCAGGCGCAATCTGTGCAACTAACCCAAAAAAACTAGGGGCACATGCAGAAAATCTAGGCGCAATAATTGGAAAAAAAATTATTACATAAATGTTATTTTTTATTACATTAAAGCTATGTTTATTACACATTAAAGCTATGTTTATTACACATAAAAGCCATTTTTATTACAAATATACTATTTGTGCAGTAGCATCATGTTTGTACTTGTTTTCTTTTCGATTGTGGAGTCTGTAGAGTGAAATGAAGGGGGGGGGGGGGGGGGTGGATAATTTCTAATAGTATAGTAGTATTTTTTTCTGGGTAGGATTTTTTTAATCTAATAAAAAAAAATGGAAAAAGTGAAAAAAGACGATTCTTAAATCTAGTCGTGACATTAATTCTATGGTCGTAAAACGTAAGAATTAGGTCGGATTTTGCGACTAGCGACCAGGAATTTCGAATCCTGGTTGGAATCAACTATGCAAATGGGTTAAGGTTTACATAAACAAATACAGTAGAACCTTAATTATCTGTCAATCTTTTATCCGGAACTCACTGTTAACCAACCATCCCTAAGTCAACATCAAACAAATTCTCCAGCAACGTCATTTTTGGTTATTCTCAAAAGAAACCATTTTCAAAAATACACTGTGACTCTAAAGTGAAGAATCTCAGACGATACTGAAATTGGCACACTTTTGCGATTCAGAAATCAGGAATCTTCGGCAATTTTGAAATCAGAATTTCCAGGGATTCTGAAATTAGAATTCTGTACCAATTCTCAACTCAGGAAATTACCGGGTTTTAGGAAATCAAGACACTGCAATGATTTTAAAGTAACAAAACTTCAAAAATTAAAAAAGTAAAAGTGAATTGTCAATTTAAAATTTTTGAGAAACTCCAAGAATCTTCTAAAATTGTGAAACTCCAAATCCCTTCTATAAAACAAAAAAATAAGCACTTTTCCCAGAACTCCGCACAGAAATTAAAAATAGCATCTTATCACTTTCTTTTTGCCAGGAAGTCTTAGATATAACTTAACACTAAAATTCAATATATACTACTGTAAAACCATTGCGGATTTCAGACGGATTCAAAGTCTGGGGACTCTCCGGGCTCTTCATGTAGCATAAGTTTTAATATTTAATGAAAATTCTCTATTATCCGGAATTTTCGATTATCCAACCTACATCCGGTCCCAATTAAATCGGATAATAATCGAAGTTCTACTGTATTTGGTTTTGTTGGGCTCAAACAATCAAAATATTCACTTCTGTCAAGCATACTAACAATATAAAATAGCAATTTTAAAATTTAGAATTTCCGAGGCATAGTCTCTTTCTTTTTTTTTTTTTTTTGCTAAGTATATTAGCAGAATAATGGTGGAAAAAATGGTGAACTTCTTCTAAAATGGTTATTTAAATTTTTACCAAGCTCTTTTTACATTAAAAAAAACTATTTTTTTATGTGTTAATTAATATGCGTTAAATCTTTATGAAAATTAAGTAAAGAAAAAAACAATAAATAATAGTAAGGATTTCTATAATAAGATACATAGAGTAGATTAAGATTGATCTAAATTTGTTTATTTTTAAGTGCTAGGATATCAACAATAATTTGTTTATTTTTCAATGCTAAGATATCAACCACCTGATGTTACACTTGTTGCAACTACATTTTGCTCCCATTTACAAATGAAGGGTGTAGTTACAAAACTCACATTTTCCAAAATATAACTAAGATATAAGGTCCAAACTGCTCATTGCTAACTTTTGTTAATGGTAAATTCAATGGGCAAAGTCACCAATGAATGGGTCTCGGATCCTATATCTCAGGGGTTCCCAACCGGTGGTACGCATGAGTGATGTGAGCAACATGATTTTAATAGCTTCTGTATGCATGGGCAGTGAGCACGCAAACATATTACCCATTATTTTAAAAATAAACATTATTTTAAAGAGAAGTGGTACACAGGCGCAAAAAGGTTGGGAACCCCTGCTATATCTTATTTCTATACAGAATGCAAGTTTTGAAAACTGCACCCTTCAACATCAAGTTTAGATATTTTTACACCTGCAAACTGAATCAGATTTTATTTAGTCTCAGTATTGAGGTTTTTTGCTATGTTTCATAAACTAACCCGTTTTTGGAAGCATAATTTCTTTTTCTTTAACAAGCTCATTCCAAAGGTCAGATAATCCATGAGGAGAGAAAATTTCCTAAAAAAAAATGTACAGAAATGTTTAGCCTATACTTTTAAATAAAATTAAAGAACTTTTCTTGAACTGTATAATAAGTTTGTAGCGTCATTCAAGGGACTCTGATGCTTACGACGTTATAAACTAGGTTTTTGCGTAAATTAAAAAATATAATGATAATCGTAAAAAGGTAAAACATGTCTACTTATATAACAATCAGTTATAAAAATGTAGTGACCGATGTTGTGGTTTAATAAACATGAACAAAATACTTATCTCCTTCCATTCACAACTTATTTCACCCGAACAAAAATATACTTCCTTAAAAACTTATAAATTTGGAAAACAATCTTTTATCTATTTCTTTATGAACTGATGCCATCGCAAATATGCTTTTTTTACACAATTGTCTCCATGTTTCCATTTATGTTTATTCGCAAAATCATTTGCACGTTTTCAATTATGCTTTCATCTGAGCAGGACCCTTACATAAAATAAAATAGATTGAATAAATTTGTAGCTTACACTTTAAAAAAAAAATATTGAACTTACTTTTGTTGCAGTACTACTACAGTATGTTTATTGTGAAATTAAAAATCAGATGCCATCTATTTTTTAAAAACAATAAACCAAACTATAAATACAATTCTAGAAACAAAGGGGGAAATTACCTGTAAATCTATCTTTAACCATTTAAAATCGCATCTGCGCTGAAATCGAAGTCTCATTTTTTCAGCCATCTTTCATTAAGATTTGCAAGTTTACCTTGAAAAAAAATTAGATACTCATGAGAAGAAACTAAGACTTTCACACCTAAAAAAAAATAGGTATTCTAAATTAGATATGAAAGGGGGAATTCATTATTGTTTAAATAAGTTGCCTTAGGATATATATATATATATATATATATATATATATATATATATATATATATATATATATATATATATATATATATATATATATATATATATATATATATATATAGTTGTGTGTGTTGTGTGTGTGTGTGAGCGTTAATATGAATCCTGGATTTGTTACATTTCATTTTGTTAAAATAATCAGAACTATTTGATATTTGCCAAAAATATATTACGATTTATACCAGGTTAAAAAAAATTACATAAATAGAACATGCTATTAAAAAATAACATTTTATTTAAGGGGAATCATAGACACTTTAGTTACAAAAAATATTTTTAATAGACAAATTGGGGGGGGGGGGGGGAATCCGGTTGAACAACACAAACTGCGGAACACAAATTATATAACTTCAAGAAAAAAGTTGTTTTTATTACATTTAGATACAAATACAAATATATTAGTTTTGTCTATACTCTTACAATATTAACAATTTACTGTAGTGCATAATCCAGAATTGAGTGATTCACTATACTTCAAGAAAATGTTTGTTTATAAGCAATCAGGAAACCGAAAAATGCAAAATCGGAAACAGTTGAACAACACACGAGTTTTTACTTCTAATATAAAATGAATTTTGGCTTTTACTATCATGTTTACATATTTTCTACTTTACAATTTTTAAAATTTTACTCTTATTATTTTTTTGCAATATATACTCTTTAACTTTTAACTTCTTAATTGTTTACTTCACTTTACGAATAGGGTGAAAATAGTTGCTTACTGGTTTCTACAGAGTCCAGTTACTGAAAAATGTGATTTCCTGTGCACTAGAGCTACGCGTCGCTTTGAGCTTTTGAGTGTTATCCAGGAGTCCAGGAATATATATTTTTTAAAATTCATTAAAGAATTTCCTTTTACATTTGCTAAGTTTCAACCCAATATTTGTAAAGGGATCTTTTCTAAGCCAAAGAAATAAAACAATATAATCTCTCTGGAGATTTAAATGGGTGTTAGCGTTGCCCCCAAAGAGTTCAATAATCAATAGTAGGTGGAAGACTGAACCTGGCAACCTAGCACCATGGACCCTCCTTCCTTGTTTACTTTTAGTCCGTTGCTAACCATCCGCCTGGACGGTAAATAGCAACCAATCATATCGGTTCCGACTGTCCTATACGACAGTCGGGCCTGGCGTAGCTTTAGGAACTGGACAAACTTTTCCATGCAGATTAATGAACATTTTCTCTTGACAATTCAAATTCGGGACCTAAATCCTAAAAGCACCACTTAATGAAAGCCCAAAATTGGGTCAATCATAAAACAGTAGCCATTGGGATGAATCCTTTATTAGTAGTTCGTTGAATCTAATTGACTTAGTCTCTTAGCCTTAACCAAACTAATATAAAAGTTTAAATTATCATTTACTATTTCATGGCACCGCAAAAAATATTGTAAAAATAAAAAATATTGTAATACGCAACCATAAACAAAAAAAAACTGTCTCACTGGTGTTAACACACCAACAGTCAAATCGCCTTCTTAAGTGGAAATTTTTTTTAAAAAAGTTTCCTTGTCGAAACCAGACAATCTCTTCATTTCACTATCAGTCATGTAAATAGGGTTAAATCTCTGGGTCCGCCAGTCTCTCAATTCATCATTTTCCTTGTTTCTCAAATGTAATTCATCAATCAGTAAATTGTATGTAATTGGACAATCGTTGGATACAGAAGCTGATCCTCCAGACACTGTACCCGAAGATATACTATTCAAAGATACTTCATCCGAAGTTCCTGAAGTATAACAATTACTGAATACAGGGCCGGACTGGCTCCCTGACAAAGGGACAGTTTTACCGGCCCCTCCGACCCAAAGGGCGTTTTTTAAAATTTAAATTCTAATTATTATAATTAAAGTTATTTTAATTGAAATTATTTTTAATTAAAATTATTTTTTATTAAAATTATTTGTAATTAAAATTATTTTTTATTAAAATTATTTTTTATTAAAATTTTTTTTATTAAAATTATTTTTTATTAAAATTATTTTTTATTAAAATTATTTTAATTAAAATTATTTTGAATTAAAATATTTTTTAATTTAATTTCCCATAGTTAATACAGCTTTTACTATTAATTTATTATTAATAATGGGAATGTTTTAGCTGATGTAACGCTCTTGTCTGCACTTTTCTACGTACTGCGATTTAATTGGTTGTTTCGATTTTATTCTAAAAATGAACGTACTTTTCCTCTGCTTCTGAGTTTTTTTACAACATGCAACTTGTTTTTATCTAGGATCAGAATGCGGAAACTTTTCTTCTATGCAAACTTTTTTTAATAAATGATTTGAACAACCAACAGCACAGCAAGAAATTGGCATTTAAAAAAAATTAATGACTTAAATATTCTTAAACTCACTTTCAAATACCAAAAACAAAAGTAATTCCAGAAAAATAAAAACAAAACCGCGGAGCTGTTGCCACCGACGACGTGAAACAGTCCTCATTACTAATTATGGATGAGAATGTATATGTCAATAATGAGAATATTTATTATGATGTCACGCTCTCCATACTGCGATTTCATTGGTTGTTTTGTTTTCTTTGAGTACTAAGTGAAACAAGCCTATTAGTTTTTATTTTACATAACTAAAGTTTGAATTATTTAATACAGTGGTTCCCAACCTTTTCTGGACCATCGCCCCTTTTTTTAGGTTGACTAACATCTATCGCCCCCTCTTAATTTTCATGTTATGTCGAATTATAATTTGAGTTTAAGTGTAACTAAGCAGTTTTATAAATTGAAACACTTACTACCACAGATAAAAACAACCAAAGCAGCTTTATCTGGTCACTAATAAAATATAAAAAAATGAAATGTACATTTTTGACAGATATTTTAAAAAAGAAAAGTAAAATAAACTAAGATCGTTGAATGGTATTCTGGAAAATTTAAGAGATTTGACAGAAAAAAATGAATGTTTGAAAACTTGTTTATTGTTTTATCTTACTATTTCAGTATATGCCTTGTGCTTGGTGCATTTTAGTTAAAGTTTGAATATCCGGCTTTATATTTGTCAAGTTCAAGCGCAAGTCTCCTTTGAGCCAAATGCCCAACTGATTTCTTTGTTCAGTAAGGAGCTGGTCAACAGAACTAAATCACTTTAAGAAGTGGTTCAGCTTTTTACCACAGTTGTGGATAAGTGTCCACAAGCTTCACCTAGACTAGCTCAGAACCACTCTGCTCGAAAATGATTTTGGCCTCACAGATCTATATTATATACAGGTATCTTATTTGAATGTTTCCCTCTTTGAATAGTTATCGCCCCCCCCCCCCCCCCGACTATTTATTGCCCCATTGATAACCCAAATCACCCACTTGGGGCGGTCGCCCCAGGTTGGGAACCACTGATTTAATAGATATTTGGTGTTTTATTTTTTAATTAAAAAAATTTAAGTGCAATAAGCAGGAAAAAATCCATTTATGATAGAAAATTTATTGAACATTTAACTACTTAGATAATTTAAATCATCTGATTTGTTGTAGAGAAATTAATTGGACCTATTTCCATCGATTTTTTTACAATCATTTTTGCGGTATATTTTTGTTTTGTTTTTGGTATCCTCCAGTGGCTAAAGCAAAAGCTTTTGTAATAGTATAGCACATAAATTTTGATGCTTTATACAAAAAAAACTTATGCTTTTGCGGTTTTTATTTTAAGCAAACAAAATGATATATGCGTATTACAAAGAAAGGCGGCTGGGGAGCCCAGTCGGTTAGGCATTCGCCTAGCATGCGGACATTGGCGGATCTAGGATTTTTCTGAGGGGGGGTGGGGGGGGGGGCAACTAAAAAAATTCGGGGGGGGGGGATTTTTTTTTATATTTTCATTTAAAATTATTGTTAATCAAAATTAGTTTTAATTTTAATAATTTTTGATTATAATTATTTCTAATTAAAAATATTTGTAATTGAAATTATTTTAATTGAAATTATTTTAATTGAAATTATTTTTTCATTTAATTTTCCATGGTAAATACATATTTTTATTAATTACTACTTATGAACTTACATTAGTACTAATTTTACATACTACTGTTTGTTTTGGGCTGGGGAGCTTAGTCGATTAAGGCGTTCGGCCTTGCACGAGGAAGGTCCCAGGTTAGGGTCCGGGCATCGCGAAAATAACTCCGACCTATAAAACGGCCGTGCAGCCAAAAATGTCCAACGAATAATACCCAGGGCCGGCTTTCTAAATAGGCTAAGTAGGCTGTAGCCTAGAGCGGCAAATTTTACGACCATTAAAGCGGCATTCGGCATAAAAATTATTACAGATATACGAATATTTTTAAGAAAGAAAACAAATAATTTACATTAATGCGTAAATCGTAAACGTATATATAGTACTAATATTTAGTAGTAAACATGGTAGCAGTGAGGGCAATTGCACCCTTTCCCTCGGATTTGGAAGCTCAAAGAAAAATAGTAGAACAGTTTAAATAATTTGCCCATTATTTCGCTTTCGATTTATAGTGTACATAGATGATTCTAATATGCAGAGAGAAAAAAAAAAAGTCAAGAAAACTATATCTGGCTGCCAATCGATCGTAGCCTACGAGCGGCAAATCTTTAAATCCGGCACAGATAATACCCCGTGTAGAGGGAGTACACGTTAAATATGCTCCAAAGTCCCGACGCTGCGTACGATGTCACCCTTAACGGTTTCGTTGGGGTGCCTACTCAGGTGTCGGCTCGCCATTTGATTGTGGTTCTAAATTACGACGCCCCGTCGCCAATAGCCCTCGGGTAACTCTAGTGCGACGATAATTCAAACTAATCTAACCAACATACTAATGTTTGCATTGTTAAATAGATAAATAATGTTTTTAAATAAAAATTAAGTAAAATAAATAAGAAAAATCAATTTGTTATAGCATGTTTTTATTAAAAATTTAACTACTTAGTATACTAAATACAAAACTAATTGCACAAAAATTAGTTTTTAAGAAATGAGTGTATGCAACAACAGGTTTGAAACAGGTATTATCGAAGTATTTCATGAAAATTATAAATAAAAAGTTAATTCAATTGTTTTTTGAAGATGCGAAGTAGCTAACTTATAAACAAGGCAAACAATGACAGTATATTTTGAAAATCAAGTAGTAATTTGTTAGAAACTAACCAATTAATTAAACTAAACAACTAAACTCCTCGGCGCAACAGCCCATTAGTGGGCCAAGGCCTGCCGTGCCCAATTCAGCTTTCGTGACCAAGGGCTCTGGGGTGCTCGGAATATGTCCCGGTTAGGTCGTCAACCTAAAGCGGGACCCCCAGCTTAAGTGCGACGATAATTCAAACTAACCTAACCAACGTGATAGTCTTTAAAATGCCACCTTCACAAGTATTATAAGTCAACAACTTCAAAAATTTTAACGATATATTTTTTTATATCATTGAAGCAATTGAAACAAAAAATAAGAACTTATTGATTAAATATAGAAGCTTATAACTTACTCTTATTTTCCAATCTTGCTCTTATGAAATTTGATAGTAGAGAAAAGCACGAAAACCCCCGAATTGAAGTACACTTATTTTTACTTGGATAATGTAAGCAAACTAAAACCCTTAAACGTTCACAAAATATTCATCGTTAGATAGCACGTGTGGAATATAAACGGCGCCAACCCCCAAATAAATAAAAATTATTTCCCAAGTCTTATTCGCGCGGAAATTTGTGATTGGCTGGTTATTCCTTTTCTTCATTTTATTGTGACCTTCAAACATTTGCGAACTCATAAAAAAACGACAAAACAAATGAAAAATAAATCGGCACCAACAGTTGAATACTCTTTCTATAAACTGTATAAATAGTTATTTGCTAACGCTTTATCAAAAAATGGTTGAAAAAGAAGATAAATTAAATTTTTTGTCTTAATTTTGTTTTCAAAAATAAAAAAAAAGACGGTCAACGGGGCTTGAGGGGGGGGCGCCCCCCGCGCCCTATGGATAGATCCGCCACTGCATGCGGAAGGTCCCAGGTTCGGGTCCGGGCATCGCCAAAATAACTGCCGACCTATAAGCGGCCCGTGCAGCCAAAAATGTCCGACGAATAATAACCCGTGTGGTCTTAACGCTTTTCATTTTTTTTATTTTCATTTTTTTAAGCTCTAGCATTTGATTTTGATTCAGACGTTAACCATAGTGCGAGCAATCATATACAAAAGTTTCCTTGAGAGGCCGGCAAAATTTCCAGTGCCTATAGTCCGTGTAATGTCCAGGCCTTGGTTATGGTTATACCTCAATGTCATTAAAAAAGTTTTCTAAATAATTAAATACGTAACATTATGATAATATTTGATGACGAAATCATGTAAGTATTTCGTTATTCAACGAGATTCTAATATTAACAAGTCTACATTATTCTACAAGTTCTTAATATTAAATTTAATTTTAAAAAATTAAAAAAAAATAGTTTATATGAAATAAATTTTGAAACGAATATTAGCAAAATTTTTATTATAGTAAAAAAAAAACGTGATCACACAAATTGTTGGTTCACACAAATTTTAAACGATGCCAAAACACAAGTAAAAATTAAAGCCCAACAATAAAACAATTAAATGATTTATTATTCCAAAATTCCCAGTGAGGTCCAGTGGCTTAGTGGTGGGGCTTTTCATTACCACGCCACAGGTCCGGGGTTCAAATACCGGATTGGGCGAGGTTTACTCATCCTATAATCCCTTAAGAGGGTTGATAAAATGAGGACCAAGCATGCTTGGTAACTAAACACTGGAGGTTCCACGTGGGTTGACCACCTAACCGGGACATATACCTAGCACCCAGAACCCTTGGTCACTTAAACTGAAATGGGCACAGCAGGCCTTGGCCCACTAATGGACTGTTGCGCCGAGGGGTTTAGTTTATTTCAAACTTCACCCAAGCTGATTAATACTTTTAAACAAACTTGCAACATCGTAAAGACCCGAATTGCCGATGTGAAATAATTTAATAAGTGTTTGCATTTATGTCGTTAAAACAAAAGTATCTAATTTTTATAAAACATGTACACCTGTGCAGAAAATTTTATAAATTTGAACTTACTTTATGAAGAAAGTAATCATCTTGACATCTTGCTATTAAGATCTAAAAATCTAGCTCTTATGACGAGAGAACAGAACAGGGCAACAGGCGCGGAAAACTCCCAAGTATATACTTATTTTATATTTTACTTCAATAATAAGCAAAAAAAACTTTAAAAATAGAGCAATAAAAATATATATATAAATATTCATCCTTAGGTAGCACGTGCCTTGACGTTCGTTTTGTTTTTCTTTTTCATTAGGAATAAAATGCGTTCCTATGCTTTCAAATAAATCAGTCCATGTTTTATTTTTTCTTGATATATCCTGTTTGAGACATATCGCTGATCCGAAATCCCGCGCTTTAATTTCTATTGGCTGGAAAACTATTCCGTGGGGGGAGGGATAGGATAGTGACGTGCAATATCGTGACCTTTACAGATTTGTGAAGAAAGAAAAGCAACTAAAAAACCGAAAAAGCGTCGCCAAAGTATCATTTTATCAGAATTGGAGCTTTCTTTTTCAATCTCTGCCCCGACGCATTAGAGTTTAGTTTAGTTTGAATTATTATTGCACTAGAGCTACACGAGGGCTATTGGCCCCCCACACATTAGAAGAGTAAAAAAATGGTTTTATACAGATTTAATAAATGCAAAATGTTTTTTTTCCTATGAATTTTTTGTTCTCTTTTGGACTTTTTTTTTATTGTTAACAAAAACTATTGTAAACAAATTTGACTCCCTCCTAAAAGAGGTAGTCATTTTGGTTTTCAAGATTAAAAAACAAGACCCATATTTAAAAGGTGTTTAAAAATGCCCTTTTTTACTAATACTTGGTTTTGTTAACTAATGTTGCACTAGGGTGATTGGCGATGAGTCTCGTATTTTAGAAACGCGGTCAAGTGATGGGGCCACACCTAACCTAGCACCCTACCCCGCAGCGTCAGGACTGTAGATAACGACATCTTTAGCGTGCACCAGTCCTATATACAGGACTCTATTTTACTCAGAAAATTGAGAAATGTATATAGGGAAGTCTAAAAGCGGTATTTGAAATTAAATTCGCCCTATCACTCCTTGGCGTATGTTTTTTTTAGATCCTCATTCAAAAAAAAATCCGACGACATGATGTGCATAAATACGATCAGAAATACGATTCCGCACCAATATCAAAATTGTAAACAAGAAAGTCTAAAAGCGCCTTTTGTAATATCAAAGCTCATGGTTTTCTAGATCCTTCATTTAAGCACTAATCTCATATAGTCATATACATGTGCCGGCGGGATTTATATACTGGCGGGATTAGCTTTCTGCCCAACACTATCAGTTTTAGGCGGGGACAGAACCTTGGAAGGTATCATCAGTGGCATGTGACGCCTTAATCTCCACGCTTGCGTTCTGTTTTACTAACGAAACCAAATGAGTTTTACTCGGAATATTAAAAAATGTATACAAGGAAATCTAAAAGTGCCCAATGTGAAATTAAAGGAGTTCCAATACTTCTTGGTGCATTGTTTATTTTATATATCCAGCACCCAAGATTAATAATATATTGGGAAATGTACTCGTTAGAAAGCAGTATGGTGCTTCTATGAAAAGGAAAGCGACTTATTAAAATCTGTTTTTAATATTTATCAAAGTGTCCCATTTAAAATTTATAGTTAAAATTGATTCTGCCTGGTGTGTTAAGGCGTAAAGCCATGGTGGTAACGTTTGGAGGTTCTGTTTCCTCCAACCATCTCCTAAACGGATCACGTAAGACCAAACAATTCCTACACATAAAAAAATTCTATGGAAATGAAAATGTAATCGTTTATTTAACCAGCTCTTCAGCGCCCAGTATGGATAAGGGAAGGCGCCTTTTTAAGTATCGGCTTAAACCCTAGACAGCACAAAATGACCCACTCCCCACGTCAAAAGAAAAAGTAAAAACACCCTGCTGAAGTTTTGAACACAAATGCTGAATTTTTACGACCTTCCCATTAGATAAATAGATTTCCCGTAGAAGATAAGTACACCCCCTTCCAGTTGTATCGTATTTCGAAGGCGTAATTGAACCTATACACCACATGAAAGTGAAAACAACCTACGAGAAGAAGAATCTACTAGGGTTCAAAACCGATGAGTCGTTTTTTTTTTTTTTTTTTTTTGGAAAAAGGCGCACCGGCCCGAGGGCCAGTCCGGGCCTGACTGAATAATAATGAACAATTACTGAATAATAAACAATTACTACATAAACATTTACACTAAAAAAAAATGCGAAAGTTTAATACATACTCATATACAGCACATCCTTCGGTGTGTGATGTTCGTTTTTTCTTACTGTGAAAGAGAAAATTGTTGGCACAGAATTTGGTTCGATCTTTTTTTTTTGTCGTTTTTCGGAGAGCAAAGCATTCTGGTTCGAAATGATCGGAACAAATCTTCGTACACTCTATTGGAACAAAATTCTCACGCTCCACTTTCGCTAACCACTCTTTCATCAGATTTTTATTCTTATGCAGACAATATAAATTATTACTGTTATTTCTAATATTATCATTTGAAGTGCTCATTTGAACACATTTTTAAATGTCTCTGGAATTTTCTTTTATTCACCGATTTTCTTATTACCTTTTACACTATCTGAATCCTAAAATGCAATACTGCAAATAGTTCCTATTCAACTCATTGAAAAAAAAATCGCTTGAAACAGTTAAATGCAAAAGAACTTCAGCACTTATGGCTTTCTCTAGTTCAGTGATTGGCATATACTGCTATTTTTAACTGCAAAACTTCTTCAGAGTTATTATTGGTTTCAAGAAGTTCCCCAAACAATCACAACGGATTAGATTGTGTGTTTATTAGTCCCTTGTCCTTTGCACTATTTGAATGGGAAATTGAGAAAAATAAATATTTCCTATACCGAAGCGTTTTTTACACAGTACAAAAAAAGCAAAAAAGTTATTTTCAGGACATTTGGTATACTGCATTCTATATAGAATTGCCGTTCTTATTGATGCTTACAAGACAACACATCCATCAGAAAATTTTGCAGCATATTTTAGGACGAGTATATGTGGTAGAAGAAACGAACGACTAAATTCATCCCAAATTTCAGAAATTTAACAGCTATATTTCAGGACATATTACATTTTATCAAGAATTTCAGGACTTTTACGACCCCTGCATTAGGAAAGATAAAAATCATTATCTTATAACTTATAATTTTGGTTTGTGTGCTAAGTGAAATTCTGCAACTATAAAATACAAGGTCAGTAGTACAAGACAAAGGATTTAAACTCGGGAAATAACGAAAATTATTTTCTAAATTCAGTTTAATAAATCAATAAAAATATATACAAAATTAATACCACATTTAAAAGCAGATAACTATATAGAAAAGCATTGACTATCTACACAAATTTCAATATCCAAGCAGTGGATAATACAAATGTATACATCAAAAAGTACAGTAGATTCTGATTAATTGAGCTTATCATGACAAGCCGCCTTTTTGGACCGAGTTCAAAAGACGCAAGATTAAAAATTATTTACTTTTATTCTGTTATTTAAAGAAGTTTATTTAGATCAATTAATCCTTATCTGCTGTTACTGTACATTTTTATAAGAAAATTTAGAAGAACTGTTCAATATAAAATGAGGATATCAATTTATTTACAAATGCATATTTGTTCCGATGTTATTTACTATTTAATACAATTTTTTTTTCTTTTTGAATCAGTGGTAATAATCACCTCATTAAGTGCAATATTAATGACATTTTATTGTTTTGTTTAACTTACACTATGAATAATATAAAAACAACAAACCACAGCAAAAGCATATGCCTAGACAGAAATAACTAATTATAGCATACTTAGTAGCAGTAAAGACTAAATTAATGGTTTTCACAAAAGGATTTTCTTGTTAACACTAAATAGAGAATATATGTGCTGCACTAAATAATTCACATTAAAACTACATCACCATATTTTAGTTAAAATTGAAAGGTACAATTAAGTTTCTGTCACCAAGAGATATTTTTGTTATATTAATAACCAAAATCAGTTTATAAATGTCTGATCAAACCACCGAGTTCGTCATTCATATTAAAAAGGGCAAACCAAATTTCCCTCTAGCTGGAGTCAGGTTTGAACTGGTATTTTTCAAAGATTTCCTCAAAGACTTGGCAGCACTTCTCCGCTTACTGTGGTTCAGTTCCGTTTGGGATATTCTTGTACCTCCACGCTTCTTGGTGGCAAGAACAGAACTTCGGAAATTATATCTTGCTGTCTTGTCCAATTCTGAAGCGAAGGTCGTATAGGTTGTACCGTTGAGCTTACTGGTCTCAGGTTTTTCTGCTTTCGATGGCTTGGCAGACGTCTGCTGATTTCTTTCCCTCAAAATATTCTGCTCTGGCTTTGGTGGCTTTTGTGCACTTTGGAACAACTTGCTGGTCTTCGTTGCCATTTTCGCCACCGTGCTGGGAACTGCCTTGGAGCGATTTGCAACCGGAGTGCGAAAAGCAGATACCGCCATCGAGGATTTAAACAACTTACTTGGGCAAGACTTGGGTGATTTCATCAAAAGAGTCCTCTTCAGAGGGGTTCCAATGGTGGCTTCGTGGCCCAGCTGCAACAAATGCTTGTTATGACGCTCAGCCTTCTCGTTTTCTTTCTGGTTCATCCGTTCTGTCCACTGGTTGGTTACAAATTCCTTGAAATCCACATCATAGTAAAGGAATTTTAAGCGATCCTTAGCTTCCAGCACTTCAATATCTTTAAAGATGTTGTTCTCCAGGGCAGGCAAGTCCTTCTGCAGCTTCTTACGCTCCTTCTCTTCCTTCAACAGATTGCCCTTCCGGTTCTTGAAACGGTTTGGATCGTTGGCCTTATTCTCAAAGACTATCATCAAGTCCCAAAGCTGTTTCCTCTTCTCTATCTTCTTGAGGATGTGCTCCACCCTCGCATAGTGATTTTTCCACTTCTCCACTTCAGCCTCATGCGCTTCAAGGGACTCGTCAGACAAATCAGTCGATGAAAAATAATGGAAAAGATCCCTCCCTGACTGAGACACGTAACATTTATCCCAGAGCTGCACCAATTCTATGCGCAGGTTTGAAATAAACGATCCGATATTAGCTCTCTTTGTGGCCTCGCATCTTTCAAGCTCTTGCTCAATCGACTGGATGGTTGAGAGTCGGCAGTCAACATGCTTCGACAAAAACTGTGCTCTTTTACTTTCATCTACTTTCAGTCTTTGCCATAGGACGGTCAACTTTTCAATTAAACTTTTCTTCTTGGCTTCTAGCTCTGCTTTCCTTTTCTGAGCTTTGCAAATGACCTCCTCTAGTACTTTGAAGGTTTCATTGGTAAGGGACAGGGTGTCTTTCCCAGACAAGATGTCTCTTTCAAGAGAACTTTCTGGACTGTATTCGGTTACTTCAAGAATGGTCGTGAGTTCTTTTCTAGCCAAGGAAAACTTTCTTTGACGCCTTTCCTTCTCATCTTTTAGCATCTTGATATGATGATCCAGCTCGGAGATATCCTTTTCAGACGGAACTCCAGTGTTAGAGGGAAGTTGGTGTTCCTGTAAATTCAAAACCTGACAATATCTCAGCTCCACACTTTTCAATTCTTGATAGGTCGTCAACCGCTTGTGCTTAATTTTAGTTAGAGTGTCCAGTTCTTTCCTAAGCAGTTCTTCCTTTTTTATTAAAGAACAATCGTGTTCGTTGGGTGTCATTTCTAGGACACTGCATAGCTCTTTTATCTTTTTAGAGTAAGTTACAATGCGCTCTTTATAATCTTCGTAGCAAGTCTGCTCTTCCTCAAATATTTCTTTCAAAAGATTTTGGACATGATTCCACACAACTTTAGCTCTTTCATTTTTTCTATTCAAATCAAGGTCAAACTCAATCCATATGTCATATATTTTCTTTGTAATCTTCTTGGCATTGTTAACCCCCTCGTTTTCAATGTCCTCCAAAGTGACATTTTGTGTTTCTCTGTTGGTATTCATGCCTCACATAAAGACGACAAGAGTTATCTTCTTTTACAATATTTGACCTGTAAGTAAACAGTGCAATATGATTTTAATTGTACTTCAATAGCCACATAACTCTACATTGTACTATGTACTGTGTCAGATCCTCAGATTTACACTCAAAATTAGAAAAAATTGCTCATGGTTCTCTAGGGTAACTTTAAAATTCAATATAAGTTAAGTCTAAAGGAAAATTCATACATAAATTTCTGATTCCCAATCTCTCTTTCTCCCGGAAAGTTTTCTATAGTGCTTTTATCTTAGGTTACACTTTTTAATTTTACTCTGGGGTAATTCCCTGTCAATTCAACACAACTTTTCAGACGACTCCATCCCTTGTCAGATATTTCTGAAAATACATTAAGAGCATTTGCCTAGTTATCAATAAAAAAATGCAAAAAATATAAAGTTTCCACATGATTTTGTTAATTATTAAAAATTGAAATTCTGGTTAAAAATGCTCAACTTGGCATTATTTACTTTGTATTGTTTTAAAGCCTATTAATTAAGCTGTCTAAGTGTAAATTGACATATTGTCCAAAAGGTCAATTTCAAATAGGTACCTTAAAATGTGGGCCCATAAAATGTCTGATAAAATTTAAATATTAGCCTTAGTCTATATGTTGTTTATTTTCTCAAAGTTTCATTTTGAAATCAAGGGATAAATATTTGATTAGTTTTACATGAAAGTATATGAAATTGCAAAAAAAAAAATTAATTTAAATAATCAAGTTGTACATCAAACTACAGCTCATGAAATTATCTTTCAACTTAGGTTAGTTTTACACATTTCTGCAGGTCTTGAAAAACAAATTGATATGACTTGAGTTAAGAATCTCGTGATACTGTGAAAAAAATGCAAAAAGTCTTTGTGAGCTTTGTCTTGTTTTCAACAAGCAACTCCTTGACAAGCATGTGGATTTCACATGACTCAGGAGGAAAATCATTTAAGTACTTATTTCCACTCAAGCACATTAAAAATACATGATAAACGTTAAGCACTTGTAAGGACCCTTAAAAATCAAAATGAAAAATAAGCACTGTTTAATGTGAAATCTTGAAGTATGTACATGAAATTACAGCAGATTATATCTGTAAGACATGCTAATCATAGCCCCCTGGAAGAAGTTTGTAGAATCCAATATTAGAGAACTATTGCTAAGACTAGGTACAGATGAAAGCTCATTGAAAAGTCAAGACCGTAAGAATTTTACTTAATCCCCTTTTTTCTAGCAGCAGTTCAGTAAAGTTTTGTTGTGGAAGGCAGTGCCTTTTTCTTAAAATTTTAGAACTATTGGAAATGCTGACTAATTTTTAAAAACAGTTTTTATTTACAATTACTACAACATATAATATATAACTTTTAACATGAAAGAGAATTTCAGAACTTTATCTTTAACTATAAATTAATATTTTACCAAAAATATTTCAGAGATGTAGTAGAATTCCAATTATCCGAAGCAATTGGCTTAACCACATTCATACAATCAGATAATTGGAATTAATCAGAGAAAAGGTGTATGTATTTTAATAAACTACACAATGTACTGTTGGGCTATGAAATAATGTAGTTTTATTTTCAGTCATTATCAACCCAACCAAATCCAAATTGTAAGATGTCGTTTGGCAGTTTGAGTTATAGCTTTTTTCTATTCGACTTATGCTAGAATCTTGGTTTCACAAAAGTTTATATCTATATGCGACTTAAAAACTTGGCCTATTTGTTACCATTCATCTCTGCTATTGGATGTCATGGCATTATGCCTAGTAATTTTTTTGGTTGGTTCAAAAAAATAGGCATGACATCACATCAGATAATGTAAAGACAAACAGTAACAGGTAGGCCAACTGGAAATTTTTCCTACATTCGGATAATCAGCAACACTTCGGAAAATTACTGTATTTAAATTTTATGGATACTATACTGGGATTAAACTATATTGTAACCGGATTATACTGTATTTAAATTTTATTGCATCAAATTTAGTAAAGTACTTACCTGTATTCAACACAGCCAGTATCACCTAGTAGCAAACACCCCAGTCACTCAGTTCATGGAACAGCCCTGCACAAGTACATTTTTCCGTTAATCAACATTACATGTTATACATTCATCAACATTTAAGTATTGTTTGATCTGTTTAATGTTAGTGATTAGATGAACTTAAGTTATTCTACTCAGGGATCAACCTGGGTAAAAAAAAGTTGTAGCAAAAATGCTAAAATGTAGAAGAAAGCTGTAGCAAAATGCTAAAGAAAAATTAGTTGCTTATAAATCAATGTCACGTCAATTAAATCACTTGAATCTATACACAAATCAATCTTTGTGTAGCAGTTAATTATGTTTAGCAGTATAGCTTAACAATACATTAATATTTATTATGAATCATGACAATTTAAATAATTATATAATACAACACTACTAAATGTACTTAATTTTTTTATAAATATTTTAAAATAAGTACATTTACTTTTATTTATAGTGTTGGATCATCTTCAGATTTGTCTATGAACATGTTTTTGCTGTTCATTTGATGCATTGAAATCAAGTTTTGGTTGTTTGAAATCCCCAACTTTTGGTCTTTCAATACATATCCTTATTAACATCGTTTATACATTTGTAAGGAAAAAAAATTCACACACACTTTTCCAGAAAAATTCAAGGACCAGAAATTTACTAGCAACATAGATTCTAAATATATAAAGCGTGTATAAGTCCATTTAAAAAAAAAAAACTAAAAATTGTTTAAAATCAGAAACCCCAGTACAGGCGTAATTAGAAAAAAAAGGTTCAAATGTAAACAAAAAAAGTATTTTAACATTCAAGCTGTTCTTATGATCACGATCACACTCTCAAGGACACCGTGAATCGGACACTTGATCAGAATATATATTCTGGTTGTCAGACTTGGCCTGAACTGGAGCTACAAAAGTAATGAGATACTGATCACGCAGAGCCAGAGAACTGTCAATCATTCTGATGCAATGTGACGTCATCGGTAGATTTCGTTAAAATTACTAGGCAGCAAAATAAGTAAATCAGGAAGCATTATTGGACTGCTCTTCTAATGGGAGGTTACACTGGCTGGCCGAGATTTTAAGACATCTGAGTGTAATCTAATATGAATTCATCTTCTAATTTTGATTAAAATTTTTATTTTCATTATTAAAATCGGTTATTTTAATTTGTTGTTTATTGAAATTTAAGCTTAGTTTCACCTAATTACGGCATCGCATTTTCGTGATGGCCAACAATTATTTTTTCGCATTTTAGCAACTCGTCGCATTTTGCGACAAATGCGACTGCAGATTGATCCCTGATTCTACTCACACCTGGGGAGGACTGCCCCATGGCATGATGACCCTGCCTGCAATTACCCAATACATAAGGTATCTGCAGTCATAGTTATATATACTATTTATCATGGACTTCATATTTTTTAAATTGACAAATCTTCCTGAATTATTTTACATTTATGGCAATATAATAATCATGTACTGTTCACTTTGGTTTATTGTTTAAGTTTTCCCATCTGCATCAACATAAATAATTATTAAAATATTCTCTGTGGAAAAACATACATTAAAATACTGTACCTTATGGGATAAATAATTGAGTTATGTCGACTAAATTTAGAAATAAAATAAAACAACTTTACTGGGCTTTGGCAAACTATAACGGCTATAGTGGGGATGAGGGGAAACAAAAAGTGTGAGCTTAACAATGGATCCTCCACCCAGACCCAGACAGTGGAACAATTGCAATGACCGCCAGAATACAAAGATTAGGATGCAAACAAAAAAGAAAAACTGATGTTTACTTTTATAAAACTTTTTAATTAAAAGGAATTTCCCAGAAAAGGTATATCCCAGAAAAGATGGAAGTATTTCCGAGTTGTTTCCGGTATTTACCAGCTTTTCCCACTGGGATGGGAAATATTAGTTTTGGACGGGAAAAACCCAACCCTGAATCTTCTAGGCCCTCTTGGTACGTCATTTTTCAATACAAATAATAAATCAGCTGTTTCGGTATCAGTATTTTTGGAAAGCTTAAACATTCTAGTTTTTATACTAAAAAAAGTTAGTATTAAGAAAAATTGTAAACTTAAGTTTTGAAGTGAATTCTACAAACATCTATGTATGTACCTCTGAAGTAAAGAGGATACACACAGTAAACTAGGATTTAAACTTTCTCCATGAACACATATCACCCTACTTTAATTAAGTAAACAGTACAGTAATGCTGTCCGTACAATATTTTATGTGCCATATAAACAATGCAAAATATTAGCAACCCAAGACGAATACGACAAAAATTTGACGTCTGTTTTGATCTGTATTCCTTTAGAGCAGCTAAACAAAGAAATTAAATAAAAAAAACCAATTTAAACTGATGTGACTTTAATTTAAATCAGATGTAATTTAAAACAAGGTTAGAGGTTCGGCCAAATTCAAATATTAGGCATGTGTAAAAAACCTGATTCTATGACAATATCGTATCTTAACAATTAAAGACAAACAAATAAAGCTTATTAACAACAAAATGGGATGAATTCGAAATAATTTGACACATTATAAAAAGTATAGCAGGAATTTTTAACACAGAAATAAAAACGGTATAACGGCACAACAGCTGCAGAAAACATGATCCTGATTTACGCAAGTATAAGAACTAACCTTGACAAATCCAGGATAAGATTTTGAGAAGAAACTCGTCAGCAACACTTGTGATTCAGAAATAAATATAGGTATCGGGAAAATATATATAAGCAAAAGAATTTCAATTCAATTTTCGTTGAATCACGAAATTCGCGGCGCGGTCGATATTTAAAAATACTGCTGGTGACGTTGCCAAATTTGAAAACACTAATACGTTACGTAATATGGGCACCTTTTACATGACAATGGCCAATATTCATGTGACGTCACGCGCAATATTTATACCTCTTACTCGAACACGTGCGTGATCCTATCCTACTTGCCTGATTCAGGTTGTGTTTGTTTGTTCGTGTTCGTTCGCCATTGCTGTTTGAACTGTTCCACGAGCTATTATTCTACGTGATATTATTTCAGCTTAAAAGTTTATTTTATTAAGTTGATTATGGAGAGTATCAATAAGAAAGCTTCGCTTCTAATTAATTTCGGACTAACCGAAATATTATCGTATGGTGGAAAGCTGAGCGATTTGGTTTCCCGTGATTTAAACTTGTTTCACGAGCCATAGCCTCCTACATAGAATGCCGCGTATACTCGAGAAATAACATGGATTCATAGGCTGTTCTCAAAAAGTACTCTGGTCGCACCATCTGTTGGTTAGTCGGTCGCTTAGTAGGAATTTTAGTCGGTATTTTAGTAGGAATTTTAGTCGGTATTTTAGTAGGAATGTATTCGCGGTGAATGACGGATCCAGCTGGCTATTTCGAATACCGTTCGGTACGAGTAACATAATAAACAAATGAGTTATTTTTTTATTTTGTTTCTGCTTCCAAGCAATATTATTTGCCAGAGAAATTCATAAAATACCATTTTAAATTTGAAAAAATCTTTCTTCAACATGTTTGCATAGTGTAAAAACTGTTACAGAATACTACTGCCAAAAATCACAATTTTTAGAAATTTAAGATTAAAAAGCTAAAAATAGCAAGCACATATTTTTAAAAACATAATCATTTAATGAGTTTCTTTGTTTTTTTAACTTAAAAAAAACGCTATAGAACTATTCATTTAAAATCCCCGTATAAGAATTTTCTACTAGAGATTAAAACACTAATGAAGTAATTTGAAGTAATGAGAACCTTTTTCAGACGTTCCATTATTTTAAAAAAAATTAGCTTTGGCTTCTTAAAGAAAAATTAACAAATACTATAACACTTATTAAAAATGCTTCTGTTAAGAATAACAGTCCCTTAATAATAATACTATAATTTCGAATAACAACAAAATTTTAAAATGAGATAGATCATTTAAATCTCAACTATAAAATGCATTTAAAGTATTAGAATTTATGCGAATATAGATATTGAAAAGTTTTTTTTAAAACTTAATTCAAAAACACATTTATTAGAAAACAGAATGCCCGAACTAAAATGAATATAAATCTAGATAGAACAAAAGTAAATATGTGTTTAAACTATATATCATGAGGGAAAAAACAGAAAATAATAATTAATGCATTACGAAAAGATTTAAGAATAAAAATATTTAGAAATTTTCACCAAAAAAGAATAATTTTAAAAACTCCTCACCTTCCATTTCGTAGGAATTCCTATATCACCGTGTTCTTTCTTTGACTTATAGGATAGTATGATGCAAAAAACTAGCCATTATTTGTTGCATTTATAAACGTTTAAAAAAAAATATATATATATAAATTTCGAACTCTTGTAACCAAAATTTTATCAAAATCACAGCGAACTGGGTGTAAACAAACAACACATGTCACCGAGCACATTGTTTGTTTCGCCATGGCGCCATCTATTGATAGCTTTCTCACGACTTCCAATTTTGATCGAGCTTGGACGGCATTATATGTAGGGGGCTATGGTTTTAGACGTCAACTTCCGCTTCCTTGCGGGTGATAAGACACAGCGTTACTTTTACTCCTTTCTTTGCTTTGTTTTTGTTTAGTTTGTTTTCTGTTTTTTGCTCATGAAGTCACGTTTGACATAACATTTATCTTTGATTTTGGTCGGTTATTTTAAATGTTCATCTAAAAAACGGTAAAAAGTTGTTCAACAACACGTTTATCTTAATTATTAATTTTCTTCAGTTGTTATAAGAGTTCTATTGAAATGCTGCAAAAAAATTTCGCATATAACTGTATCAACAGGCACATGTGATAACCACATAAAAGTTTTCAAGTAAGTTTTTAGTTATCCTAAAGGACCATGTCCGGATTTGGCGCCTTGACAATATGACAACAAACCCGTCGTTCTTTGCCCAATTCTGGTAATCTTGAAGTGACAACAAAATAATAAATACTTACTTAAAATACTAATTACATTGACAATTGTGATAAACGAGTTAGTTTAAAATAAGAAAATCAGAACTCAACAGTTTGCTGTATATTCAAAACAATGTGCATAAAAAATAATTTAATTAAGAAACCATGTGCACATAAAAAATAATTTAAGAAATTAGTTCTTAAAATAATTTGTGAGTAGCATTACTTTAAACATATTAATACGATTTAAGAATTATTAACAAACAAACAAAATGGACGGAATCAACTTAGGGTTAATTCCAAGTTTCGGTATACGGCGACTTTTTATTTCTCGCCAAACTTGTTGGCGAACAAAAACAACTGTGGATCACATGACGCTGTTCTGGAAGCGTTGTTTTGGAAAAAATGGCCGCCATTTTCAAAATCCATAGCACAACAACATTATTAAATGTGACATTAACTTCAGGCCACATTGACAATTAACCAACGCTAGTAGCATGCAAAATACAGCAAATTTTTTTTTTTAATAAGTTACCGCCTATAATTAAAACATTTAAATATCCAGCTGCAAAATTATTTTTGAAAAATGATGAATATTGAAATAAATTCAAGAATAAAGGCAAGGTATGCAGCGAATAGCTTCAAATATTAATCAATTTAGATAATAGAAAGAGCAGAAAATTGACAATTGTATTAAGAATAAAGACCTATAATTATACATATAATTTTCCCGTTACACAACAAACGCAGCGCGCTCATCTTAAATCCAATGGGATAGAATCCGTCACCTTTTTCGTTGTTATTTAAGGGTTTAAATTAAATTTGTTATACATTTCGTATTTAAGAACAATAATTGAGAATAATTAAATTAAAATGCAGATCATTAACGCTTTTACAACAATCAAATAGCATCAACCCAACCAGTACAGTAGCATAGCATCATTTGAAAAAACACGAAACCGGAAATGGGTCGTTCCTCTGAACGAATCCAAACAAAAATATAAGCAAAAGTTATTCATCACAGTGCAACCCCCCCCCCCTTCTCCACCGTCTGGTTTTAGGGTTGCCATAAACATAGCGGGAGGAATTTCAGTACGTGGTTGTCAGATTAGAATTATTTATCGCCTTTTTTTGTCACCAACCTTCCAAAAAAGTCGACGTTTACCGAAACTAGGATTTAACCACTTATAAACAAAGTAGCTCAAATAAATTCTCTAAAATATCTAAAAAAAAATACTGAACTATTTGAAAATTATCAAAAAAGATATTTTGGAAAATTTAAAATTTTACATCTCAGGATTAATTTACTGAAAATAATACAAGATTTATAAAAAAAACATGGAACATTAAAATGCTGAATAATACAATTTAAAAAAAGAAAATGATTATTTAAAATCATTAAGGGGGCAATACATGTAACCGCCTGAATTTTAATCTTTTTTCAGAGATGTTATTAAAAGGAAAGAAATACATGTATCATTTTAAAATTCAGTATGTTTATACATTAAAATACAAAAATCAAATTTTTTGTTTTAATTTTTTTAAAATGGCCGCCTTAGTAACTCATCTCTTGAGACTCTAATGGATAAAAATATCAATCAGCGAGCGTTCTAGCGTTTGCTACAGTGATCTGAAATCAAAATTTTTGATTTGAAAGTGTTCATAAAACTTACATGTTCTAGTTAAACCAATAAAAATACAAGAAAGTTGAAAAATTGTAAATTTGCACGCCTCAGAAAAAAAAAATTTACCCTTTTTTCAAAGAATTTTGGGTAAAAAAACCTAATTTTTAAAAAATGTTTGGCATTTTTGAGACTTATACTAAATTTTATAAGGATCGACTGAGAACTTTTTGAGTTATCTTGCCCGCCAATTTTAAAAAAGTAGTTTTGAGATAAACATGCTTAAATTTTTAACAAAGCCCTCAAGCGCCAAGTTGAGGTGAAGCATTTAAATGAGTTTTTAATCAATAAATAATGCGAATTTCATTCTAATAATTTGCAGGCATATTTTTGAGATGTTATTTTAACTATTTAAGAAATAAAAAAAAATTGATTGTTACATGTATCGCCCCCTTAAGCATACAAAATAAAAGTGTAAAAAATTTCAGTTTAAAACATATACATTTAAGATTCAAATGGATTATTATTTAGAAAATAGCAATGCAACGTGAGAGTGTGACCGCTGCTTAAAGTTTAAACTCTAAAAATAACAAATAAAGATCAAGGTTGCTGCTACATAATTCAGGTTTATTAGGGCTTTAAAAAATGGCAGGGTTGTAAAATTTTGGAATTTGCTTACAATACGATTTGTGTTGATTTTGCCCGATTTTCGTCGCCAAAGGGTTGCTATACTAATTTGACTTCTAACAGCCAAAATAAACTTTTCAATAATTTACTTAAATGCAAATTAAAATATATTTGGTAAATTTAATGCTATGGTACTGCTTGGCGCATTTCCAGACACTTGCCAACTTGGCGAAACTCGCGTGTTTTCCCCTTGCCTGATTCCTTCACGCTGATTTATTGAACCCTATTTTCTTTTGACAAAAAAATTAGACTCATGGTTTTGGTTTGCTCTACACTACACAATGGGCTAATATTGGCAATCCAGTTTAGTTTAGTTTGAATTATCGTCGCACTAGAGCTACACGAGTGGCCTTCCAGTACGCACGCGTTTGGGGCTCCGAGCAATTTCGCTTAGTTTGAATTATTGTCACACTAGAGCTACACGAGTGACAATAAAGTACGCACACGTTTAGGGCTCCGGGCAATTTTGTTTTCTTTAAAAAAAGCATCCGTATCCAACATGGCAGTATTGTAGGGCCCATTGAAAGCCTAAATACTCGTTTGGGGTCCCGGGCAATATGGTTTTCTCTAAAAAATCATTTATATCCAACATGGGGCAGTACTGTATTGGCCCATTGAAAGCCTAAATACTCGTTTGGGGCCACGGGCAGTTTTGTTTTTCAAACCAAAACAAAAAATAGTTTTGTTTTGTATAGTAAGTTGTTGTTATAGTAGTTGTTATGTAAAGACATAGTATATATCGCTGCACTATACTGTACATATTGACAATTACAATTGTAGATTTTTTTAAATAAAAAATATTTCAGATTAAGAAATAAAAGGAACAAAAAGCACAATATAATAAAGGGTAACTGTGTATTTTAAAAACAAATAAAAACCATCTTTCAATAAGTTATGTTCAAAAATTTAAATAATTATTTGGTAATGAATAAGTTTACAGGGGAACTGTATCACAGATGTTTAGAATTGCATTACAATACCCATATAATACATATTGCATTAATATTAAATATTATCTTTATGGTATATAGTATACTTTTCTAACACTTACACTTAAATTTGTTATTTACTTTTCTGTATAGGATGACAATGGCGAAAAAGCATGCTAGTATTCTTACAGCAGAAGAACCACATGCTTGTGAAGTGTGCAACAAACAATTTACTCAAAAGAGTCACCTCAATGCACATCTCCTCTTTCACACTGGTAAGAAACCCCATGTTTGTGAAGTTTGCAACAAACAATTTACTGTAAAGAGTAGCCTCAAAAAGCATCTCCTCATTCACACTGGTAAGAAACCCCATGTTTGTGAAGTGTGCGACAAACAATTTACTGTAAAGAGTGGCCTCAACAAGCATCTCCTCATTCACACTGGTGAGAAACCCCATGTTTGTGAAGTGTGCGACACACAATTTACTCTAAAGGGTGGTCTCAAAATGCATCTCCTCATTCACACTGGGGAAAAACCTCATGTTTGTGAAGTTTGCAACAAACAATTTACTAAAAAGAATAACCTCAATGCACATCTCCTCATTCACACTGGTGAGAAACCCCATGTTTGTGAAGTGTGCAACACACAATTTGCTCTTAAGAGTGATCTCAAAAGGCATCTCCGCATTCACACTGGGGAGAAACCCCATATTTGTGAAATATGTAACAAACAATTTTCTGTAAAGAGTGATCTCAAAAGGCATCTCCTCATTTACACTGGTGAGAAACCCCATGTATGTGAAGTGTGCAACAAACAATTTGCTCTAAAGAATGATCTCAAAAGGCATCTCCTCATTCACACTGGTGAGAAACCTCATGTTTGTGAAATGTGCAACAAACAATTTACTCAAAAGAGTCACCTCAACGCACATCTCCTAGTGCATGCTGGTGACAAACCCCAGTTTGTAAACTGTGCAACAAACAATTTACTGTAAAGCGTAGCCTCAACGCACATCTCCTTATTCACACTGGTGAGAAACCCCATGTTTGTGAAATATGTAACAAACAATTTGCTGTAAAGAGTAGACTCAACGCTCATCTCCTCATTCACACTGGTGAGAAAACCCCATGTTTGTGAAGTGTGCAACACAATTTGCTGTAAAAAGAAGCCTCAACAAGCATATCCGCATACACACTGCTGAGAAACCCCATGTTTGTGAAATGTGTAACAAACAATTTGCTGTAAAGAGTAGCAACAACAAGCATCTCGGCATTCACACTGGTGAGAAACCCTATGTTTGTGTAGTGTGCAACAAACAATTTACTCGAAAGAGTCACCTCAAGGAACATCTCCTAGTGCACACTTCTGAAAAAAAAACCTTATTTGTTAACTGTGCAACAAACAATTTATTGTATAAAGAGCAGCCTTAACAAGCATCTCTTTATTCACACTGGTGAGAAACCTCATGTTTGTGAAATGTGCAACAAACAATTTACTCAAAAATGTGCTCTCAGCAAACATATCCTCATTCACACTTATTAGAAATCTTATGTTTTTTAACTCTGCAACAAACTATTTTCGGAAATATTTCTTTGGCAAACAACTCCTGGTTCACTTTTAGAGAAGCCACTAGTTTGTTAAATATACATCAAACAAATTTCGTTAAAGAGTTCTTTATATTTTAATATACATATATTTATATTATAATATGCAGTAGAACCTCGATTATCCTGTCTCATTGGGACCGGTGGTAGGTCGGATATTGAAAAATTCCAGATAATAGAGAATTTTCTTTGAATAGTAAAACTTATATGGTACAGAGGGCGCCGAAAGCCGGCAGACCTTGTATTCACCAACGTCCGAAATCCACGCTAGTTTTGCAGTAGCAAACATTATACATTTTAGTGAAAATTTTTCTCTGAAACTGAGACTCTATAGCAAAAAGAAAGTGATCAAACATTTTTAATTTTTATTCTTATTTGTTTAAATAACTAAGTGGGGTTCTGGGAAAAGTTTTTTTTTTTTATTATAGTAGATGCCACCTGGAGTCTTACGATTTTGAAGATTCCCGTTTTCGGAATCGCCGGCGAATTCCTGATTTGAGAATTGCTGGATATTCCGGATTTCAAAATCAAGAGAGTTTTCCAATTTTTGACTTAACGTAGATTTCTGAGAATGGTTTCTTTTGTGAACAACCAAGAATTGCCTTGTTGGAGAAATTGTTTTAAGTTGACTGAAGCATAGCCTCCTACATAGAATGCCGCGTATACTCGAGAAATAACATAGATTCATAGGCTGTCCTCAAAAAGTACTCTGGTCGCGCCATCTGTTGGTAGTCGGTCGCATATTTTAGTAGGAATGTATTCGCGGTGAATGACGGATCCAGCTGGCTATTTCGAATACCGTTCGGTCCGAGTAACAAAATAAACAAATCAGTTCTTTTTTTATTTTGTTTCTGATTCCAAGCAATATTATTTGCCAGATAAATTCATGAAATACCACTTTAAATTTTAAAAAATCTTTCTTCAACATGTTTGCATAGTGTAAAAACTGTTACGGAATACTACTGCCAAAAATCACAATTTTTAGAAATTTAAGATTAAAAAGCTAAAAATAGTAGACACATATTTTTAAAAACATAATCATGTAATGAGTTTCTTTGTTTTTTTTAACTTAAAAAAAACCGCTATAGAACTATTCATTTAAAATCCCCGTATAAGAATTTTCTACTGGAGATTAAAACACTAATGAAGTAATTTAAAGTAATGAGAACCTTGTTCAGACGTTCCATTATTTAAAAAAAAAATTAGCTTTGGCTTCTTAAAAAAAATTAACAAATACTATAACACTTATTAAAAATGCTTCTGTTAAGAATAACAGTCCCTTAATAATAATACTATAATTTCGAACAACAACAAAATTTTAAAATGAGATAGATCATTTAAATCTCAACTATAAAATGCATTTGAAGTATTAGAATTTATGCGAATATAGATATTGAAAAGTTTTTTTTTCAAAACTTATTAATTCAAAAACACATTTATTAGAAAACAGAATGCCCGAACTAAAATGAATATAAATCTAGATAGAACGAAAGTAAATATGTGTTTAAACTATATATCATGAGGGAAAAAACAGAAAATAATAATTAATGCATTACGAAAAGATTCAAGAATAAAAATATTTAGAAATTTTCACCAAAAAAGAATAATTTTAAAAACTCCTTACCTTCCATTTCGAAGGAATTCCTATATGGAAACACCGTGTTTTTTCTTTGACTTATAGGATAGTATGATGCAAAAAACTAGCCATTATTTGTTGCATTTACAAAAGTTTACAAAAAAAAATATATAAATTTCGAACTCTTGTAACCAAAATTTCTTATCAAAATCACAGCGAACTGGGTGTAAACAAACAACACATGTCACCGAGCACATTGTTTGTTGCGCCATGGCGCCATCTATTGATAGCTTTCTCACGACTTCCAATTTTGATCGAGCTTGGACGGCATTATATGTAGGGGGCTATGACTGAAGACGGTCGGTTTTAACAGAGAGTTCCGGATAAAAGTGGGACGAATAATCGAGGTTCTACTGTATATATAAAAGAAAACTTTTCCCCCAAATGGAACCCTTAAGTTTATGAACTTTGCTACGAAGAGTTGTACTTTTCTTTTGAACACAAACCCCTAGCTCAAATTCGTCAAGTATAGAATAAAAAGCCAGTTATGGCAACCTGGATATTTATATAAATGATGTAACATTCTGTTATCGAAGATTACGGCAACACCAATCGCACATGGATTTCAATTTGAAATTTTTGTGTGTTGTGTTTATCATTTTGTGATCATGGCAGTTTGTTTGTACTTCCAATTTTGGAAGTGAAACATCTCTTTGATTTATTTACTTAAAAAAAAACTACCCAGACCATGTTATACGATTGTGACAATTTTAAAAGGTGAAAACTCATACTTGATTAGGTTGTTTTTCTTTCAGAAAAATGTTTAGAAATAGCTTTCGGTTCAGGAATTAGTTTAAAATGCTTTTTTGTTTCGTCATAATATCGAGTATCATTTTTCTATTTTCAAACTAACATAACAAAGGGGGTCTAATTTTTGTTGATGAAAATTCACTACTTAATTTCCAAAATGTAGATGTAAAAACATGATTATAACGTCATTGGTATGGATTGCAAAAACTTGTTGTACATACAAAAGGATTATAATATCATTGAAATGTTTATGCAAAATCATTACATACTTGCAATTTTAACTGGCTTTGACGATTTTAAGTGAGTAATTTGCATTCAAAAGAAAAGTTCCCAAATAATTGTGTAGAGAAAACAGCAACCTCATCAAACATCGCATTCACACAAGCAAAAAACCTTATATTTGTGAAATTGGCTGTGCAACATGACATCTAGTTCATGGACAAAACAAAGCACCCCTGCTTGTCCCGGAGAAAAAAAGATACTTTTGAAATTTGTCACAAACAATACAAGTCATTCTTTATGAAGTGTCAATTTCGAGATTGATAAAAATGGCTTATAAAGTAATTGAATTAAGATTGAAATTATTCTATACTAGTATACTGGCATAAAGGAAACCAATCTTGTGTTCTTACCTTGCATGCGAAAGTCTCTTGTTTGGGCCTGGGCATTGCCAAAATACCTAATGACCTATATACAGTCTGTATAGCCTGAAAGTTTGATGAATAATACTCTGTGGAGAAAGTGCATGCTAAAAAGTCTGAACGACGCGTATGATGTAGGCCATAAAAGTTTGTTGGGTTCTTACTCTGTTGTTGGCTCACTTGAATATGGATTTAAAATATAACTGCTGTTATATTTTCTGACTTCAATGGACTTAAAGTTGAATTGATTATGAGTGTTAAGAATTATTTATCTGGAGGAATCCTAATGGGGGACGCCCTACTGGGTGCATTATTAAAACTGAAAAAAAATACAAATCTTTTCTTAGGAATGAACATTTGGTGATAGGGCCGCCTTCAGGGGGAGTGTGCAAAATGTGCACATTCTTACGAATATGTATTTAAAAAAAATATCATATGGTCATTTAAGTTTTAAACTGACATTTTTTTTGTGCTTATAATGGACATAAAATATTACTTTTTATTTTAAGGGTTTTAGGTTTTACATTGCTTGTATTGTATGCATAATAAAAGCAGTAAAAATTAGCTATTTATCAAATTTAAACCATAATTTTTATACTGGATTGTTAATTTAGTTGTATGATTTATTTTTCATTGTTTATCACACTAGATATGCATTTAGAGTATGTCAAACAGTGTGTTTTGCATTACATTAATCTGAAAAGTAATGACATTGAATAACTGACTCAACTTTTCATTGCATGGTACTCTGCAAAACCTGTTACCTATATAGAACATAAGTGATCAATGAAAACTATATTTAAACTTATACTGAAACAAATGTGTAATGTGTCTTTATATGAAAAAAAGTGTTGAGATGCTTACAAAAAGTACAATTCAACATTTTGTGAACTTTCTTTCAAATAAAAAAAAAATAGGAATGAGACAACTATGAAATAAGCTACTAGCAATATAAAAAAAAAAATTAGAACCTTATCCATTTTTTAAGCACAGGTGATGATGTATCCAAAAATGTATAACGATTGCCAAACGGAATATTTCCAATGTATACTGTGTTTTGTAGCCAACGTTTTCGTTTGGGGAGATTTGCAACCCGGTAATGGAAGTAAAACCAAATAGATTTTACAAGAAAATTGTTTTAGTCTATGTTTTTACTCAGTATTGTGTACTGTTTTTTATTGATTAAGAAAATGTGACAGATTTAGTCTTTTTAATGTTAATCTGAGGAAGGTTTCTACTTAAAAATGGTTAAAAACTTTAGCAAAACTTTCCTTTGACTTGGCGTCTTATAGTGCTTTATAAGCTTTATATCTTTTTAGCCTTTAGTTGTAATATTTTATAATTACTTGTTATATGCTTATAGGAAAAAGATTTTGCGTATATCCTTCCATGATAATTTTAAGAGTCTTCAGTCAAACCTTGTTAACCTCATTTTAAAGAAGCTCCGAAACAGTTAATGTTAATTACTTGTGAATATTTTGACCTATTATAAGTGAAATATTAAAAACCTTTTAATAAAAATAAAAGATACAACTTATGTTCTCTTATAATGTATATATTCTATGCTTTTAAAGAAAAAAAAATTACTGATTTTTTTGCCGCTAGGTGACGTTTTTTATTTACTATCACACCACCTATAATACAGGGTTGCCCAAAAGTAGCCTAACACTTAACAGTTAATGTTGTACCATTGTTAAGATCTTTGGGTTATTTAGAACAGGTATTTGACATAGTCGTGCTTAGTTTTGTTGGTTGGCTAAAATAAAGTCGTACTACAGCGTATCTTATCCAAAGAGTAGCAAAAAATTTAATTACACAGGAGAATAACAAAGGTGGTTTGCAATAATATTAATAAATAATACAATAATCTAATACAGACAAATAAAAATTATATAAATTTTTTAATAAAAACAATAACCATATAAACGTGTTTTGTTTTAATTTTTAGTTGGCGCGTTTTTTTATAAGATAAGTATTACGTATAATAGCTTTGTCCGTCTAACAGTAAATCACCCACCGTCACACAAAGGAGTATTATAATACGCTGTATTACAGTTATAATTTCACACCCACATAGTTTTTAATTGCATTGTTGACAACATTTATTATCATCAATAACTTTTCAAATAAAAGATATTACTATAACTAAACAGAATTTTATCTTAGAAAAATATTCGAGATAAACTAAGATAAAATCCTCAAAATTACATAAATCATTTTTGTTACATGTTTTTTTGCACGATTTTTTTATAATTGATTAATCATCTTTTAGGAATGCTTGAAAGTAACTAAATAATACACTAACTATCATAACTAATCACATATAAAAATATAAGACAACTAAAGTCGAGTCTCGGTACCACTGAAGACCTACCGAGTATATGCGGAGTACGTGCTCGTTAAATCTGTTGGGTCCGAAAGTCAACTAAGTTCCCATACCAAATCAATACCTCTGGGGGTGACAAGCCAATTCTGGGGATCCTCTAGTTGGCCTCTGTCTCTAAAAATTAGATGGATCCACTTATGTGTGTGTTGTCTGTTGTGTCTGTCTTACTTGACGAAGGTTTAAAAGCGGGTCTCTGACCAAGCACACAAACCTGAATATATATGTCAACCAACCAACTAAAGGTTGTGTTGTTTTTCAATAGACATCGTGATAAAGTGACAAATGGAATGAAATTGCCAAAAGGCATATTAAAGAAATAAATCTAAATCAGTGTTGTTTTGTTATTGCTTTTTAAATATCTTTTTGAATGTGTCCATTCAACTTGAAAGACTAGATAAGGATAGGTGTCTGTACCCTGGGGCCTCTGACTACAAGCATGTGAAAATTGATGGACGTTTTTTGAGCTGACGGTCCAGGAAAGAAATTTCGCTGAAGTGACCAGTCTATTTTTCATTGTGGTGTTTTTATATGTGTGGTTGTTGGTGGGGGTAATTTAGAGACAATAGTTCTTGGGGGTAATTATAATAACTACTTTTGTTGGAGTAAATGTGTTGGAATAACTTTGTCTTGGAGAAAAATCAGATATTCAAGTACAGTACTTGTCAGAGGAATTTGTAAAAATATGATTACTTGAATAATCACTTTTGCAATGAGTTTTCTTATTTAAAAAAAGTGTTAGATGTCAGTAGAAGCAGGTTCTGGTCTTTGTGTTGAATAAAAACATATATTGAAGTACTGTACTTGTGTCAGAGGAATTTGGTAAAAATATGATAACTTGAATAATCACTTTTGGCAATGGGTTTTGGTATAAAAAAAGTTAGATGTCAGGACATAGCCTCCTACATAGAATGCCGCGTATACTCGAGAAATAACATAGATTCACAGGCTGTCCTCAAAAAGTACTCTAGTCGCGCCATCTGTTGGTAGTCGGTCGCATATTTTAGTAGAAATGTATTCGCGGTGAATGACGGATCCAGCGGGCTATTTCGAATACCGTTCGGTCCGAGTAACATAATAAACAATTGAGTTATTTTTTTATTTTGTTTCTGCTTCCAAGCAATATTATTTGCCAGAGAAATTTATAAAATACCATTTTAAATTTTAAAAAATCTTTCTTCAACATGTTTGCATAGTGTAAAAACTGTTACAGAATACTACTGCCAAAAATCACAATTTTTAGAAATTTAAGATTAAAAAGCTAAAAGTAGCAAGCACATATTTTTAAAAACATAATAATGTAATGAGTTTCTTTGTTTTTTTAACTTAAAAAATAACTTAAAACTTTTAACTTAACTATAAACTTTTAACTTAAAAAAAAAACCGCTATAGAACTATTCATTTAAAATCCCCGTATAAGAATTTTCTACTGGAGATTAAAACACTAATGAAGTAATTTAAAGTAATGAGAACCTTGTTCAGACGTTCCATTATTTAAAAAAAATTAGGTTTGGCTTCTTAAAGAAAAATTAACAAATACTATAACACTTATTAAAAATGCTTCTGTTAAGAATAACAGTCCCTTAATAATAATACTATAATTTCGAACAACAACAAAATTTTAAAATGAGATAGATCATTTAAATCTCAACTATAAAATGCATTTAAAGTATTAGAATTTATGCGAATATAGATATTGAAAAGTTTTTTTTCAAAACTTATTAATTCAAAAACACATTTATTAGAAAACAGAATGCCCGAACTAAAATGAATATAAATCTAGATAGAACAAAAGTAAATATGTGTTTAAACTATATATCATGAGGGAAAAACAGAAAATAATAATTAATGCATTACGAAAAGATTCAAGAATAAAAATATTTAGAAATTTTCACCAAAAAAGAATAATTTTAAAAACTCCTTACCTTCCATTTCGTAGGAATTCCTATATGGAAACACCGTGTTCTTTTTCATTGACTTATAGGATAGTATGATGCAAAAAACTAGCCATTATTTGTTACATTTACAAAAGTTTACACAAAAAAAATATAAATTTCGAACTCTTGTAACCAAAATTTCTTATCAAAATCACAGCGAACTGGGTGTAAACAAACAACACATGTCACCGAGCACATTGTTTGTTGCGCCATGGCGCCATCTATTGATAGCTTTCTCACGACTTCCAATTTTGATCGAGCTTGGACGGCATTATATGTAGGGGGCAATGGTCAGGAGCAGCAGGTTCCGGTCTTTGTGTTGAAGAAAAAACATATATAGAAGTACAGTACTTGTCAGGGTAATTTGTAAAAATATGTTTACTTGATTAATCGCTTTTAGCAATGAGTTTTGGCATGAAAAAATAGATGTCAGGAGCAGCAGGTTCTGGTCTTTGTGTTGAAGAAAAACATATGTTGGAATACAGCACCTGTCAAAGGGAATTGTAAATGTATAATTACTTGAATAATCAATTTTGGCAATGAGTTTTCGTATTTAAAAAGTGTTAGATGTCAGTAGAAGCATAGCCCCCTACATATAATGCCGTCCAAGCTCGATCAAAATTGGAAGTCGTGAGAAAGCTATCAATAGATGGCGCCATGGCGCAACAAACAATGTGCTCGGTGACATGTGTTGTTTGTTTACACCCAGTTCGCTGTGATTGTGATATTTGTGATAAGAAATTTTGGTTACAGAGTTCGAAATTTATAATTTTTTTTTGTAAACTTTTGTAAATGAAACAAATAATGGCTATTTTTTTTGCATCATACTATCCTATAAGTCAAGGAAAGAACACGCTGTTTCCATATAGGAATTCCTACGAAATGGAAGGTAAGGAGTTTTTAAAATTATTCTTTTTTGGTGAAAATTTCTAAATATTTTTATTCTTGAATCTTTTCGTAATGCATTAATTATTATTTTCTGTTTTTTCCCTCATAATATATAGTTTAAACACATATTTACTTTTGTTCTATCTAGATTTATATTCAATTTAGTTTTGATTAATAAGTTTTGAAAAAAAAACTTTTCAATATCTATATTCGCATAAATTCTAATACTTTAAATGCATTTTATAGTTGAGATTTAAATGATCTATCTCATTTTAAAATTTTGTTGTTGTTCGAAATTAAAGTATTATTATTAAGGGACTGTTATTCTTAACAGAAGCATTTTTAATAAGTGTTATAGTATTTGTTAATTTTTCTTTAAGAAGCCAAAGCTATTTTTTTTTTAAATAATGGAACGTCTGAACAAGGTTCTCATTACTTTAAATTACTTCATTAGTGTTTTAATCTCCAGTAGAAAATTCTTATACGGGGATTTTAAATGAATAGTTCTATAGCGTTTTTTTTTTAAGTTAAAAAACAAAGAAACTCATTACATGATTATGTTTTTAAAAATATGTGCTTGCTGTTTTTAGCTTTTTAATCTTAAATTTCTAAAAATTGTGATTTTTGGTAGTAGTATTCTGTAACAGTTTTTACACTATGCAAACATGTTGAAGAAAGATTTTTTAAAATTTAAAATGGTATTTTATGAATTTCTCTGGCAAATAATATTCCTTGGAAGCAGAAACAAAATAAAAAAAGAACTCATTTGTTTATTATGTTACTCGGACCGAACGGTATTCGAAATAGCCAGCTGGATCCGTCATTCACCGCGAATACATTCCTACTAAAATATGCGACCGACTACCAACAGATGGCGCGACCAGAGTACTTTTTGAGGACAGCCTGTGAAACTATGTTATTTCTCGAGTATACGCGGCATTCTATGTAGGAGGCTATGGTAGAAGCAGGTTCCGGTCTTTGTGTTGAAGAAAAAACCTGTATTGGAGTACAGCACCTGTGTCAAAGGGAATTGTAAATGTATGATTATTTGAATAATCCCTTTTAGCAATGAGTTTTGGCATTTAAAAGAGTGTTAGATGTCAGGAGTAGCAGGTTCTGTTCTTTATCTTGAAAAAAAAGACCATATATTGGAGTACAGCATTTGTCAAAGGGAATTGTAAAAATATGATTGCTTGAATAATCATTTTTATCAATGAGTTTTCGTATTTAAAAAGTATTAGATGTTAGGAGGAGCAGGTTTTGGTCTTTGTGTTGAAGAAAAAACATATATTGGAGTACAGCACCTGTCAAAGGGAATTGTAAATGTATGATTATTTGAAAAATCACTTTTAGCAATAAGTTTTGGCATTTAAAAAAGTGTTAGATGTCAGGAGGAGCAGGTTCTGGTCCTTGTGCTGAAGAAAAAACATATATTGGAGTACATACTTGTCAGGGAAATTTGTAAAAATATGATTATTAGTAAAAGCAAATATTCCAATGAGTGTCGAAGATAAAACTCATTTTGAGGTGCAGGCGGTTGTCAGTGGGGTATTCAAATATTTCTTTTATTTCTTTTTTTTCTGTAGTTTTAAATTCTGTGCATCCACAATATATTGGGGCTCCCTTATGGGCTTTTAACATCGGGGCCAAAAAATGAAAATGTCCATATTCTTATGCAGCCATGAACTATTTTTCTAATATGCATACAATTTTTCAAAGATAATGTGTCGAATTAATTAGAATGCCATAAAATACATCAAAGAACAAATGCTGGTGCAGTGGGGAGGGGCATGTTAAATATATTCCGATGTCTATTGGTTATTCAGACGAAAATTTCGCTCTTTCTCCTTATTTTTGTCTTAATTATCATTTTAGAACTAAAAGTAATATTTATTAAAATTGAGTTTAAAAAAAAAACCTGAAGTTAAAAGTTATTCTAAAACCAAAGAAAAATTATTCTAAGGGGCCATTTGGAAGCTGCAAGGCCCGTTTGCTTTGCCTAATTGGTAATCCGGCCTTGTGTGTTTCCTATTATATTGCTAAAATTATCAGTAAATTACTTTTCCCCAATATTGGATACAAGAAAAGTAATATTGGCGACAGAACTTGAAATATATTTTTCTTACGATAAATAAAAATTAGCACTCATAATAAAAAATTTATAAGTAATTGTTTGAAAACTTTAATATCGATAACAAATTGGTTGGTACCCGAAAAACACCAAGTAGGTTTGTTACAGAATCTGTCACTTAAACCGCTTCCACACAACATTTGTGCTCAACAGGAAACAAACTATTTATACACCTCAGAAAGAAATTCGCCAAACAGAGCCTTTAACTAGTTGTAATTAAACATTTAAACGATAAAATTAATTATTTTCATTAATCTTCTTTCTCAGATTTAAAAAATTAGACTTTATCGTTTGCTTAATTTTTTTGAAGTTCGAAGAATAATAATGTAATCTTTTTTTTAATAAATATCTTTGTGTCGCCACAATTTACCATTTAATTTCTTTCGAAAATTCAGTCATTTATCGTTTGTTAAATTAATTTACAGTTCGAAAAATATATAATTAGTGCAATTGATGCTTTAAAAATAAAAGCGAAATTTGCATATTTTTTATGCCAAGTTAGAATTCTCTATGCATCTTTCTTCATACATATATAATAAACCATCAAAAGAACTCTATTGTGATATTACAACAATCCAAACTGAATTATAACACATAAATAAATATTTTTATTTCAAATAAAGTTTCTCGTACGTTTAACGAAATGGCAACAGTGAAAATATTGAATAAAAATGGAATTTTCATGTTATTTCAATGTAGATTAAATTTTTAGTTATTTAAATTTAAAATAAACTTCTAATTTAAATTTTTTAATGAAATTTGGAATGTAGCTTAATCTGATTTTTTGCTTCAAAATGACGTATCGCACTTGTCTGTGGGACTTGTGGATGGCAACAGTGAAAATATGAATAAAAATGAAATTTGCATGTTATTTCAATGTAGATAAAAAAAATTAGTTATTTAAATTTTAAATAAACTTCTAATTTAAATTTTTTAATGAAATTTGTAATGTAGCCTAATCTGATTTTTCGCTTCAAAATTACGTATCCCACTTGTCTGTGGGACTTGTGGTTCTTTCTGTGAAAGTGGGTGACAGACGGACGGACTGAACGATTATAATACCTTCCACTTTTTACGTTATAAACGTAGTGTGGAAGCTAAAAATGTTTTTACACAGGAGAATAACAAGGGTAGTTTGCACTAATATTAATAAATAATGCAATAATGTAATACAGACAAATATAAAAATTATATAAATTTTTTTTATTAAAAACAATAACCATATAATCGAGTTTTGTTTTAGTTTGCACGTTTTGTTTATAAGAAAGGTATGTTTAGTTATAACGTACGTTTAGTATATAATTATAAATACTACTATGAAATTCCCCTATTGACCAAATCACAGTTTATCTTTCCGAATAGCCAGCCGCCGAATGCGTTTCTTCAGAAGTCCTTTCATAAAACCCAGCCGAACTCATTGACAAAATGAAAAAATCTAGGCCCGTAAGAAGCTCCCTGCCCCAAAACCAGATGTTACACTATCACCACAGCCCACGCTATTGACCCCCAGCCATACCATTGCAAATTGACCCCTGCAGAGCGGCAGATAACAGGGTCTTAGGGTTGCTGTAAATGTACTTTCATTTTTGAGTAACTTTTCGTTGAAAATTTCTAAAAAATATAAGTATTTACATTAAAATTTTTATAACAGTTTACATCGATGTGGAAAAGTCTATTATATTTACGAGTTAAAGGATTTCTGCTCTATCTTTATTCGTTAGAGAGTTTTGTTACGCTAAAGTTAGAACTTAACGTGTACTCCATTTTTTACAAACTTCAAAAAATTATTAAAATAGTAAATATGCGATTTTCACAAAACAAATTCGTTTTATGAAATCTACTCCTTTCGTTCTTTACAATGATACAAAAAACTAGTAACCTTTTATTAAAATTGTGGCGGTAATTGACTTGCGAATATTCTCCATAGGAATAACATAACGATTTTCAAGATAAAAAATTCCGAATAGACTCCTCTTAAGGGTGGTATTTCAATCATTCAAAAGACACTGATTTCCGATTCTGATCAACGTAGGACGTGCACAAAGTGAATGGCGTGTTGATATAGGTCCAGGGTTCGAAATTCACGGTCGCTAGTGGCAAATCTTACAATTTTGCGACTTCTAAATTCAGTCAAAATCGCTACTAATGTCACTTTTAACTTTTCAAAGTGGTTTCCGAAGATCTTTCCGAAAATTGCCAACTTAAAATCTCCAACGGTCTGAAATTGGTCAAAGTTCTCTATCCGATCCTTAAATTTCAAAATTTTCAAAATTCCTACTCTACATAAAATGCGATACTCCATAGATCGTAAAATCTAGAAACTCCTGCGACCGTTAATTGTGATTCCTAAAATTTAGGAACTCCAGCTCTCCTTAAATTGCGAAACACCGGTGATTCTATAGGTGCTCAACTACCGCAATGTTACGAGTTCGCGCAAAAAATTATATGAAACTAGTATTTTTTCATGAATATTTTTTTTAATCAATAATTCTCCCAGAAAATGTTACATTTTTTTAGTTAGTAGCACAAATTGCTCCTAAATCCGAATAATTCAATCAATAAGTTCCACCTTGGTCCATTATCTCCAAATGAACAATGAAAAGTAAAACAGCGGCCTTACGAGTGATACTTATAAGTACGCCGTCAGTGAATAGAGTGTTAAAGCTACACGAGGGCTATTGGTGACGGATATCGAAATTTACAACTACAGTCACGAGTCGATACCTGTGTAGGCATCCAACGCAACTTTTAAGGGGGATATCGCACACGGCGACACTTTGAAGCATCCTTAACATGCACTCCCTCTATAAGGGGTATTATTCGTCGGATCTTTTAGCTGCACGTGCACAGATTGTTTATAGGTCAGCAGTTATTTTTGGGAAATATACCCAAGCCTTAACCTGGGATATTTGGCCTGCAAGGAAAGTGCCTTACCGACTGGACTCCCCAGCTCTTCTTGGTTAACCTTATAAGTTATTCTGGAGCTTCACATAAGCTATTGGAAAAGGAATTTCAAACTGCGATGAAGTGAGTAGCCGACACCTAAGCAGCTATTTGATGCAAAGGCCTAGGAGTCTTATTGTAGATCGGACCCTGGGTGAGTAAATGGACAAATGGTACTACAATAGCAATAGCCAACCATCAAAGAAGGACAAAAGACAAAGTCAACTGTTTTGCATGTTATTTTTAATCTGCAAAGTGATTTTACAAAGTTGTGAGTTTTGGTCAATTGCAAGAAGTATTCAGGGCCGTAACTTATAGGGGAAGGGAGGAGCCTCCCCCCCAATCATTTTGCAAAGGGCGCCATTTTAGGCGCCGTTAGGCGCCCAAAATGGTGTCCTCTTTAATGTTTTAAACAATTATAACTTTTTAAAATAATTATTTAACAAAAATAAGTAAATAAAAGTCCTTATTTTATATTTCATTTTGGGTGCCCAAGCAAGGCGCCATCTGAAAATATCCCTCAATAATTTCTTCCCGCCAAATTTTGTAGACCAAACTCCTTCGAAAATTCTTACCGCTTCAGTCAGAAGAAAGGTCGAGTGAAAAAGCAAAATTCCACCCTGATCACTTCTCGCGAAATAGCCCCCTCATGGAGTTCCCCGAATTGGTAGTGTAGAAGTATACGTGTAGATGGGAAGGTCCAAGTTTTTTTTGCAACCAACATTTGGGGATGTGGAATTTATGACCTAAGATAAGGAAAAACCCTGTAGGGGCGTAGGGGTCTACTTTGGGCAAGGATGACATATGCCAGTAACGTATCCAAGAAGGGTGGGGGGTTTGAACCGTGGAGATAGTAAATCCTTGCGCCAACACATCACACACTTTCTGGAGGAGCGGAGACATGGGAAGTAAAGAGCCTACTCCTTTCTCCCGTTATGTTGAGGTCTGCTAGGAGAGTTATGTAGAACAAAAATGTACTAAACTTGCGGGGTTTGTATCAGAGTAGGCTAGTAGCTTTTTGAATTTTTTTAAAACGTTGATAGTACTTTTATGATTACTTAACTATTAATTTTTTTGGATAGCTCGATTTCTATTCAGCGAAAAAAAATTGTTAAACCCAATCCTTCTCAATAAACACTTATAACTGGCTCGTAATTCAATTCTATCATTGTTTCTTTAAAAAATATTTTCAAAAATATAAATTATTGAGCATATTAAAATTCATATTTCGTCTTCATAATAAATGATTAATTAAATAATAATTATGAATAATTTTTATTAATTAATATTAAAAAATTACTAAATTAGTAAAATTGAACTTTTTTAAGTGTTTTATTATTTTAACTACTAATACTTATTTTCGGGCCATTAAAAGTGTTTATTAAGAAAAATTGAGTTTGACATAAAAAAAATTCGACGAAGAGAAATTGAAGTTCCTAAAAAAAGGATCCTACATAGTTTATGAATAACAAAAGTAAAACGTCTAAAAAAATTCTAAAAGCTACTATAGCCCTAGACTTCGATATAACAGCTTCTGAAAAAACGCAATTTTAGTACTGTTTTATTCTACAAAACTTCTCAAACAGATCTCAACATGGCTGCCGCGCGGCCAGTTTGGTTATTTAAATTAAATAACCAAAATTACTTAATTTTGCAAAAGAAAATTCCGTACATTTAATTACGAAAGTCTTCAAAGCGTAAGAGGTAAGTGATGATTTGTTGTATGTATTTTATATATTATTCTCTTTATTTTTTTATAATTTTCATTTTGTAATGTTTTTGTAGGGGCAAATATAATGTTAGACTAATATTTGTTAATTATCATCTATTTAAATAGCAGCTTTTGATTTCCCCAATACACGTGAAATTTTTGTTTTCTAACAATAATTATTAACTTTAATTAGAAGTAAGGGGTCTAAGTATCCTTTAATATTTTTTAAAGTTGATAGCTTAAAATCATTATACTTAAATTTTTTGATATCTAATGAATTATTTTATTTTAATATTTAATATAATTGTTAATTTATCATAATAAATTGGCCCTTTCCGTTAATTAATTAGATTAATTTGGTTTTTACCGTTAAATAATTAGAATTAATTAGCCTTTGATTTTTCATTAATCATAATTAATTTAGTTTTGCCAAAGCTAACTCGGCAAATCGAATTTTTGAATTGTAAGTTTAAATTTGTTTTAAAAACTGAAGAAATGTTTACTTATTCAAATTTAGTTTTAAATTAAATTTAAATAAATTTAAGATAATTAATTTAATTACATGAAATAAAAATTAATAATTATTTAATTAGTTATTCAATTGATTCATAATTACTAATTAATGTAATTAGGAGTTAATAATTAGTTCTACTATACCAATTAATAATATAAAAAATAATGATGCATCAATTTAAGAGGGCGCCAAAACGTCGTCTCCCCCCCCCCCCCAATAAAAAGTTGAAGTTACGGCCCTGGAAGTGTTAAGTGGCGGTATCTCCCACACACAATACTGACCTGTAACAGACTAAATACAGGAAAATAATATTCTAATATACGGGGTAACACGTGACTGGATATATAAACAATAGAATAACGTTATTTTTAAAGGAATGAACACCGGGGCGAACAGAAGGGAATAGGTTTGAGGCTAAGCGGAAAATCGTTCATTTTGAACATGTTTGTAGCAGAATTTTTCTCAATTGTTATTTTGCCGCCAAATTTTCATGGAAATAACATTCTTGCTGAAGTTAGTTTAAAACTAGGATCACGTTTAGGCGTATCAAAAGTAACAAGTAACTAACCCCAATTTGAGTCTTTTTTATCCAGAGAATGTCTAAAAAGTTAAAATAACGTCGATATATGTCTCGATGAAAAACAACATTTAGAAGTTTTAGATACAGTCACACTAACGTTGTTTTGATGTTATTGAAAATAAATAGCAAAATCCAATGACTAATTTTTTAATCTTAATTCTTCCAGATGATGTTATTTTTTAGAAACAAATTTAAGACATTCATGATTGCTTAAAAATGTCTTCAGCTATATGGTAAAAATTTGAGTTAAATGTTACTCAATAGACAAGACTTTACGAAAGTCTGTTAATGTGCCAATTGTGATTCCAATTAATTGAAGAAAAACATCACAAAGAATCAAAATTCTATGACTATCTGGTCAAGGGTCTTTAACCTAACGAGCTAGATACTAATAGAATTTCGATTGTCGAGGTTTATAAGAAAGTTAAATAAATATATCCCTTTAAGACCCGGTCAGATGGCGCTGATTTAAGTTTATGAGACTAAATTTTAAGAGTTTTATCGAAAAAGTTGCCTTAAACAGCATCAATGACAGCAACTCCTTATAAACCAAGTAAATTTTTATACAAATAACGAATGGTACAAGTCAGCTGCTTCGGTATCGACATTTTCGAAAAGCTTGAACATTCTCTTTTATACCCGCATGATCGTGATAGCTCGGTCGGATACGCACGAATTTTTGGCTAGCAGCAAGAATAAAATGAAATTGTTTTTGAAAAATCTAAAATTCAAAAAATTTAACAACAGGAAGCAAAGCCTCAAACCCATTTAAGTCAGGTTTAGGTAAATGGTATCGTTGTCAATGGAATTTACTTGAGTAAAGAATGCATTACATGTGCTTAGTTTTAGTTATTTTAAAAAAACCTTACTTTACATCTGTCACAAAGATACAATAATAAATGTATCTACTTAAATTAACCAGTGTGCTATAATACAGAATCAAAAAACAGTCAACTCTTTGGCTGTTAGATACTTTTCAATATTACAAACCATGTAACAAAACTCGACCGACCCCAATTCAACAAACATGCTTTTCAGAAAACATCTGACTTCATATCACAGTAGCAAAGTGCGTTAGAGTAAGTCTGGGAGCCAGGAAGCAAATATTTTATTTCATGAAACTCATAGTCATAAGTAAGCACACTTTGTTTTTCGTTCATTCATTTAAGACACATTTTCTAAAGAAGAAAGCATATCTGTACTGCCGGCCATTGATCCTGGCGATACTCCGGGAGAGCAACACTGGCTACTTTCGACATTCCAACCGAAAGGACCGTAATCTAAAGCTGGGCGTGAAGGGTCTGCCCATGCCCATTGACACTCCTACTGAAAGGAACGCCGATGCAGTTTCCAAGCTCGGCTATGTTACATCCAAAGTCGTTCAGCTCACCCGGGCTCGAACACCCCCCCCCCCCTACCCTACTACCAAGTTCTGATCGTGAGTATCAGATTCATTCATGACCACAGACTTCGGAGCTGGACGTACAAAGACTTAGAGCTCTTGCGTCGAGGATTTTATGCGCCGAGAATTCGGTTCTTATACCGTAAGCGGTCGTTGAAGCAGACGTTACGATTGACGAGCCTGGTTTCCTGTGATTCATCGTGGCGGATCTGAGTATTATAAAAGCGACATTGTGGCTTGGCCTATACCTAGGCCCTCTGATACTCAGGGGAGTTCGAGTCCCTCGGTGGTTTAGCACTACACCCCGAGTTGATTTTCGCCCGGATTTTTATTCCATACAGTAACCCCACTTTTTCCGGGATTGGTAAGCGAAGACGCCTGATTTATCAGGGTTGGAGCTTCATCCCCTTTACAGTGCCGCTCCGGTACATTAGGGGGAAGCCTTTCTCAGCGTTTGTGTGCTAAAACAGCCGTGTTGACTGCAAGGCCGCACTCGCTTCCTTCAAGGTGGGCTGCACAAACCAACACACATATCAACGGTACATGCGCAAACATGTCCAATCCAACGCCCATTATGACATTGCATAGCATTCCTCCTAAAGAGCAGTTAGAAATTCTTACTAATCCCCCGGCAGAGCGTATTATCAACCGTGATGCTGTCGTTCAACTTCTAATCGTAGCCAACCAGTATGTGGCTACTCATAATAGCTACTTTCTGGCCGATGACCCAACCAACTCCCGCTCACGTCAAAAATATATCGAGATGCTAACGATCCAAGATGCCACTATAAAATTCTTGAGTAAACTCTCAAGTGAAGAATTCATTAAAACCTACCGCCATTCCCAAGTCCTCAGTACAAATTCTAACGACGGCCAGACAGCTGGAGCGGAGCTCCCTTGCACAGTCGTGCCACCTGGTGACGGCCTCCGAACCTCTAAGCCCCGCCCACTCCAAGACGGCACTAGCGCCAAAGAACTTTTGGACAATTCTCTAAACCCCTAATCCTCAGCGCCATCTATTGGCGACTTCAGCAACAACACCCTGCCTTCAACTAGCAGCGCCATGGAGATTAACGACGACCCGGATGGAAACGGCCGCTTCATTACACCTATTAAGAAAACGCCATCTATCGGAAATTCCACAAACTATGAAGCTTCCTCAGCCTCTAATGCCTCAAATAACGATCCATGGAAAAAGATGCCAAACAGACTCACCGCAAAAAGAAAACACCAGTCTTCCACCACCCCAGACTTCGAGCACCCCAATAAATACAAAATATCCGACGAAAACTCTGAAAATCAAAATGACATTGAAATAGATGATCCCTTTCAAACCACCACGACAGGGCCAACTTCAAGAATCCCCCCCTTTATAATCACCAACCCGCAGTTCAATTGGATTGAATTCAGAAAAAAAATCAAGAGCTCCTATCCCGAAGAACAATTCACTGGAAAAGCCAATGGCGAAAACTTCAAACTACAAATGAAGACCCCAATTGGTTACAGGCTCATCTGTTCCATGCTGAAAAATGACGGTATCCATTTTAGCACATACGGGTTCAAAGACCAAAATCCATTAAAAGCTGTCATCCGGAACATCCCCGCTGACATCCCCACCGATGATATCCTAGCCGAACTGAAAGAACAAAACATCCCAGTCCAAAGGGTCCACCAACTCAAGAAGACGGTTGGAGCGGAGAAAATCCCACTACCTATATACTTTATTGACGTCGATAGAAGCGACGAGGGAAAAAAGATCTACAGCGTCACTGAGATCCTCAACATCAAGATCAATGTCACTTCCTACAAAAAAGGAGACAACATCACACAATGTCACCGATGCCAGCGATACGGCCATGGACAAAATAACTGCAACAACGCCGCCAGATGCGTGAAATGTGCCGGTCCTCATCATACAAGAGACTGCCTTCACTAAACTTGAATGACTACACCAAAATGTGCCCTCTGCGGAGGCCCGCACACTGCCAATTTTAGACAATGCCCTAAACGCCCTATCCCTGCGAACCGTCAAGAAGATCCCAACTACCGCAACCCCCTGCTGTCTCCCAACCACGCACAACCAGCTCCCAAGCCTCACTCCGCACCATCCCTCAAGTCGCCATCCCAAGTACCTCAACTGCCAAACAAGCCCAGCAGGAAACACTTGCAGCCACAGCTCCAACCCCAAACGCATGGACAAGATCCCCTTTCATCCCACGACAAGTCACCCTCAACCAGCAACCTCAGCCATCCGTTCCACCGGCCAACCCTTCCTCAAGCCCTGAACCAAGCTTCGATTTCAAGTCCCTCCTCCACTTATTCAAGAAATACTGGATCAAATTCAAAAACGCCAAGGACATCATGACTAAATTTGAAGTAGGCCTTGAAGCGCTGCAAGAAGTCATCACAACATTCGATCATGAATAACACACCCAAAACCATTAGAGCACCTCAACTACCAGGGTATCTGAACTTCTGCTTTGCCAATATTAACGGCCTACCTAGGCAAATTACTGAAGTGAAGGAGTTCATCAATGAAAATAGCATCGACATCATGCTTATCAATGAAACACATCTCCGCCCCTGCCACAAAGCAAAAATCTTAAACTACAAGATCTGCAGGAAAGACCGAATCACCCATAGAGGAGGAGGTAACATCATTTATTGAAGAAAAAGCCTCAAAACCACACCATATGACTTCCCAAACCTCAAAAGTCCTCGTCCTTGAAGACCAGAAAATTGGAAAACTACTCATCGTATCAGCATACAATAGAAGACCGTCAAACCCCTTAAACACCGACGACCTGGCCACCATCTTCAGCACAGGACTACCCACCATCCTAGCTGGAGATCTAAACAGCAAACACCGTGCATGGGGATGCCGAGTTAATAACCCAAATGGAGACATCCTGCAGGACTTCCTACTGAATGAAGGAATCCACATTCATTCACCTGATGAGCCCACCCACTATTCCAACTTCGAAAACCAACAACCAGATATCTTGGACATTGCCCTTACCAAAGACATCGACTGCAACCCCTCTCTCAAAGTCAAAAATAGCCTAAGTTCAGACCACCTCCCCATCACCTTCATTCTACATGGTCCTGAGAGCCCACTAAACAAGATCCCTCAACACACAGACTGGGAAAAATTCCACGTACTGTCCAGCCAAAACCTTGCAGTTAATCCTAAACTAACTACCCCACAAGATATTTACCAAGCCATCCTAACCTTCACAAATAAAACTATCCAAGACCTCAGAAGTTGCACCAAACCCATCAAAGATCCAAAGCCAAGACTTCCCCCAAACCTAAAAGCCGCCATAGCCCACAAAAATAGAACTCAAAGGATATACCAAAGAACCCTCCATCCCCTCATGAAACAAGCCATGAACAAAGCAAGACGAGATTGCAATGCCCTCCTACAACAACACAGAAATAGCCAATGGAACGAGACTGTCACAAACCTCTCCGTAAAGGATAACTCGGTCTGGAGAATGAGCAAGGCGCTCAAGACACAGCCACCCACCATCGGACCCATTTACGGTACAAATGGTCTTCTATACACAGAGAAGGAGATGGCTGAAGCCTTCGCCACAAGCCTTGAGAAGCAGTTCCAGCCACCATTCTACCCCATCCAACCCCACCTATAATAATTGCATCCAAACCTATGTCAATAACTATCTCAGCACCCCAGCAGACGACACCATTGAATTTGCCTCTCCAAGTGAAGTAAGAAAAATAATTGATTATCTTCCCTCAAAAAAAGCCCCAGGTTTCGACTCCATCTCAAATAAAGCCCTCAAGAATCTCAGCCATAGACCAGTCATCCTTATCACCAATATTATCAATAGCTGCCTCAGAAATAAACTTTTTCCACCGGTATGGAAGCATGCTGCAATTATCCTCTTCAAAAAGCCTGGAAAAGATCCAAAAACGGCCTCAAACTACAGACCTATTAGCCTCCTACCAACCCTTTCTAAAGTCTTTGAACGCGTCATTCAAAACAGTCTCAAGACCCATCTAAACAGAAATAATATAATCAACTCAAACCAATATGGCTTCCGAAAAGGACACAGCACCACCCACCAAGTCCATAGAATCGTGGAACATATAACCTCCAGCTTCAACAACAAAAAGTGCGTTGCCGGAGCCTTCTTGGATATTGAGAAAGCCTTTGACAGCCTATGGCATCCAGGGATCATCTATAAACTAATTCAAGCCCAGCTTCCCCCCTCCCTTGTCCACCTCATCACCTCCTTCCTCTGCAATAGAACCTTCCAAGTAAAAATATCAGACACTCATTCCGCCATCAGACCTGTCCGTGCGGGAGTCCCTCAGGGCAGTGTCAATGGCCCCCACCTCTTTAATATCTATATAAATGACTTCCCCACCTCAACCAATTGTACATAGCCCAATTCGCAGACGACACAGCTATACTGTCAAGCTCCAGAAGACCCCAAAACGCCATCTCTCATGTCCAAATTCCACTGGATGAAGTCGTGGATTGGTGCTGCGACTGGAAAGTCAAAGTAAACCCAACTAAAAGCGAAGCCATTATTTTCAAAAAACGTAAAATTCCCTCTACCATCTCCAGCCTCAAGCTAAACAACATCAAAATCCCATATGTAAACGTCGTCAAATACCTGGGCGTCTACCTTGACACCAAACTTACCTTCAAGGACCACATCACAAATACGGTCAGAAAGGCACAAGTTGCATCTATTGCTCTGAATACAATCACAGGAAAAAGCTCAACCCTACCAACAAAAACAAAGAGACTTCTCTACCAAACAATGATTCGACCCATCCTACTCTACGCCTGCCCAGCCTGGGCTACAACCAGGAAAACTCACAGGAAAAAACTTCAAATATTCCAAAATAAATCACTTAGGAGGATGGTAGGAGCCCCCTGGTTCGTCAGAAACGATGATCTCCACAAAGACCTGGAAATAGAGCAAATTGACACCACCATATTAACACTTGCCCACAATTATTTCATGGCAATTGAAGAGTCAAATTTTGAACACATCAGAAACCTAGCCAACTACGACCCGTCTCTGACTCAACCAACAAAAAGACCAAAAACTATTCATCACGACTCCAGCTGGTAACTGACCTCCTGTAAATATTCATGTCCTTCGTTCCTGTCCATCGTCAGTTTTTGTTCCTGTCCAGTCCCGTCCACTGTCCTGTCCTGAAAAATTGAAAAATCCAAAAAAATATGATAAAATTGAAAATCCAAAAAAATTCATAAAACTTGAAAAATCCAAAAAAAAAAAAATTATTGTGTGCTGTCCCAGCCTTCAAGCTGCTGTTATCCTTGTATATATTCACCTTCCCTGCATTACCATGCAACATTAAAGACCATGCTGATTCATGTTGATTTAGAAAAGAGAATCCTCCGTCCCCACTGGGGCTATCCTCGATGAAAGCTTAGAGGCCTTAGGGTCAAAGCTGATTCCCGATCCCGATACAAGATGATAACCGGCGTCGTGTCCCAAGCGCCCCCGAGCCATCCCAAATGCAAGCTTCAAGGAAGTGCCACCAGGCGGCAGCACCACTCGAAGCCCCGCCTCTTGACCAATGAGGATCCTACATCACTTTTTTCTGCCCTCCTGAGAGCCGTGAAAGACGCCATAGAAGATGTCTTCGGGAACTTAGGTCTTAGAGGCTTTTATGAAGAACGCTGCCGCCCTCACAGCCATGACCAGCAAAGAGGAAAAGATGTTGGCTCTGTTCAACACATAGAGTTAAGAAGGAGAGGTAGAGGGGTCGATGGAGTTCAAATGGTTTGAAGCAGGGCTGTCAGGTTTTTCGAGCTACTGCCCATAACAAACTGGCACTGAGGTATCCCAAGATGCACCGCTCTAGCGGCTTTTTGAGCTACTGCGCATAACCTAGTGACCGAAACTGACACCGAGGTATCCCAAGATGCATCGCTTTAGCCTGCTTCATTTGTGCGCTACTGCGCATAGACATGGACCTCTCTATTTTCTTTCCTACCTCTATGGTTCAACATGCTCGCTCCTTAGCTGGCCCTTCATCCTGTCATCCCAACTCAATTCATGTTTACTCTATGCTTTGAGGTTGTTCAAGATATTAGCCCTACAGGACGGTTTGACGCCTCCGGCGTCAGTGCGTCGGCACCCATAAATGATTTGATTTGATTTGCCGGCCATTGTGTAGTGTAAAGATTGTAAAAATAAATCTAAAGAAAGTTTTTACAAAGAAATTAACTTCATATAGAGATAAAAGTTTAGAAGCTTCTGAAATAAACCCATTTTTAGCAATTATGGTAAATATTTAAATGGATTTTAACAGTATTTGAAGAGATTAAAAAATTGGAACAATTATTTTTAGATTTTAATTTTTATATGTACTCTTTTGTTGTAGGGGAAAAACAACACAGTTTTAAAAAATAGCCCCTTTTTAACATTTTGCTACTTTTGTAAAATAGGATTTTACAATGGAGAATAAACAAAATCATTTTTGACTAAGCATTAAACAATATCATTTATTACAAATGAGACAAGACGAGGGTTTTTTATTACAAAGGAGACAAATTTTTCAAAAGAATAATTCATTAAGGGAAGGTTGAATTATCGTCACACTAGAGCTACACGAGGACTATTAAATAATTCTTTAAAGTTCTCAGAGCATTTTTGTTAAAGTTTCAGACATTTAAGGCCTTTTCAAACCGTTAAACTATTTATACTTTAGTGCCGGTACCAATACCATTGAAGACAAGCCTGCAAATTACATTAAGACAAATTAGCTTTCTTTAAATTAACATCGCATTATATGACAATGTAAGAGTATTCATTATTTTAAACTGATTTAACCCCAAAATTAAGTAATAACAATGTGTTAATATAGATACAAAGTTAGCTGTATTAAATTATTTCAAACTAATTTAACATCAAAACTTTGTAAAGTTATACAGCTTTTGCTTAAAACAACACGCACTTTTATTTAATTGGCAATTTTAAGAACTTGTATAAAGTTCCTATAAGTCATTTTAGCGCATTAATGAAGATTTTTTACCAATTAAATGTAATATACACACCTTTATTTGACATACAATTATAGTTTTTGGCAGTTTGAGGCATATTATAAGTTTTATCTTCAGGTACATTGTAATACGTAAAGGCAAATTATTTATAGCATAGAATAATTTTAAAATACACAACACATATTTTCATCAGAACTCTGTCATTTATTACGGTAGGGAATCAATTATAATTTCTCATTATTATACAAAATTCTATTAAGTTAATTTCTTTCAATAACTAATCATTAAATTAATTCTATTTTACAAGGGTTTAGGCAACCTTTCTACAACCTTTTAACTATAAGTATGATACTGACATTTCTTCGTTACATTACTTCAAGCATACTTCTAGGATGTTATTAAAGGAGTGTGAAATGGTTAAGGTGCAATCCCAGCATTGTAGCAGTAAACATGACAGGCAATGTAGAAGTAAGCACAGTTTCGTGGTAAACTAAAAACTTTCTTTTATCTCTACTGCACATTTAAAAAGCATAAGAAGCCAATTTTTTTATTCGAATTAAATCACCATTTTCATTAGCAACAATCACTCGAAAAACTTTAATTCTTTTAAATAATAAATTAAAAGAAATTTATTCTTGCGACATCAACCAGTTTGAAATGACGTTAAATATATATTTCACTACGAGATTTTTCAATCAAACTTTGAAACACCATTTTGGAATCTACTTTAAGCAAATTTGAACTATCCGCTTCTGTAAAATCTCCACTCATTATCTATATAATTCTTATTTTAATAGTAAGTTAGATTAGAAGCAGTTTAATTATAAACAAAAAAAACATCACACCGGGTTTATTTATACCATAGATTTAGAAAGAGTAGCAGATCTGCCCCTAGGGGAAAAGGTGAAGCCACTTTTCCACCAGTATCCCATAAGGCAGTCCGCAAGCCAAAACATTCAGGTGGCCCATGGCGTGGCATAAGCCACCAGATGGCACCATGAGATAAATTCGACTAATAAAAAATATATATTAAATATTATTTAGTTAAAACTTTTTGCCAGTCTTGCTAGCATAAGTTTATCACTGGATATGTTTTGATAATTTCTGGTAGATATGAGGTATTTATTCATAAAACAAGCATTTTAAAAATGCAATTTTTATTGCTTGTAACTCTTCGGAAAAAGTAGTTTTTTGCCGTCAAGTATCCCGTGATGCATTGCAAAAACGGTGAAAAGCGGATTCATCACACAATCGCGGGATTTGTATTGCGTTGTACGGGGATTGCGCAATTACACTTTCTATATCTATGGTTTATACATACTAGGGACGTCGGCCAAATCCATAGAGGTATGAAAGAGAATAGAGAGGTCCATGTATATGCGCAGTAGCGCACAAATGAAGCAGGCTAGAGCCATGCATCTTGGGATACCTCAGTGCCAGTTTCGGTCACTATGTTATGCGCAGTAGCTCAAAACACCGCTAGAGCGGTGCATCTTGGGATACGTCAGTGCCAGTATGTGATGCGCAGTAGCTCGAAAAACCTGACAGCCCTGCTTCAAACCATTATATACCCCTCTACCATATAGACCCCTCTACCTCTCCTTCCTAACTCTATGGCCAAATCAATGTGCTTGTGATCACGTGACGTACCGATGAACAAAAGCCATTTAAAAATGATTTTTATTAATTATTTAAAGATTTATTTTGCAAAAAAATATATACGTTTGTTATATTTGGGTTCAAACTATAATTTAATTAATATTGGAAGGTATTTTAGCGATACTGTCAAGTACCCTATTAGTGAAACCCTAAGGCTATGTCCTGACTACGCCACAAATGCCACAAAGGCAACAAAAGCAACAAAATTTGGCGACTTGGCAGAGTCAGCCACCATGCTATTGCATCGCTTGGCGCCCTTGGCAGTCGCCAAATTTTGTTGCATTTGTTGCCTTTGTGGCGTTTGATGTCGTAGTGAGGACATAGCCTATGTCTATAATAAAACCGAAGAAAACGCAAAATTGAAAACAGGGGAAAACCTCACCTGAAACAACCCTATTGAATATTATGAATTGAAGTGAACTGAAAAAAACCTTACAAACATTGCAAAATGCAAAACTCTGCCTGCCAGAGAACAAGCAATGTTATTTTGTAGAAAATAGGGAATAATCCGTTTATTCTAAAATAATTAATGAAGATTATACATCGAAATTTAAATTTTTAACCGTTTTTTAAAGTTTCGTGGCAGAAAAATGGATGATGATCTACTTGCTGATGATGGTCAATTTAAGGTATGTTTCTTACATTCTTGTGATGTAACTTAGACTACTGAGTTCTTTCGTTTATTGCATTTTTCTTCACTTTCAAACTTGTGTTGCTGTGTTAAATTATGTATTGGAATTTATTATCTTCAAATTTGAAAACTGTTATCTGAGTATTTTGTTTGTGTGCAAAAGGCTACTACACCAGCACTACCTCAAAGGGCATCTTATTTGACCTGTCATTTACGACTGCTTTAAAAATAAGCGGCTTAACCTTTTTGTCCAACTTTCGAATAACATAACCAAACATTATATATTTGGCTAAATTTTTTTTATATATCAGGTATATAAAAATGAGGTAGAGATTTACTGTACGGTCCCCCTTGGCGAACTTTCCAAAATCGCGCCAAAAGTCCGTATTTTGGCGACTTTTTTTAAAAAAATAGGGTTGCCAGAAAACGTCATCGGTGCCAATTCATAGAATTCGAATCATCAGTCGAAGTCAGACAGGTTGCCAGAAAAATATTTATCGCCAAATCCGAAAACATCGCGCCAAGGGGGACCGTACAGTAAATCTGATCCAAACAGGGGGGTAATATAAAAAAAATCATACATATGTGTACATAGTCATTGATATATAGTTAAAAAAAACATTGTAAGCGCCAACTTTCTTTATTGAACTTATGCAAATAAATAACCTAAATGGTTTTGAAACACTGTTGAAAATGCGTAAAATGACTTTTTAAAAAAATTAATAATTTGCTTTTAGATAATCAATATCGCTTTAGAAAAGGTAGGTCTTGTACAACTAATCTTTTAAAATTTTATGACATTGTTACAGAAGAGATGGATAAAGGCAATATGGTTGATGTTATTTACATTGATTTCCAAAAGGCTTTTGATAAAGTTCCTTATGAAGCTTTGTTATTTAAGTTGAAAAGATTTGGGTTAGGGACTGCAGTGGTCCATTAGGCTAAAAATTGGTTGACCAATAGAAAACAAAGGGTGCACATTAATAGTAAGTACCCTGATTGGAATGAAGTAGTAAGTGGAGTGACTCATTGCTCTGTACTAGGGAAAATTTTATTTATTATGTTTATTGATGATATCAGCTGGGGGTTGAATAGCAAGTTAAGTATTTTTGCAGATGACTTAAAAGTGACGGGTACAGCAAATTCTGTTGAGCAAATCAAGCCGTTACAAAATGATCTTACGAAAATTACTGAATGGGCTTCAAGGTGGGGCATGTCGTTCAGTGTTAACAAATGTCAAACCTTGCATTTGGGTAAGAGCAATGTTAATCAGTCTTATGTTTTACAGGGAGAAAGTTTCCAAGATAGTGAGTTTGTTAGAGATTTAGGAGTTTTGGTGAGAAATTATTTCAAAATGAGTAAGCTGTGTGTTGAGGCAAGTAAGAAAGCCAATCGAATGTTGGGGTATATTAGAAAAAATATCACTTCTAAATCTAAGGAGATTATTTTGCCATTGTACAGGGGATTGGTAAGGCCACATCTGGAATATGCTGTTCAGTTTCAATCTCCCTTCCTCAGAAAAGATATAGAGTTGTTTGAAAAAGTTCAGCATAGGGCTACAAAAATGATTAAGGGTCTATCTGGTATTGATTATGATAACTGATTAAGATCTTTAAACATGTATTCCCTGGAAAATAGGAGAGGGTCATTCCATGTCAAAACACCCAAAAATAGGGTGTTTTGTCACCCACCGACTCAGATTTTCTTGAAACTTTGTATATTTGTTCTCTTATGTGATTTAAGAATATATGCCAATTATTTTGGTTTCTGATTGTAACTTTTTTTTATACTAAATTTTAAAAATTGGGTTTTCTCGGAATTCGTTCTCGCCCCGATCGCTGGCCAGAATTGAATCAATTTACAGAAATGCTTATAACTTCAGTATTTATGGAGCATTTGGCTTCAATTTTTTTTTAAAACTTAATGAGACCTTATAGTTAACTTAGCTATAGCAAGTTAAGGGGTAAAGTAATATTAAAAAATTACAAAAATGTTGATAATTCAACTTTTTTATATTTTTCAAAAAAAACATGACTATAGAAATGTGCTAATAACTTTTTTCTACCTCCTCTCAGGAAATCGATTTTGGTGTCTATAGATTCCTTAGGTTTTAGGCTTTAAAATAATAAAAAATCAGAATGGTGTTTTGCCTTAATGGATAGATAATCAAGTTTAAAAACAGAAAAACGATTTTTTGCACATCAACATTCAATTAATGTTTCGAGGCCAGTTTATTTCTTACTATTTTTGTAAAATCTCATTTTATTACTTTTAAGATAGTAATTGTATTAAATGTCTTGGATTATATATTTATTTTTTATAATTCTTTTTAAAGAAAAAAACATTACTGCAATTTTAAGGAAACTTTCAATGCTTCTAAATATCTACATACCTGAAAGATTCAATTTAACCTTTCTGGAAGAATTACACACTTAAAATATATTTAAAAAATTAATTAAGATTTGCATCTTCTTTTTAGCTTAAACAAGGTCTTTATATTCGCCCAAAAATAAAACTAATATTTTAAAATCTATATTACATTATTTTGGTATGCATTAATTTCCTACATTGTATGATAAGAAAATAATCCAACTATTATAGAAAACACTGAGATTAACAAATATTATAGAATAACATGCTTTAATAACAATTTTATGCTACGCATAAATAGGAAAGTAAATTTTTACAAAATTAAATATCGTTTTTAAAAACATTTAAAATTAAGTACTTCATTCTTCTGATTGTAAAAAATAAGCATTCTGTAGCCAGTAAATAATTATGAAAAATATTAACTAACACATGATAAAATAGATTAAATTTTAAAAAAATTACAGTTGATATCTATGTAACAAAATCACTCACCTGTCCCTTTTTGTAACCAGTTTTGAACTTATTTTTTAAATAAGGTAACCATTAACTGCCTGAGAATTTAACTTTATAATAGCTGATGAACATTTTAGATAAGTTTCTTTATAGTACTTTGGTTCTTATTCCATTTTAAGTTACAAAATTCTGTTAATTTAATATCCTTTTATTGAATTTTGAAGGCATATAAGAGGAGCTATACATTTTGGTGCAGACAACGGACACACTGAATGTGTACCTGCAGCACCAGCTAAAACACACCATTTTAGTCTTGGTTCACAAAATTTTGAAAAACCTATTTTAATATTAGAATATTCAAGTTTGAAACAGGAGTAAACTTCTTTTAAGTTGCATTTAAGGAACGTACTTCTTTTGCATTACTGTGATATTAACACTAACTTTATCTTAAGTTCCAGTAAGCATTCAAAAATATTCATCATTTTGGTTAAATCAGTGACTAATTTGACAATGTAGTCATGTATAATTTTGCCCTTTTTTGGTTTAGGGTTTGATAGTATACCAGATTGAGTTTTAAATTTCTTTGCTTGGCAAACTACATAGTCACCAACTGTGAATTCTGACATAATCTTTTCTTTGTCCAAGATGGAGGAAAGTTAAAATTTGAATTTTTTTGGATGTCCCTACCTTGGAAACTTTTTCTTTGAATAATAGCATTATGTCATCAATATCTAATTTTTGAGTATTTTTTTCTTTAAAACATTAACTTTTCCAAATTTTCGTTTTCCATATGATGCCTTTCTGGAGCTTGGAATAGCATGAAGTTTAATTGGAGAACATCCTAAAGAATCTAAACTTTTATTCACATCCTCTATACTTATACATCTCAGGGTACATGAAATGTCGCAACTGGATCATCTACTAAGTCACTTTCTTCAGTACTGTACTGAGTTTAGCAATTTTGCAACAGGTTAATAAGTTATGCGTAACTTTTATCCTGGATTTACAAAGATTTTCTTATATCTTAACAATTTAGATGAAGCCAAGTGTATTTAACACAAGGATTTCTTCACAGGCAGCTTATGTACGTTTGTAGGATCACAACAATTTTATTTGGACGAGTTTCATATGCTTTTAAATAATAGTACTAATGATGTTAGTACTATTATTATAGTTTAAATGTTTCAGCTTTTTGAACAATTTTCACCGGACCTAAGTAATATTAATTCTTGCTGCTCTTCACTCAATGCTGAAAAACTTTGAAGAGTTTTTACTAAGGTGTATGTTTCGAAATCTCGTGATGTTTCACCCAATTTTTCAATGCTGTACAAATCTATGTGTTTCAAGCAATTTTTTAGCAAAAATGGCTTTGAAAATCTTAAATAACTACAGAAGAGCTGACTTTCCTATTCAGTTTCTAATGATCAAGTGAGTGCAGATGAGCAAAAATTAAATTTAGTTTAGTCAAGTGGTTGCACATGGTATGCCACATTCCTAGCCTCTTGACTCTTCAAAGAGGTGTCCCCTTTAAAGGGCCTCTCTGAATTGCTGATTTGAAATAAACAAATGAGCTCCTTTGCATCTTTTATGTTCCTGCTTTGTGCTACCAATCTACTTATTCAGTACCTAGTCCAAGTAAAGATGTTAGACCTGATAAGTTTTTGAAACTTGTTACATTTTAACTGTTTGAAGAATTCCAAAAATCCTACATGTTGAATTGTGTGAACAGTTTTGGTAAGTTTTATTACATCCACTTTTAGTAGACAATGCTAGCTTATTTAAAACTTCTAATACTTTAATTAAAATAATAGAAATTATAAATTAGATCTGACAAAATATACAAACTATAAAAAAATTAAACTTAAGTATGTTCATGAGTCATCAGGAAGAATACCTGAAGTATTTGAAAAATTTCAAAAATATATAATTAGGCCTTTTGAACTATAAATGACTTAAACGAACATCTACAAAAAATTACAGTTATATGATAATAAATTATATGATATTATTAGTTTAGAAAAGATAAAAATTATTTTTTTCTGTAACCTTAAATGGGTAGGTACATAGCACTTTTGAAAGTTTCATGGTCATGGCTCTTTTACTAGGTACATAGCACTTTTGTAAGTTTCATGGTCATGGCACTTTTGCTAGGTACATAGCACTTTTGTAAGTTTCATGGACATTTAATACAATTACTATCTTAAAAGTAATAAAATGAGTTTTTACAAAAATAGTAAGATATAAACTGGCCTCGAAACATTAATTGAATGTTGATGTGCAAAAAATCGTTTTTCTGTTTTTAAACTTGATTATCTATCCATTAAGGCAAAACACCATTCTGATTTTTTATTATTTTAAAGCCTAAAACCTAAGGAATCTATAAACGCCAAAATCGATTTCCTGAGAGGAGGTAGAAAAAAGTTATTAGCACATTTCTATAGTCATGTTTTTTTTGAAAAATATAAAAAAGTTGAATTATCAACATTTTTGTAATTTTTTAATATTACTTTACCCCTTAACTTGCTATAGCTAAGTTAACTATAAGGTTTCATTAAGTTTTTAAAAAAATTTGAAGCCAAATGCTCCATAAATACTGAAGTTATAAGCATTTCTGTAAATTGATACAATTCTGGCCAGCGATCGGAGCGAGAACGAATTCTGAGAAATCCCAATTTTTAAAATTTAATATAAAAAAAAGTTACAATAAGAAACCAAAAATATTTGGCATATATTCTTAAATTATATAGGAGAACAAATGTACAAAGTTTCAAGAAAATCTGAGTCGGTGGGTTACATGGCCTGGGTGTTTTGACATGGAATGACCCGAGAGCTAGGGGTAATTTAATTCAGTTATTCAAGTTCATTAAACAGGGAGACATGGATTGCTTAGGTTTTACCTTAAATAGCCGGACCAGAGGACTTGATCAGAAATTGAATAAATCATGCTTTAGAAGGGAGGTAAGAAAACATTATTTTTACAATTTAGAGTTGTCAATGAGTGGAAAGCTTTACCAGATTATGTTGTGTATTCAAAGAGAGTAGAAGATTTTAAGAAGAATCTCGATAGCCATTGGAAACTGGTAAAGTATTAGATTTATTTTGGACCAACCTTGCTGGGCCTCTGGCCTATTGATGATCGACAATTTTTGTATTTGTATAAAAATATTTTTAAACAGCATTGCTTTATAATTGGACAATAGAGCCTGGCAAAATTTGACTGCTTTTTAATGGTTGATGTGTAATTATTTGCCTAACTTGCTACCTTAAGGGGGGTCGGTTGGGTGTGTGGGTCAAAAATGTCGATTTTCTGTTTCCTTTTTTTTTAAAATTCTGCTTATCTTTAGCTTTAATTTAAGACCAAGATTATTGATTTCTGTTTAGTGGTTTTCTTTTTATAAGCATTTTTGATAAAGTCAGAACATCAGTTCTTACCTAAACCTTACTTTTCTTTTGCTTTTCCTGAAATATAAAGTTTTGCAACAGTTAGGAACATTTTTCTCAAGAACTATAAAAGATATCAACATATTTTGTTTTGTTATTTCTTCCCCATTAATATCTCTTTGATTTAAACTGAGGAATTTTAAATATCTCTGCTCAAAAAATAATATAACCTTAAATCTGATTTTTTTGTGTTTTTCAATACAAATTTGTAAAAATATCGCTGTTAAAGTATTTTTTAATGTTTTGAAATATCTTCAGTTTAAATCAAAGAGCTATATGTAAGGAATAAACTATAAAAAAACTTATAACAATATCTCGTATAGTTCCTGAGAAAAATATTCCTAAAGTTAGGTAAGTTAACATGGCCAAGATAGAACCATCAGACTCTCCTTAATTACTACACTACCTAACTTGCAAAGGCAATGGGGTTAAATCCTACAATCGGTATAGTGTATATATTACAATGGCTTTTTCGGATATTTGGTGATAGTTAATAAGCAATGATTAATTCTGGCAATCATGAACATCCTCCAACGATTTTTAATTTACAAATTCTAGGCGACCCTAAAAATTGTTCATAAGATTTATTAATCAATTAATAATTTATTAAAAATATTTTTGTTGATTGAATATTTTTCTACGTCCACATGATCAACTATATTTTGACATTGCGTGTTTAAAATGATGTCTCGGAAAACTGACCTCATTCCGCGATGTTGCCAACAAGTTAGTTGAGAGAAAAAAAGTTGTTGTATACCCAAACTAGCATTTTACTCTGGCAATCGTGTACATGAATAAATAAATGAAAAACAATCAAATCCATTGCAGCAAGCATCTCCACCAGTTTACCTTTTGCTTTTTACATCACTATCGAAAACATGTTACATAATTATTTATATATAACTGTTCAAGTTGCCATAATTGGTGATTTTTCCTTAACTCGGGAATTTTCAGTGCGTGGTGTGCATTCAACTGAATAGTACTCTGGGGACATCCATAAATTATATGATGCGATTTTGACGACTTTTTGACCCCCCCCCCCCATTCCTTCCCTTGTGATATTTCGTGTTAATTGGCTTGATCCCCCCTCCCGTAATCTTGCGTGACCTTTTCCCAAAATTTGTAGTTTTGCCATTTGGACATTTGATACCCGGAAAAATTAAACGCATACTTATCAACGTCCAACCCCAAAACTTGGGTAGGCCAAACAGCAGTTGCAACATATCTGATGATGCAGCTGCTGTTTGGATACTTTAGTTAAAAATCACATACAATGCACACTTTGTCTACTTTTCCTTTGTGAAATGTGAAAATATTTTAAACATGTGTACTCTGGTCAGAATTGAAGCTAATAAAAAGAAAACAGAAGTAATTGAATGCCAATCGAATCTATATAATAGAGCGGATCCTTTTCCCCCAAAAACACTCGACCCCCTTCACCTCCCCATATGAGATTTGGTGATATTCAGCTCAACCCCCTCCCTCCTAAACAAGTAACATAATTTATGGTCGCCCCCTATCCAAAATACAAATGTTTTCTACGGTTTAAGTTTGAGTTTTCCATTTATTCAGGATGATGGCTTAGATGATTTGGATATTGATGAAGAAGCAGCTTTATTAGGATTAAGCGATGAAGAAACTGAAAATAATAGAATTACTGGTAAGTACAAACTCTTGTTGATTTTCTTGTATATGATTCAATACTTAATATTGAAAAACATTAATCTTCTTAAAAAATCCAAGTAAGCTTCTAATAATAGCAACCATACATCTTATACTAATTGTATTTTTTTTAACTATGCAGTTCACAGATGCTAAGTTAAAGTTTTTCTGATGAACTCATTCAATTTTTTGACGCAAACCTGCATAAAAATGTAAAAATTCAATTTTCTTCCTAAAAGTCGTATTGTGGCAAAATTGTTATAGGTAGAAAGAAACAAGCAAGATTTTGGTTTAGCATCTTTAACACTCTTAAATGGGAATATCTCAAGCTAGAGCTAACAAAACTTTTCAGTGTTCTATTCATGAATCATATGCTAAATTTATCCAGAATTGTGTAGGGTTTCCCCTCTATCCCTTTTTTTTAATGCCTGGTGTTATGTGTCTTAAGATTGTGTATTTGTTTTTTGCTATTAAACAAGTATGAACAAATAGTTATTTTCTTTAAGTATTCAGCAATTACAATTGCCAAAAAGAAACGATGCCAAATAACTAATAAGACAAAATTTTAGTTACAGAAACTGTTAAATGTTGATATTCTTCTTGTAGGGGATCAAGATTTAGAATATGTGGACGAAGATGGAAATCCTGTCGAGATAGGTGCAAATAATGCAGAGCAGTATGAAGTTGCAAAATATGATTACGATAAAGATCCAGGGTAACTATTTTAATCTTTATTTTAAGGAAAGGATTAATGTGCAAGGTTAATAATTAGGACATGACATGAGTTTTAATTTAAACTTGGAAATATGAATTCTTTATTTAATCTGGAGGATTCCTGAGTTCAGATCCATTATAACATTTTTGGATACCTTGTTTTAATTAAATATTGTTTAGATTGCTAACTATCAATGTAATCTTGACATTCTTTAACATCCATAGAGAGCTCGGACATATTGTAATATGCGCTTCAAAATTCGTAGCGAAGAGTTCCGATCTGTAGTCGCATTTTTCGCAAAATGTGAGGAGTTGCACGCAAATGCGAAGAAAAAATTATTGGCCGTCGTGAAAATGTGACATCGTAATTCGGTAAAACTAAACTTAAATTTCAATAAGCAACAAGTTCAAATAACCGATTCTAATAATGAAGATAAATTTTTTAATCAAAATGGGAAGATGAATTAAGATTAGATTACAATAAGATGTCTTCAAATCTCGGCCAGTCGGTGCAACCTCCATTTACTTATTTTGCTGCCTAGTAATTTTCTCGAAATCTACCGATGACGTCACTTTGCTTCAGAATGATTGACAGTTCCCTGGCTCTGCGTGATTGGAAGAGTTACCTCGTTACTTTTGTAGCTCCAGTTCAGGCCAATTCTGACAACCAGGATATTTTTTTGGATCAAGTTTCCGACTTGCTGTGTCCGGGAGTCGTGATCACAGCTTGAATGTTAAGTTTATATTGCTATGCATTTCTCTTTCTCTGAATCTGCATCCGAAATGTAATTATTAGTAAATAATAAATAATTCAAGTGATTTAATTGGCGTGAAGTTGATTGATAAGTAACTAATTTTTCTTTAGCATTTTGCTACAGCTGTCTTCTACATTTCAGCATTCTTGCTACAGCATTTTTTGACCCAAGTTTTTTTGAAAGGTTAATCCCTGCAAGAGTTGCCTATTTGGTGCCACAAAAAAAAGGCTCTCGGTTCTGGGGAAAATGCCGAGTCTGAAAAGACTTAGCTGCCAATAAAGCAGCCTCGTTAAGGAAAAAAAAGACCATCAATGCTAAAACAAAGAATAACTATAATTAAAGTTATATTTCTGAGTTTCTAGTTATATATAGGTAGCTCATTTCCTATTTAACTATAAGGGTTCAAAATTCCATCATCTAACATAAAAAAATTAGGCTACATAATCTTATTTTGGGTTTAAAAGTCTAATATGCTAAAATTAAAACATAACTTTTTTATTTTATAAAAAGTCTTTAATTTTTGTATTGATATTTAATCTTTAAACAATTTAGCACTCCCACTGAAGATGATGTTTTAGATCTAGTCTTGGATACAGAACTGGAAAGCTTTACTGAAGAAGATTCTGAACTGTTTCGAGAGGTAAAGTTATTTTTAATAAGAAATCTATTTATTCTTATAAACTGGGTAAAAATTTCCAGTAGTTAAATGTTGTGTAATATCAATAGCTGTTTGAGAGGCCTTCTTTTGATTCCTCTACAAATTTACTTGTTCCCGTATCAATTACTGTAAAATAATCTACCTTTATAGTTTACATACTAGTTAGTTGATGTAAATCTGCATTATCAGTGGCAAAGCTTGACCAGTTCTTTGGGTTTTGCCACAAATTTGCACGCTATTGTCCAAGGTACTTGTTATAAATTACATATTTTTACAAACCATTAATGATCTTGTAAACATATAATTGTAATAAGTGCTTTCAAGGGAGAGTCATGTAACTTCATATCGGTGACCAAAACAACCATATTCTATTCTATGCATAGATATGGACTATATATCAAAATGAAATACAGTATAACCCGGTTCAAGAGACCGCAATGCTCATGACAATATAAGCTTGTAATGTTACAAACAAGGTTAAATATTTTAAATGTACTAAATCATGTTAAATTCATATTATATACTCAGATTAATATAGTTATAAAATGACATCTAATAAATGTTAACCCTGTGTCCTTTTAATAGCAGAATAATTTCTTCTCGGGTCAAAAAAAAAAATTAAGGTAAAATATATTTCAAATTAGGCAACTTTTTGCATTATTTGTCAAATAAAATAAAGTTTAAATATTGGAAGCAATATCTTTAAGAATCTTATCTTTGGGATATCATGCAAACATAACTTTTTTAGTTGTAACCAAGAATTCAATAAAAAGTTGTTGTTATAAGCAAGCTATTATAACATTAAGGTCTATGGGCTATTTAAGGTATCGAATGCTTATAGCTTTTTAAACGATTTGTTGTTGTAATAGAGTTAGACTGTAATTCCATCTTTGCTTTCCAAATTTATAATCAACTATTCTAAATTATAAACTGCCACAATTGCATAATTAAATATATTTTTTTAATAAACATTTCCCATTTCAGTCCCCAGCCATGACTTTCAAAAAGGAAAATGAAAGACAGCGCAAGGACAACCTCATTTCCTTGACTTCTTCCAGAAACGACAGCAACAAAATGAATCGACAAGATTCCCGACAGCAAAGCCCTGATATGGGTTCTGGTAGGGTTAAAACGGAGCCCTCTTTTCAGGGTTCGCATGGTTAGTTTGAGTGGTTTTAAAGAGTATTGATGTTTAAGGAAGTGTTTTACCCTTGTATATCTATCAATATTGGATAGAAATAAATTTCTTTTCTTAGTAAAATAATCTTGAAATGAAGTTTTGAAGATATTATACCATGTTTAATAAATCAATCTGTCAAAAGTTTTGTATTTAAGATAGTATCTGTTAAACTCTATAAAACTGTCTCTAGAAAAAACTGTTCTTAGATTGAAGTTCATTTAGCTTATGAAAGATAGATTTATAAATATAGATATTAATATCTGCTCCTTCCATTAGTTCTATTTATTTAGGACAAAAACATTAGTGTTTAATGTTTTCAATGTTATTCTGTTGTTTCTTTTAGTGATGATTCACCTACTTACAATTAACCTTAACAATTCGAAAATTTTAGCTTTTGTCACTTTTAAAGCCTTTTCTCTTTTATTCTGATATCAACTTTTCCCATTTTCAACCTTTTATCTGAAAGGGAAATTCACAAAGGAGACATTGATGATAGAATAATTTAAAAGTTAAAATCAGGGGTTGTTGAATTTCCTGAAAATCCTGATATTTTTTTTGGGTCCAGAATTGTCCTTAATTTTCACACATCGTCCTGAAATTCCTGAAATTTTTAAGTACTAACAAACATAACTTTTTAGCAAAAAAAAATTGGTTTGATACATTTTACAGGGCTGCCGCTAGAAACTATTTAGGCTGCTAAAGCGACTATTTTAAAGGGAAGGTGACTATGGTGACTTTTTTAGGAAAATTTGAGCTAAAAGCAACTATTTCAGCATAAATGTCTACATTTTTAACTATCGGGGACTATTTTAGATTTTTTTTTTGTTATTCCTCCTGTGTAAAAAAAACTGGAGTAAAACAAAAACATTCCCTCTCGGTCGGTATTTTCAATATCAGATATCAAATTTTTTTCCGACGTGATGGCCAATGCAAGTAAGTGAAACTGCAAGTGATCTCTCACCCCAGTTGCATAATATAATGATATTATTAACACTTTCGCTACGCATGATTTTTGTTTCCGCGTAATGTGTGATAGGAATATCATTATGGAATCGTTAGATGTATGGCCATCTGGGCCGTTTTAAAGTTAAAAGGGTTAAACCCATACTTTTAAACATAGCAATTAAATAAGTGGTCGGCTTTTATGACGAGACCAAAAATTTTTCACAACGTTAATGCAATTGAAATTTTTTTCTATTCTCGGTCTATATCAATGTAAACTACACTAAAATTTCAATAAACAGCAAGTTTAAACATTAAATTTTAATAATAAAGGTAAAAAATTTAATTCAAATTAGAAGATGAATTAAGATTAGGAAGCACTTAGCTGCCTTCAAATAACGGCTAGCGCAATCTCCCAGATCATCTTCTCCTGACCAAAATATGTACTAGTTTAATAAATTCTTCTTGATCTACTTATTTTGCTGCCGAGTAATTTTCGCAAAATCTACTGATGACGTCGCATTGCCTCGTAATGATTGACAATTTTCTGACAAGATTCTGTCTCGTTATTTATATAGCTCAGGTTGAGGCCAAGTTGGACCAATCAGAATATTTTCTTTTGATCAAGTGTCCGTGAGTTAATGAGCTTGTGATAACAAGACTAGCTTGAATGTTATAAAATATTTTTGTTTATCTTTGAAACTTTTTTTAAGCATTTTTATTACTTTTGCCTATACTGTGATTGATTTCCGATTTTTGGCAGGTTTTAGTTTCAAAAAATGAAGTCAGCTTATACACAATTTATGTATTCATATATTATGCTAGTAGTTATTTTTAGTTTTTGAATTTTCCTGATTTTTTTTATAGTACTTGAATAGGGCTTGAATATTTTTTCGTGAACCGTGTATAGCAGCATCAGTAAAATCGGGATTTATGCTTAAAATCTGTTGTACTTTATGGCATAAGTAATGTACTTTATTGCATAAGTAATTACTTTATTGCATAAGTAATGTCCTGAAAAAGTCTTGAATTTTTCTTAAATTCTTGTCCTGAAATTTTGTGTTTCCCACAACGACCCCTGTAAAATTAAAATGAATTTCTTTTAATTAACTTTCTAGATTAAGTTAACTTAACATTCTAATTTTCACTATACGTTATTTTAACAATTTGAATTAATTTTAATTCTTCTTAATCTATATAAGTTTACATAAAACAATAATTCTTATAAACCACCAAAAAACATTAATAAATTTATGAAAGATAATAAATTTATAGTGGTTTATCAAAGATTAGTGTGCCTGTCCAAATTAGAATTAAAGACTTTTCTAGGTTCTTTTTCAGCCAATATTGTGTTGCAATGATTCAATGAGAAATAATGTTATAAACTGTTTTTTTAGCTTCATCGAGTGGCAGAAAAGTTTCTGCCGACACTTTTAATTTGAAGATTGAGTATGATGAAGAAAGTGAAGAAGAACATGATGACGACCATAGGGAAAGATTCAAATCGGAGAGAAGTAACATAATTACTTTAACTCCAGCAAAGAACAGAGATATTCCTGATACCTTAGGTAATTTAATTTTATGCATATTATTTTATTCTTTTTTTTTATATATATTTTGCTTGTTATAATTTTATATGTTAGGTTTAAGCCTTTTTTTTGCCAGGGTTTGGAAAGTTACTTTAAAAAAGTAGCTGTTACAGTTACTTAATATAAAAAGTAACTAATCACAGTTACTTTTAGAAATTACAAGTTATAGGAAAACTTGAAATTTATTCATCTTACCGTTTATCAAAGATAATCAAGACGAAAAAAATTAGGGACAGTCGAAAAAAATTAAGAACAAAAATTCAGCAATATTAAAACTTAATTTTTAAATAATTAAATTTAAGCCGAACACAGAACTGTGCCAAAAACACCCAGAAAGAGCGGCACGTGAAGTAATGCAAAAGTACCGAATTTTTTTTTACTTCGTTACTACCAGAAAATAAGTACTGTTACTAGTAACATGTTTCTCCAATCCCTGCTTTTCACTTTTTTGAAAATAACGGGTTAAGGTTGTGGGCTTTTCCTTCCTATATGAATATTGTCTTTTCCTAATAGTTTTTAAATTTCAAGTTAAAAACAAATTAAAAATATTAATATGTATGCTGTGTATAATTTTTATATAATTTTCAACGGTAAAAAAAAAATTGGGCACTTTTATGACCGTCTTTTTGATCATTAAGGGGTTGATTGTCATTAGGGGTTACTAATCATTACGGGGTGTTTTGGTACTGTCCTTAAATGTGCTTAGAAATCCTATACTTAGAAATTTCAATACAAATTTTTAAGAATCCTAAAATTGCTTTTTTTTTTCAATTTAGGTCCTCAAGTCAAATTCTTTTTTCTTTGAAAATAGTGTAAAATTGAATATTACAAATAAAATAATTTTTTGTTAAAATAAACATTTGATAATTTAGACTTAAAGAACAGAATCCTTTCTAAAACTAGATTTGTTTTATCCTTTTAAATGTTTGTCTTCCCCAATTGTTTATCACCAATACTTCTAGTTCAACATTAGGTCAACCAAAAGCTAACAAAATTATTTCTCAATGCTAACTTTTACTGAAAAAATGAGTAACACTAGCTTAAAATCTGCATGATCTTTTTACGTTTTTTTATTATTTTTTTTAAATTTGAGAAGATCTTGTTACTTCTCCAAATCCTTTAAATATCCTTAGTTTAATCAACCTTGTATAATCTTGTTTTCAGAATCAGTCATCAGCGTAGAAGAGGAAGCCAAGGTTCAGGCCTTTTTAGAGAATGAGCAGAAGCGCAAGAATCGGTACAGAGGCCGCAACAACCAGCACATGAATAGGAATTCAAGGCATAACCGGCCGAACCAATCCTTCAACAGCCCACAGCATCACCAGCCACCTGTGGTAAGAAAGTTTATCCATATTGCCCTGGAAAAATTTGAATAACTTAAAACAGTTAATTGAAATTCCTTCAATAATCATTTTTTATACTCTAGCCTTCTTTATTAGAGAGGTTTTTTCTCTAGTTTCTCGGAAGAATTTTGTCCTAGGCTTGGAAATTACTTGCAACCAAATAATTTCCCTTTGATTAGGTTTATATCTTTATCAATTTTTTTTTAAACGCTGGATAGCAGAAATTTTACTTACAGACTAGCAAATAAATAGTACTAGCTAAAATAAAGTTATAATCGATCCAAGTATATGTATTATGTACCATTTAAACCGTTATAAGATAATAAGCTTATGTTATTGTTCCCGCTTGTTATAATGTATAAAATACTTATATTACCTTAAAAATTCAAAATAAAAAGTATGCTATAAACTGCACACATAAAAGTCATCATAATTTCCCTCATAAATATATAAACCTATTAGCTCATTTAGCACATTTTTGGTAAGAATTTTGCAAGAAAAGAGATATAGCTACAAACGCACTTATTACACAGATCTAGCATGATGGACTTTGAACAACAAACCAGCTTATAAATTATTTTTTAAAAAACAAACACAAAACTTAATTTTTATTATTAAAGATTGTTATTTGGTAACAAAAATCTTATCTAAATTGCTATTAACCTTTTAATTTGCCTGGAAAGGGGCAAGTATGTAGGGTTATTTTTCTGCATAAATTTTAAAATTAATTTATTGAAATATATATATATATATATATATATAATATATATATATATATATATATTATATATATATATATATATATATATATATATATATATATATATATTTTATATTATATATATATATATATATATATATATATATATATATATATATATATATTATATATATTATATATATATATATATATATATATATATATATATATATATATATATTCTTTAGGAAGTCATAGTTATGTTTATTTGTGAAATGCTCATATAAAAATTATTTCCAATTGAAAATAGTACAATATCAACAAAAAAATTCATTATTAATGACATTTTGAAATTTATGTTTTTTACTAGAAAAACTGGCATAAATTACAGAATTTTTTTTAAATTTGCAGCATGGAACAGTCATTCATAACCATCTACTACAGTAACAGAAGTATAATTAAAAAAAAATTAATAAATAGCAAATTATAAAAAATTAAAAATTAAGAAAATAAATTTTCTTAATTTTTAATTAGTTTAAAATGTTAATTTATATCTCATGCAGTGAAAACAAGTTTACATTTCAGTCAATTTTTAGCTTCCACACTACGTTTATAACGTAAAAAGTGGAAGGTTCTTTAATCGTTCAGTCCGTCTGTCTCCGTCTCCCACTTTCACAGAAAGAACCACAAGTCCCACAGACAAGTGGGATACGTCATTTTGAAGCAAAAAATCAGATTAGGCTACATTCCAAATTTCATTAAAATATTTAAATTAAAAGTTTATTTAAAATTTAAATAACTAAAAATGTAATCTACATTGAAATAACATGCACATTCCATTTTTATTCAATATTTTCACTGTTGCCATTTCGTTAAACGTACGAGAAACTTTATTAAAAAAATACAAACTTTTGAAAGAATATTTATTTATGTGATATAATTCAGTTTGGATTGTTGTAATATCACCATAGAGTTCTTTTGATGGTTCATTATATATGTATGAAGAAAGATGCAAAGAGAATTCTAACTTGGCATAAAAAATTTGCAAAGTTTTGCTTTTATTTTTAAAGCATCATTTGTACTAATTATATATTTTTCGAACTGTAATTTAATCTAATTATTAAATCTGAGAAAGAAGATAAATGAAAATAGTTAATTTTGGCGTTTAAAAGTTTGAATTACAAATGGCTAAAGGCCCTGTTTGTTATTAGAATTAAATCACCATTGCCATTCGCAACAATCGCCCAAGAAACTTAATTCTTTTAGACAATAAATTAAAATAAATGTATGTTGCGACATCGATCAGTTTTAAATGATGTCAAATATATTTCACTACGATATTCTTTGTATGTTGATATGAAATATTTTCATTCTATTTAAAAGCGAGGAATAGTACATATTTATTCTTTGAAATGCAAATTAATTTTTGCAAACGATAAGTAATAATTATTGAATTTTCGAAATAAAATAAATAAAACTAGCCAAATTTAGCATGTAAATGTTTAATATAGAATTAATGCTGTGTTTGGCTCCTTTTTACCTGTTTAACACAACTTTTGTGTGGAAGCGGTTAAGTGACAGATTCTGTTACAAACCTACTTGTCTTATCCCTCGGAGGGTTAAAATGTGCCTCTATAAATGATTTTTCTGATTATTTGAATGCCAGCTAATGGAGCTTTTACTCTATCTTTCATATGAATGTGATCTTAATTTATCTGTTATATTTTAGTTTGCATCCCCCGCTCCTGTTCAACAGCAATTTCAGACACCTACCGGTCCACCTCAACCGCAGAAGATCCTCATCAATCCACACTTCAGAGGTCCCAGACCCCAATTAGATGCAGAACTAGGTATGTAACCAATTGTTGTGTTAGTTTTCATGTTAGAAATCTGCCTTGGGCGGGTAAACTGCAGTAACCACAATAATGAATTATACTATTTTTGCTCTGAAGTCCTTCAGAATACTTTCTTATTGGTTAGAGATTTAAGTGTTTACAACAATGGTTTGAGTCGTTTGATTTGTTAACTGCAGTTTACATGCCCACGGCAGAAATGTATCCATAGTAATCAGACAGGGGCTGGGGAGTCAATCTGTAGGGTGCTTGCATTGCATTCCCGTGTTCTGGTCTAGGTATTGACAAAACAACTGCCAACTTATAAACGGTGTGTGCTGCCGAAAATTCTGTTGAATACTATGAAATGCGAAGAAAATGCACAATAAATATCCTCCAAGTCCGACTCGGGTGTAGGCCCATCTTTTGACTACGGTTCTAAATTATGATGCCTGTCTCCAATAGCTCTGCCATGGGCAGGTAAACTGCAGCAACTAACACATTAATTTTTAACACTGTTGCAAGCACTCAATAATTCTAACCTATAAGAAAGTATACTCAAATACTGATTATTTCAGTGCAAAAATGGTCCAACTGATTGCTGTGGTTACTGCAGTTTACTCGCCCACGGCAGAGCTCATGTAGATCTAGTACAAGGATAATTCAACCTAACCTTAACCCCTAGCAATCGGGCAATTCTAAGTTGGACAAAAACACAAGTAACAAAAAATAAAGGGAAAAAGGTTGAACTATTACAACCAAGTATTCTAGAACTTCTAAAAATTAATCTTTTAATTATAGTACAAAATTGCTAAATGATAAATGAACTACTAATTGAGAACATTGTTACTTTTTAGGTATTGTAAACCAGAATCAAAATCCCCAAGTGTCAACTCCTCAGCCGCAATACAACCAACCTCACCAATTTACTCCACCAGTTAATGTAAGTTGTTTACCCTTTATTCTATGTTGGTTTTCTCTTTTAAATTTTATTTAAGGAAATACATTTGCAGTGTACTGATACAAGGTCCTTAAAAGTAATTAGAAACCCCTTAGTTTCAAAATATTAGTTGACAATGCTGATTGTGTGAAATTCAATATTACTTATGCAATAAAACAAAAAGTACTTAGCTTATCAATTGTCAAAAATATAACACAGGTAAACATAAAGGAGATAAGTTTTTCACACAAGTATGAAATCCACACTATCCATTTCATTTTTGTATATGTAGATCAAAAATGTCAATTAGGTCTAGGTATTTTTTTAAAAATTCAGTTGTGATGAAGAGAAATTTGTACAAACACTATAGTTTTAAATTCTAATTGAAGCGAGTAGTTGTAAAAACTCAACATTCTCTTAAGTATAACTTAGATATAGGTTCCATCCCATTCATTGGTATCTTTTTACAATCGTTAATTAAATTGGACGTAGTCGGCAATAAACGGAACGGACCATATATCTTAGTTGTACTTTGGAGATTGCAAGGTTTGCAACTGAACCCTTTAATTATAATCATTCGGTAATTTAATCTTGAAAATATGCTTAACCCCTTCTTGCTCCTGTGAAAATGACAGTGCGAGTTTGTTGGCTTTTAATAATTTTAAGCTTATAACAAATGAAAAACTAAAATAGAATATATATATATATCTATCTTGTATCTTGACTAAGAATCTCGGTCGACCCGAGGGTCTTTGCCGATCCATCTAATGTAGTCCCTAGTGGAACGAAGGGATTGGGGGGGGGGGATAGCTGCGGTAAGACGCAATGAGAGTGGGCAGTGGTGCCAATTATGGTGGGGGAGACATATCAATACAATAATAAATGTAGCAAAATAAACAAAATAAGGAAATATATACAAAAATAACCTGTTTAAGTTGGAATATATATATTAGAAATGCACAAATTTTTCTATAATTTTCACAAATAAAAAAAAGTAGACACTTTAATGACTGTTTTCTTGAAAATTATGTAATCGTTAAGGTGTTAAATAACAATATTTTATTTCTTACGTTCATTGCAGTATACTCCAGACCATACCCACCAAACCAACCATGCTCCCCCAGTTTACAATGCCCCTCCACCATCCATGCCGCAATATGCCCACCAGGAATATCACCCCCCACCGCAACAACACATTCAACATCCTCCACACCATGTTCAGCAGGTGTGTATGGTTGCAAAGTTTTAATACAGTTTTAGCGGTCCCCAATATTTAGTACTGTGTGTGTTACAATTTTTGTGTTATATGTTTTAGGAAATATAGGATTTTCTTTTTGAAATGTATAGGTATTTTGCCTCAAAGTGTATTTAAGGTGTTTTATGTATTTGGTCCCAACTAAACTGGTCTTATGGATCCCTAACTATCTATTTACTACTCTATGTATTAAAATTTTTGTATTATTAATTATGTTTTAGAAAATATGTAACTTTCTTTTTAAAATTTCTATTTATTTTCATAATAGTTTTTTTTTTAAAAGGTGTTTAATGTATTTGGTACCAACCATGACAGTAAATAGGAGTTTTATGTAAATTGTACCTTAGCCAAGGATCCCTTAACTTCTATAAAGCTCCTAAATTATAAAGTGTTATGTCCTTTCAAAGCCTTTAATATTATACTTAACTCTGGCTATGCAATTACTTTTTCTTGTATTTTACATTTTATGTTATAATTATTTTTCATTTTTAGAATCAGCCATCTGTTTGGCAAAATCCACCGCTTGAGTTGCATCAACCCCAAGTATCTTATGCTAACCCACCCCCTCATATGAACTATGGAGGTATGTTTTCTGAATTTAAATTACTGTTAATCTTTCTTGAATTACTAAGTAAAAGATGGGATTCTTATACATTTTATTTTGTAATTTATCGTTCGATGCTTTTTTTTATTTTGAGAAATGTATTATATTTGTGTTAACTATTGCATTTAAATAAAACTAAATGTTTTATTATTTTTTTTAATGTGTTTAATCTTTATTCTTTTGAATTATTACTATTTTTGAAAGTGTTTACACTTATACTTTATTATTTTTTTAAAATTAATAATTTGTGAACATTCAAAGGTTTCATTTCTACTTCTAGATACTAAATCAACTTTTTTTGTTTAAATGTTGGCAATTTCATTTTAACGTCAAAATAGAACTCTTTATCTGAAGGCTATAACTATAAAAAGGATATAAAACAAGTAGGTTTGTTACAGAATCTGTCACTTAACCCACTTCCACACAACAGTTGTGTTTAACAGGTAAAAAGGCGCTAAAACACACCATTAATTCTATATTAAACATTTTGATGCTAAATTTGGCTAGTTTCATTTGAATTTTATTTCGAAAATTCAATAATTATTACTTATTGTTTGCAAAAATTAATCTATATTTTAAAGAATAAATATGTAATATTCCTCGCTTTTAAATAGAATGAAAATATTTCATATCAACATACAAAGAATCTCATTGTGAAATATATTTGACGTCATTTCAAACTGATCGATGTCGCAAAAATAAATTTATTTTAATTTATTGTCTAAAAGAATTAAACTTTCTCGAGCGATTATTGCGAATGGCAATGGTGATTTAATTCTAATAAAAATGGCTTCCTATGCTTTTTAAATGAGCATTAAATTTTGTAGTTTTTAAAATAATTTAAATACTTCGAATTCTTTTCTGAAATTTTCAATGTATTCTAATTTTGATGCGCTGAATTTTTTGAAGTATCACACTTGTCCATAGCATTTGTAGTTTGGGCTATGAAAGTGGGTGACGAACAGACAGACGGACTAAACGATTATAATACCTTCCACTTTTTACGTTATAAACATAGTGTGGAAGCTAAAAAAGATTTTTTTTGTTCATATTATACTGATTTCGATTAAATATAACCGATGTATATCATTCCCAACCTCTTTCTACATCTTTTCAGAACCCATAGGCCACAGCCCAGCTTACCACAACAACTACAACCCAAACAACTACCAAAACCCAGCCTACTCTCCACCGCAGATGCCGCCACCACAGCAAATGCCACCACCACCGCAGAATATCAACTACAACCAACCACCGCATATCATGCAATCACACCAACCTCCTGCTGGCTACACACAAGCCCAATCTGCTAATGTCCCTCAAATGCACTTCCAGAATAATCAGCCAGTGCAGCAACATGATATGCAACAAGTAAGTTTTGTATGCAGTCAAACTACTCATTACAACGACTCCTTTATATAATTTTATAGCATCGCTAATACTGCCGACTATAAACGCCAGTGCAGCCCAATGTCAACGATAATACCTGTAAGGCAGTCACTTAAATATCCTTCAACCCTACCTGCGTACGATTCGCCTAACGGTTGCGTTGGGCCTACTCAGTTCGGCTCGTCACTGACTGTGTCTAAATACGACGCCTCGCCATACTGTGTAGCTCTATGCACGATAATTAACAAAACTAACAATAATATTTATAATATATATGTATAACTCCTTTATAATGCTGTAAATGTCCGGTCCCTTGAATCGCCAATAGATCTTAATGTTATAATATCTTGCCGACAGCGACAGTTTTTCCTCTGTTATAATGCTTAAATTATATGTTTATATTATGTCCCAAATGCATTGGAGAAGAAAAAAATTTATTTACACTAATTCAATTTTTCGCCAAATATCTTCTCTTATTCGAAAGTCGTAGAATTTCAAATTTACTTCCCACTTGATAAAAATATTAACCAAAGAAGAGAAAAATTTAACTGCTACTAGTCCAACATCGGGTTAAAATGTACTCAATAGGTGCATTTTTATTTCTTTTAATTAATAATATGAGTATATCATACGTAATTTACCTGATTTACTTCACTTGATACCACCTTGTTTATAATGTCCTAAACATTGCAGTCTAATGAAAATGGCCAGTCTTTGCTTTAAAATATTAAATTACAATTAAATGCTGTGGCAATTTTTTCTAAGGTGTATAAATCTTGTGTGGAAGCTGTTCTGGGTGACAGTTGCTATTACAAGCCTACTTGGTTTAAAATAACATTAAAGTAGGCTATATTATTTTGTTTTGTTTAAAAGGCATGATATCAGGGACCAAATTTTATACCTTCTCTATGTTTGTCTGTTTTTTATAAGCATATTAGTGTATATTAAAGTAACAAGAAATTTACCTATTTTAATTCTTTTAGAAAATATTGTTTAAATAACAGGTGTTGAGAAATTATAAGTATGGTCTAGTTTTTTACTTTTTCTACTACAAATAACTGATCAAGTAATCATTTGCAAACAATTACTATTTACAAACTGAAGTGAAGTAATAAAAACAAAAGTGGTTACTACACATGGCCAAAACCAGTTTTTTCCCTTATAGTTTCCTTATCTTGCCAAGTTATTATTTTTAGCTAAAGTTGTGTGCAGTGCAATATCATGTACAATTTTTTTTATTTATTCTGTGTATCTCTGTTTAATATATTTTCTTACTTTAGAAACCAAGAATAAAGGAATCAAGACAGTTTACATATCAAGAACAGAGGAATACAAATCAGCCTCAAAGAAACATGAACCAACCGCATTCTCAAAATTTCATGCAAGTTTCTTGTAGTTTATTTTGTTGATAATATTTAATTATTACTAAAATTTTTATTTATAATCATATATTTTTTATATCAAGTAACCATTTTATATACTTCATTACATAAACTTTTTTTTATGTAAAGTTGTAAACTTATTGTTTTATGTAGCATTTAATATTTCATGAAATTGAAAGAAACAAATTCAAATAGCAATTTGTTTTTATACAATAAAAACAGTTGAACCTGTATATCTAAATAAACTTAATTTCTTAAAAGTATCAAAAATCCTGTATTTACAAGCCAAGTTAAAATGTATTTTACAAGTTTCTATTTCAAATATTATCTTTAAAACAAGTCTTGACTTATTGTCAAATTTTATTCGATCAGTTAGGAACCGGTATTGTTTCAGAACATTCAGATTTTCAAAAAAGTATTTAAATATCTGGGCTGAAGCTGCTAACTTTTCGACAAATTTGCTTTAAGAGCAACTTTCTGTGTAAATGTCTACTTTTTCAACCATTGACAGCTATTTAAGAAAAAAATATTATTTTTTTATTTTACTTTCTAATTTATTAAATATCAATTAATAGCTTCTGAAGAAAAAAAATTGTAATGTTTTCAAAGTATTGGAATTTTTATTTTTAAAAAATATATATTAATCTTTGAAATGTATGCATAGTTGACTTTTCATGTACTTACATTCAAATAAATAGTGATGCAAGTTGAATATCCCCCCCTATCTCTTTCTGAGTTTCGAAAATTGGATTAGGTTTTTATTTTTGGAATTATGGTCTAAAGTAAATAGCATTTAAGTATTAGCTATATACAGTTTTACATAATATAAATTTCATTAATGCAGACGAAACAACAATGCACAAAACCAGTCTTTCCACCGAGTCCCTGAAAAGAGAGCTTCAAATTTAACAATGAAACAAGTTCCGAAGAAGCAGCCGAGACTAGAACATCCTCAGAGGAAAGTAAGTATCAATGATGTTCAATTTTACTTTATCTGTTATTGTATTTTGACTATATTAGTGTACTAAGAATTTTACTATAATCTTACCTCTTGTAATGTAGTTAAATGTAACTTTGTATTTCTAAATATATTGTGAAATATAAATTTCCATGGGCTGGTAAACCGCTTTATCCACAAAAATGACTTGCAACACTAAAAAATTCTGTATAATAAAGTACAGTAGAACCTCGATTACATGATATGATTGGGATTGGAGGTAGGTCAGATAATCAAACAAGTAGGTTTGTAACAGAATCTGTCACTTAACCCGCTTCCACACAACAGTTATGTTTAACCGGTAAGAAGGCGCCAAACACAGCATTAATTCTATATTAAACATTTACATGCTAAATTTGGCTTGTTTCATTTATTTTATTTCGAAAATTCAATAATTATTGCTTATCGTTTGCAAAAATTAATTTATATTTCAAAGAATAAATATGTAGTATTCTTCGCTTTTAAATAGAATGAAAACATTTCATATCATCCTACAAAGAATCTCGTAGCGAAATATATTTGACGTCATTTCAAACTGATCGATGTCGTGAAAATAAATTTATTTTAATTTATTGTCTAAAAGAATTAAAGTTTCTTGAGCGATTGTTGCGAATGGCAATGGTGATTTAATTCTAATAAAAATGGCTTCCTATGTTTTTTAAACGAGCATTAAATTTTGCAGTTCTTTAAATAATTGAAATACTTCGAATTCTTTTCTCAAATTTTCAATGTATTCTAATTTCGATGCGCTGAATTTTTTTAAGTATCACATGTCCGTAGCATTTGTAGTTTGGGCTCTGAAAGTGGGTGACGGACAGACAGATAGACGGACTGAACGATTATAATACCTTCCACTTTTTACATTATAAACGTAGTGTGGAAGCTAAAATTCCATATAATAGAGATTTTTCATTAAATAGTAAAACGCACAGAGGAGCGTCAAAATCCACAATCTCAACTCTGTCAAATGCCCGAAATCTGCATTGGTTTTGCAGCTACATTGAATTTTCGTGTTAAATTATCTCTGAAACTGAAACCTCTTAGCAAAGTGCTAAAACATTATTTTTAATTTCTAGAAATTTCTGGCTCTAGGAAAAGTGCTTATTTTTTTTTTGTTTTATAGTAGATATCGCTTGCAGTCTCGTGATTTTTAAATATTCAAGAAATATTCTTAAAATTTGTAATTGGTAGAAATTCGCTTTTGCTTATTTAAGTTTACGAAGTTTTGCTATCTTAAAATCACAGCATTCTCCCAATTTTTATAAATACCAGTGCAGAATTCCAATTTCAGAATTGCCGGAGATTCTCGATTTTTAAATCATGGAAGTTTGCGATATCAGTATCACGTCACCAGATATTCCTCACATTAAAATCACTAGATTTCCGAGACTGGTGTCTTTTGTGAACAACCGAAAATGTCTTTGTTAGAATTTTTTTGTGTCGACTTGGAGAGGTTGATTAACAGAGTTCCGGATAAAAGAGGGACACATAATCAAGGTTCTACTGTATAACTAAAAAGGGGATTATTTCAGAACAAAAATGGTCCATGTCCTTTTGTAAATGCTGCCATTTACCTGTGATACATTTAGTAAATAGCTAAACTTTTAATGCTTTCTTTCATGTTTTCAGAATGTTCATGTAAATAGTTCAAACATCAGAGAAATTCCCCTTGTGGATACAGTTAAAAATCCTATAAAAGTTGTATCAGTTAAAAGAGAAGGGTCTAAGCCTGTTCTCGAAGATGAGGTAAAAATTCTTATATACATTTAAAAGCATTTTTAATTTATAATTAAGTTAATAAAAATGATTTCCTGTTTTTTAGTTAAAAGAAAAAGATTTTTATAAACTACCTACATTTTATGTGCTTATTTTGTTCATGAAGAAGTTATGAATAGTTTTAGTTTGAATAAAAGTAGTTTAATCAGAAAATAAGTTATAAGAAGTTTATAAATAGTTTAAAAAATTAAAATTATCTTTATTAGGCTATGTCCTCACTACGACAACAAACGCCACAAAGGCAACAAACGCAACAAAATTTGGCGACCGCCAAGCGCACTAAGCAATGCAATAACATGGTGGGTGACTCTGCCAAGTCGCCAAGTTTTGTTGCCTTTGTGGCATTTGTTGCCTTTGTGGCGTAGTCAGGACATAGCCTTAAGAATGGCCCATTCTATTTTTTTTACATCAATACTCAAATAATTTTATTAGGATGAAGAAACTAGAGAACTAAGGATGAAGATTGAAGAACAGAAACTTCTTCGAGAGCAGATTCTGAAAAGAAAAGAGGAGAGACGTCGTCAAATGGCTGCTCAAAGATTGATTGACATGCAGCAAAGACAACAATCTGAACAGAACTCCAATGTTATATGCATTTCGAGAGTAGAGCAGAAAGTTCCTATACAAGCTCCAACACAGAATGGTGAGTTTTATAATTTTTATAGGCTCGGGATTGTTTTTATTTAATTCAAACAGCAAATATTTGCTATCAAATTTGAGACCGCAATAGGGAATTATCAAAATTCGGTGTAGCTATAATGAATTATCGGTGTACATGATGCAGCAAAAATGAGTATTACATTTGAAAGTTGTCAAAATGTACACAAATTGAAATTGCAAAAAAGTGTAACCTTATTTTTTTTCGTCATAAAATTTTGGTATTTTTTTCCTTTGTCAAGATTTCTATTTGTCGGGTTTTTGCAATTTGCAAATGTTCAATGTTTGCTACTATGCGAATTTCCCTATTTTCCAATTCGCAAATCTTATATTTTGGCTCTATTACTATATTATTCTGCTTAATTACTAATTATATGGCTCTAATTTACTATATTATTGCATTGGCTCTAATTTTACTATATTATTGCATTGGCTCTAATTTTACTATATTATTGCATTGGCTCAAATTTCAAACCCACTTCTAGTATTTGAAGTTTGAACTGTGAAATTGTGTGGCTGATAGATTGGACAGAGCAATTTCAAATTACTCTAATGACACTTTTCATACGATTTGAACACATAGAACCTAAAAATATAATGTGTTTTTCTGTAATTTTTTTTTTTACTAGCTGTGAAACCTAAAGCGAATGTTAGGGAGAGAATTGGAATTCCTGGAGTTGTTCAAGGCGGCATAAAGAAGAAAGTAGTTGTGGTTAGGAAGAAAGTGCAACCTGTGACTACTGCTGCACCTGCTCAACAAAACAAAGTAAGTGCAAAGAATAGTTAAAAAAAATATTGCAGAACTATCATCAGGGTTGATATTGCCAGGGTTCGTACGCCTCCTGAAATTCCTGAAAAACTCATGAATTTCATTTTGTTTTCTAAGGGCCCTTATAACTCCTGAAATTTGTTTCATCTCCTGATATTTTTTTCCCCTCTCCTGTAAAAAGTGACGAGACAAATTGTTTTTCTTTTTTTTTTTGCCTTTTTTTCTCCTGTACTTTGTTTGGAATGAGTCAACTGCACATGCATACATAGTAGAAAAATAAAGTTTAGACATTGTGATGCTAGTTAATGTTCCAGAATGCACAGCTCAACTCTTTAGAAGATTTGTTTCTTCTGTTTCATCATTTGAAGTGCAATAAAGTCGCTAGACTAGTACAATAATAAACAAACATATTCATTTTTTATCCCTTGTTACCTTCTGAATTTACATTGCTGCATCCTGAAAAACTCCTTAGAAACTCCTGAATTTCACTATCATAGATCGAGTATAAACCTTTTTTCTTGTATTGTAAGTGCTCCTAAATCTCATCATTTTATTTGCTGCTAATAAATATGAATTATTTCAAAAAATTTCGTATTGTGGAAAATATTACTTAAGTTTTCAATAAATGACTTTTGTTGCTGAATATTTAACACTTCTTTCCAATGCTTTTACAATATTTTCCCCTGAAATCCTTTTTATTTGTTTTTAATAAACCTATAAAAACCCTTTAAGTAAACTAATTTTATACCCTGCTGTATCCCTCAATATTAGTTATCTCAGATAAACATCACTATTGATTTTCCTCCTCTAATAGACAGTTCTTACTTAGGTTACAATGGCGCAAAGACTTGGCAACCAACCACCAAAACATGTGCAACCCCAAAAACAGGCAATCGCCACCAGTATTCCTCCAAAGCCTAAGCAAAGTGCAGTACAACCAAGCCAACAGAAAGCTACTGCGACTACAACACAACTGGCCACAGTGAAGAAGCCCCAACAACCCAACAAGAACTTATTGACAGCCGCCGCAAAGAAGATCATTGCCAAAAGCAAACCAAACGCAAAGAACAATAAAGGCAACATTCTCAACCGTCTCGGCAACCGGGGATTCATCAACCGTCCCCAGCACGGTATGCGACCACCGGCATCTCCAAGGTTCAATGGTCCTAGACAACCTCCGCCATTCCTGGAGCCCAGAATGCGGTTCCCTGGTCCCATGAACGACATGAGACCGCCCTTTCATGACCAAGGCCTGCCCCCTTTCGATCAGAGACCTCCCCCATTCCGAGACCAAGGACATCCTCCTTTCGAGCATAGGCCCTTTGATGATTGTGGACCGCCTCCTTTTGAACGCAGACCACACCCGTTTGATGATAGGCCATTTGACGATTGTGGACCACCCCCTTTTGATTGTAGACCGCCCCCTTTTGAAAACCAGCGACCACCGATGTTGCCATTCGGTGAGAGACCTCCCTTCAACCATCCACGTTTCCGTATGGACAGACCTGGTTTCCGTCCTCCAATGAGGATGGACTTTGGAGATAGGTTTCCTCCTCCTCAGTTCCGCCCACAATTCGAGCAAGGTCCGATGTTTCAGAGGCCTCGTTTCCAGGGCCCCAACCATAGGCAGAGATTCAACAACCCACAAAAGAAACAAGGAGTGGGTGTTAAAAATTCCCCTTGTAAAACTGATTCTTCTCAATCGCCCACAAAAGGTGTCGTTGTCAAAAAAGAAAATGAAGATGTTAAAAATGTATTGATTCACCAAAAGGTAATTACATTTGATTGATATTCTAATTGGTCAGTTGGAAAAGAGCAAACTTAATGATGTATGTATTTTTTTTAATGACTGATTCATTAAAAATCTAAAGGCAGATATCACATTTGTTTTAATAATACATGTAATGCACTTTATTTTACCTTTTATTCTAGCCTAACTGTATTTCTATTCAATGTGCATTCAGCTGTGACTTAATGGTATAATTTTTTTGGTCAAAACTGTGCACTTGTAGTTTTGTGAATCATCACCTTTTTATTTAAGTTCATATGAATATTAAACATTATTTTCCTTAACCAAAATTTTCATTGGGAGCCTTATTCAAGCCGAACTTTCCATATACAGTTGTTTATAAAAAGAATTAAAAAGGTGAAAAAAATAACTGCCTTTTTCTTGTGAACATTTACTATGAATTAGCTCGATTAACAAGATTCATATTTTGATTTCCTTATCTAATTTTTTTATTGAAAATCTATTGTTACCCATTACACTATTTAACGGTAGTGTAATTTGTTTTATTCAGAGAGAAAAACATCCATTAAGACAACAAAAATGGGTAAATCACATTAGTTAGTCTTTAAGCTTCAGTATCTCTCAAATTTAATTTTTAAAAATATATTTTAGGGACCAGTTGAACGAAAACCCCTCTCTGTATGCGTTGAAAACTTGTCATCATCTACAACTGCTGTACAACTTAAAAAGTTATGTACATCTGTGGGAGAAGTTGAGGTACATACTTAACAAAACTTTTTCTTACACTTGTTTATTATTTACCTTATATTTTTTTACATTTCTTTATAAAATTCTTAATTTAAATTTAAAAATATTTTTGATTTATATGTTGAAAATGATTTCCTTTTTTGTTTAAAGATTTTTTATAATTTACTTACATTTTATATGTGTTTATTTGTTCATGGAGTTAGTTTTAGTTTGAATAAGAATAGTTTAATAGGAAGATAAGTTATAAGAAGTTATGAATTGTTATTTAAAAAAAAAATATTCTTTTAAGCAAAAAAAAAACCCCAATCCTTTATAATTTTTTTTGCAAAATTTTTATTTACTTGTAATTTTGTTCTACTAGAACATTCAGCTTATCAAAGACCAAAGGAAAGCCGTTATCATATTTAAAGAGCCTTCACAAGCTGTGGACTTTCAGAAAAAATTCCAAAGGTATGTTTTGCAAATATTTGGTCTAAATGAGTGTTAAGCATGTTTCTACGTCCTTGAAGTAAAATGACTAATCACAATGTTAACTTTCAAGCCTCTGCTATCAGGGTTGGCCAATGTTTTTATCATGATTTTACCCCCAGTAAATATCATGATAAAAACCGGTATTTACCGTCCTGGGAACAACCTAATTATTAAAACAATTAATTACTAAATGTTATTTAATGGGATTAATTAAAATAATTTTAATTTTGTATTTAAAAAATATGTATCATTGACTTAAAATTTTTTAAAAATTGACAAATCTTCCTTAATTATTTTACATCTAATCATATACTTTTGCTTACCCCATCTTCCCATCTGCATAAAAAAAAAAATTATTAAAATATTGTATGTGGTAAATATTGTATAGGATAAAAAAAATATATTGAGTTATGTCTACTGATGCCTTCAATTAAACACTGACAACTAATTTTCTTATCCTCTTTTATCCATTAAACCATTTAAGTTTAAATTGTTAGTCCTTTTTAAAGCTTAACAGGAATGTAAAAAAACCCTCATACATTAAGGGTTCTAGGCAGTGTTTAAGCTGGGTTTTGAAATTTTTTAGCATTTTAGCTAAAATCGAAAATTTAATTTTAGCTTTTTTCAAATGATTTGAGCATTTTAGGAAAAACAAGTTAAACACATTTTAAAATAATTTATTACAAACTTTTTACCTAAAAATGCATTCTCATATTTTAAGTTTCCATGATTCTTTTTATGCCTCCAACTAACCACTTCTCCATTTTAAACTACCTATTATAAAGTAAAAGCATACATTAAATTGCCGAAAAAAGAAAGACAATGCCAAAACATGTGTGCAACCGTAGAGAAGTTCAATAGTAATGTGTTGGTCCCCAGAATGAAATGAACGGATCCAAATGAATAGACAAGTTCAAAACGGTGTAAATAATGATGGGTAGGTCCGGAATGAACGGATCCAAATGAACGTGTCCATGAAAGGAACGATCGGATCCGTTCCTCCCCTCTGTTTATTTTCGCATTTTAGCGAAAGTGGATGTCAAGATTTTCGCGCAATTTCTTTTCGCATTTTGCGAACCCAGCTTAAACACTGGTTCTAGGTCACAAAATAGGAGGGTTAAAGTTTCTATAAATTTATGTTTGTAGTCTGTCAGTTTTTGTCATGTCTTTTTTCTAACAGGCATATGCTGGACCTTGCAATGATCCAAGTGTCTTTGATAAATGCCTAATATGGGCTTTCATTTCTAATTCAAAGACACTCTTCAACATGTTGCTGAATGAAAATGTGTTATGCGTGCAGCATTTTGTTTTTAGGTCAAATGTGGTTTAATTAATTTTTTATATTGTTTTGTATATTTATAAACAAAGAATCAAAGCAATGGGAATTTTGAATGAGCATTTTGTGAGTGTATTCCTATATTGGAATAAAATTTGATAGTGAACTGAACTTGGTTTAAGTTCAATATGTTAAATTATTTTATACTATGTTATTCCTAAATGACATGGATCTCATTGATGGATTGAGAGAAATACAAAAGTGTAGTGTGCGATGTAAGTTCTAAAACTTATTTATATGTTTTGGGTATTCAAAATATAGATGTTGTTAATAATTTTGAACGACATCATTTGTATAAAATACTATACTGTAAAGTGATAGGCTCAGAAAAAAAGGGTAATACTTAACAATGTGGTTGTTAATTTTTTTTTTCCCATTCATTCACCAAGAATCAAGCTAAAGACAACTTTTCCTGATATGCAGTTTCTAGTTTTATAAGAGTCAGCTTAGTTGCTTCAAGCTTATTCTTTTTACAAGCAACACTGCTAATTATCCTGCATTTACAGGTTGTTAAGGATGTGTGTGAAATGCATTATTGGTATATGTGTTACCAAAGTTTACTTTAGTTTGACGATGGTCAAGTATCTGTACATAACTATTAATAATTAAATCGACTAAACTTCTTTGAAAGTTGTAGAATTGTCTATAAAAGATATTTTATAAGTTGCCTATATAAAAATTCCCTTAAATTTTTAGAAGAGAAAGACAATTAAAAAAGTTTTAATTTAACTTTACTTTCATCTCAAAAGTTTTTGTTTATTTTTTTCACTTCGCTGCTATAAAATCAAAAACTGTTTGATAAATTGTGATTATAAATTTAAAAAATAAAGTAAACATCTGATTAAAATAGCTTTAAACACTAAATTAAAGAGCTTCATTCAAGAACGTGCTAAGTGGCATTTTTGAAAAAAATCGAGATTTTTGTGTCAATGAACTTCTTTAACTATAACAAGTTTCCACTTTTTCTTAAACTTTAAATTTAGTGTATTTTTTTTATGGTTTGCAGGTTCCGTTTTTGACAGATCTGAGTGCAAACTATGAACTTTAAAGCTCATTTACTTTTTGTCACCGCATGTTCTTCCACTAAGCTCTTCAATTGAGATTGTGAAATAACGCTTAAGATTTTAACCCTTTCAGTCCCAACTTTTTATTTTTTATTCTAAAAATCTAAAATTTGTGAAATATTCATTATGCACTCAGAGTGAAATGGTAAAAAGCAAGGGGGGGGGATCTTATTTTTTTTACTTAAATTTACGGAAATTCTTTTTGGAATCATAATTTTATAATAAATTATAACAATTTTTTTCAAAGCTTTTTGTGTTAAAGTAGTTAAATATCACATTTAAAAATGTAAGCATGAAGAATTTAGAGCCAATTTATTTAATAAAAATCTTTCAGAATGAATTTTATTTTACCATGTTTTTCATATTTTTTATTTAACTAAAACGAATATTATTTAATTCTTCAAAAGACATGTCAATTCTCCCATCTAACGATACGAAAAGAAAATATAACTTTATAGAAAAGTTTATGGAGAATTTGATAAAATTTATTTGAAATAAGTGCGAGTTTAGCTTAGTGAGAAAAAAATTGCCAGCTGATGATTCCAAATGTAATCATTGGGAGTGAAAGGGTTAAAATTTTAACTATCATGTGGCACAGCTTAGCCACATGTGGCTGTTAGGTTGTTGAACTCAATAAATTGACGTACAGATATTTCTTTGAAGTAGGAAAGGTGCACTTTAAAATATATATTTTTTCACGCTTGCAGTGCTAATTTTCTATGACTTTGAAAGGTTAAATAATATTTGAAGTTAATAATTTGTTATAAAAGATTCAACCATAAACAATAACCATCTGATTTCTAAATACTTAAAAAAAATGTCCAGAAGATTATTTATATATTCATTTCTAATTTTTGTTGTTTCACAGTTTTGGAAATACTGTAATGTTTTAATCTTACAAATTTGTCATCTGTTATGCAATGCTAACAAATGGAAAAATATTTATTAATGGGTTTGTATTGGGGTTGAGTTCAAAATCTAAGGTTTTTCTCAAATTAATAAATTGTGGTTGTAAAGCAATATGTAGATAAGCTAAAATGTCGGTATTTCCAATGCAATTATAACTTAACAGGCAGCATTTTTCTTGAATATCGCAATGTAGTTTGCTGTTTCTAATAACTTGTGTTGATGCACATACAAATATTCTGAAAACTAGTTAATAGTTAAAATCCTTGGTAAATCTAAGTATTACATGACTTAGACACACAATACTGTTGTTAGGAATATTGTCACGATTTTAATAATGGTATAAATCTGCGCATTTCATTTTTCAAAATTTTTAATTAAATGTACATTAGGAGCTTAATTTCTTATTAATGTGGCTTTTTAATGCATAACTTTTATTTTGCTCCTCACCCTTAAACATGTGCCTTACTGCTTGAATATGAAGTAAGCAATAACTTTGCTTGTAAAAATTTAGGTAATCTACTTTTACACTGATAAATTAATCTACATAAAGTAGCAAGTTTTGATATTACAAAACAAGTGTTTTTTTCAAATTCAGGCATGCATGTTTTTTTCTTGCACATTCTCCAGTGTTTTCTACCTTTAAATAGTCCTTCCGATCAAAATGCAAGCTTTGGAAACACTTTCTTCCCCTACGTCTTGTGTTTCCAGGGAAACGGCGTGAGGGTCTCTGTTTTCATTATTTCCACACCCTTTTTGGGTTTGGAAAATAATTGCTATTAACTTCACAGCAGTGGGAAGTTTTGTTTAGAACAGTGACATTCACACCGGTTCCTGGAAAAGCACATGAGGAGTAGAGGAAGAATGTGCTTTCGAAACTTGCATTGTAATCAGAAGGAGTCTAGTAGTATTAGTTACATTGACTGAGGAAGTTGGAATTTTTTTAGAACCCCTGAAATATTTTCGTAGCCAAATGTTGTGATTTATCTTTTATTGTAACAGTGTCAATGCAAGATAAAATATGGATCATTCTAAATATGCATGGCTGTTTTTATTGAATAATATATGATCATCTGTATATCATTTTGTTAGTGAACAAGTTAACTATTTAATAATAACTAAATTAAGATAATTTAGCACATTTTAGTACTTTTTATTTTGTTTTATTCGTTAGTTACTAGGATTTTAACCATTGTCTTAGTTTTCTATCTTATTTTAGAATTATTTTGAGTATTCAGTTTGGGAAATACTGCGAACTAAATTTTAAAAAAAAAACAGCAAACTTTCTCTGAATTAATTATTGCATACAAAAAGCTTTTTGTCTTCAACGGCATCATAAATATCAAGGTGTTTTTTTTTAGTTTCAGAAATTTTTGTTAAAATTTTGTAGCACTAATAAGCAAATTACCAATTATGTGTATCTTTAAATATCTGATTTCCTATGGATATTTTTTAATGTTTATAGTAATTGAAATGAATGGTAAGAAGACCTTCGGAAGCCATTAGCCATGCTTTTTGAAGAAGCTTTTTCTAAAATTTTTTAATTTATATAACTCGCAAAATGCTCTGTAATTAATGAACAAATACTTCAAACTTGATAATGAGTTCATTGTAATATTTAAAGTTTTGGTTTAATATTTATTGTGTATGATATGTACTGAGAATTTAGTGATAATACATATATTAATATCTAACGTACGAAAAAATAACGCATCAACTTTTTGACTTAAAAATAATGAAAAGTAAGGGTTGCTAATTTGCATCAATTACACAGTAACTACATTCTACCCTAAATAACCCTATTTTTGCTAGGACTCTTAGTATCATAAATAATTTTGTTGCAGAAACTTTAAATATTTGGTGAACAATGTGTGAGTTTTTTTGGTGTGATGAGTTATTTTGTGAAGGTACATAGAAACCCATTATTATTAGTGCATTTTGTTAAACTTGTATTTTAATGTTTTTTATTCGCATAAATGTATGTATATTTTTAAGATGAAACGATATTAGAATTTAAATAGTAACTCGGATTTCTATGCTATTGACCGAAAAATGTGTATGTGATGATGGTTGCACATATTATCTCAAATGGGATAACTATTGTGATTTTTGAGAACTACTTCCGTCTGCACATGTTTTTTTACTTCTTAATTTATAATATTTGAATTTGCATCTGCAATAAATCTAAATTTATTCTTTGGAAGTTAAAACTTTTGCTTTTTCCAAATTAGGGGAAAATCACACAGATCCATTTCTGATATGATAAATTCAATTTATTTATCTTTTATTTAAGTATTGTTTGAAGGCCAAATTTTTTATATTTAATCAAGGGCAGTATTTACATTTACAATTCTTTTTAAAATTAATTTTAATAATTTATCATATTTTCATTCATCTGCGTGAAAATCGACTATGGTCTCGATTACACATTTGTCCAGTGCATTAACTAGATTGTATAGGAATCTTTTTTTAACCTTCCGAACGGCATGAAAATGGGCAAATATGTATGGTTGTTTTCACTGCGTGAATTTTAAATTAAATTTATTTTAATTGAAATATTTGTTTAAAAATTCCGAATTTGGTTTATTTTGACGAGAATGGTCTTAAAAACATTTACAAATGAAAAAAGTACACCATGAATAAAAAATTATTAATTATGTAATTTTAAAAGTTAAGATTATTGTAAGAAAGACTGATGCACAAAATACAGAAAGAGACGAGTCAATTGCTAGGAGGGTTAAATAAATAGTCATTTAATTTCTGTGTATGCATTACCACATTACATAATTAATTGTAGTTTTAAGACATATGAGATATTATAGTTTCAGTTCAGCTATAGACTTAACCTTGTAAGGGCCACTTAGCCAGCTTTGGTCTGACTTGCGTTGTCATTAGGGTTGGAAGGAATAGTTTTGAGTTGAGTAAGAAAATTTTACTTAGAACCAAACATTTGTTTCTTGAGTCTATATTGAATTTTTTCTATTGCTGCTTAGTCTGGTCCTTAAAGGGTTACGTTTCCAGATACCTTTTGAAATATTACATATTTAAAACCAAACACATAAGTTATAAAAATCATTTGTTTATCACTATTATTCAAAAACCTATTGTGCCAAATATGGCGTAATAGGTTCCAAATAGGCGTAATTGAATAGAAAATCTTTTGGCATTTCTTAATTTTTCTTTAATTGTGAAATATGTACGGTTAAAATTTAGCTTTATAGGTATAAAATAGTACACGATTCTAATCATATTGAGAGTTCTTTCTCAAAAGTTCTTCCCCAATTAAAATAAAACCCTACATTCACAGTGTATTACTATTGAATAAAGATATAAGTTGAATAGATTATTTGTGTTCAAATAAATTTGAATCAATTATGTTTGAAAAGAAAAAGTTATAGTAATAGTGTTATGGTTTATGCCAAGTTTATTTTTATAAACAAATGTATTAATGATTCATTTTTTCCTATTTGTTCATTGAGGGAAATGTCCCATTGCTTTGATTCATATAAAGTACAATATTCTATTACTTAAAATTTTAAACATGTGTAATGTTTCATTTTTTTTATCACAAACATTATAAAAGATAATTTATGAATACTTAACATTTTTAACAAGACTCTTCCATAATTTTCTGGTTCTTATATTCTGATTTAATATAAGTCATTGTTTTTTTCCACAAAAATGCTTCTGTGTGTCAAAGTAGTTTTTTCTTCAATTTTCCATCGACAATTACTTGTTTGGGTTATGATAGAGTGTTACGATGTAAATGAACTAAGACACTTTCTCTATTTTAAAACCTGTCGACTTGATATTTTAATTTAATTATAAATTATTTCTTTGGTAAATTTATAACTGTTTATTTAATTCATTAAGTCATTAAGTTTATAATTGGATTATCTGAATTTTTAAAAAAAATTATACCTGAAAACTATTTAAATTAAACTTTCTAGGTCAAATAAATGGTGTTTAGACTTTAAAAAAATATTAATTTGATTATTTTCAATTGCATTTCAGTGTAATGTTTTATTGGTATGAACTTAAATGCATGTAAAACTTGAGTTATGAATACATTGTGTCTTAAATTGGGTTATTTTTTCTTTAGCAATGTGTAAATAATGTAGTTTAACTGCAATGTCCTAGCTCAAAGTTTAATGTAATTTTATTGCTATATTGTTTAAATCATGGTAAAGGGACTTCATTTCTTTAGCGTAATTGCAGATGTTCACTAGACTGTTCCTAAGCAGCTCTATGATTAAAATAATAATTTTGGGATTTCAATATGAATACCGTACAAATTTGTGATAATAAGTTAAAAAAAAAGTGCTGCTAAAAAAAAATTCAAATTGAAATTGAATAAATCATCTTTAACATGGAGCTGGAGGCCACAGCTTACCATTGTTGAACAAAAAAAATGTAAATTGTTTGGTGAGTGGATAAGTTTACTCTGCGATTGTAGTAACATGTAACATCGTTACTTGTAACAGTTACTTTTTTTTAGGTAACATCATTATATTTTTCAGAAAGTAACTGTAATTTAGTTATTTTTAGCGGTAACGAAAAATTTTGTTACTTCTCATCACGCTCTTCACAGATATGTTCAGCATTCGGCTTGAATTCAATGATTTAAAATTTAACTTTAAACAACGTTGAATTTTCGTTCTTAACTTTTTTCCCCCGATTGTAACGATTTCTCTTAGAAAACTGTATCTGATCTTAGCTCTCTTAGTAAAACTGTAAAATGGTAAAATCTCAAATTTTCTTATAACTTGAAATTTCTAAAAGTAACTGTAAATAATTACTTTTCGTATTAAGTAACTGTAACTAGCTACTTTTCATAATAAGTAACTATAACTCTAGCAGAGTTACTTTTTAAAAGTTACTTTCCAAACCCTGCGATTACTTTACAAGTGGATGTTATTTAGAGAAATGGTCAGTCCCATAAAACTAATACATTAGTTTTATGTCAGTTTAATTTTACGTTTGTGAAAATATTGCTTTGTAAGTATTTTTTCCCATTGGGTATAAAAATATTTATGAAAAACAAATTTGAAAGGAAAATATTATTCCAATTATTTAATTATTAACTGATAAAATTTGAAAAAAGTGTTTCCATCACTCCCGTCATTGTAAAAATTAATAGTTAAGCCACCAGTATATATTTTTTCAAATTTTTTATATCTTGCTACCATTAAAATGTCCATATCTACATTAATATCTTTAGATTTCAAATGTAATGTAGTACTTATATGGCACTGACCCTTCCTCTCAAAATTCCTTTCTTTTACTTTGCATTTCTCATGGAACAAAGTGAAATATAAAAAAAAGTATCAAATTTTAAGTACTAAAGTTTACCTATTTACTAGATCCATTCAAGAAGCTTTTTTTTAAAAAAAACTAACGGTTTCTAATTAACTTGGTACCTATTTCTGTACTGATTAGTACAGAAATATGTACCATTATAAATAGGATAACAAAATAATGTGTGGCAGATACATGTTAAAAAAATTTCTAATGCTTTAAAGTTTGAATGTTACAAAACGTTTGAGCTAGGACTATTAGAGTTTTATTTGTTGTGCTATATATTGGTGTTTCTTTTCAATTACTTTAAAGGCATTGAATATACATGCTGAAATTCACATAAAATATATCTTTACTTGTATTGTTGAGTGATTTATTGTATTCATTGAATTATTGTGAAAATAAATAAAATAGTTTAGCTGTATTTTTATTGTCAAATGTATGTCGGGTGAGATACCCTACCTTTACATTTTGTTGAGTTGACTTCAAAACAATCAATCTGCTATCTGGCATTGAATCAGTAAATTATCGTACTAATTTATGGATCCAATGCCAATTAGTTTTTTATATGGAAATAATTATACCCAGTTCTCATTATGCTCTTGTATTTGTCCTATCTTTGAATGAATTCTGGAATTAAAGAGTTGGCATAAAAGTACATTTTGATGATAGATAGAAATTTTCCATGCCGAAGCAAATGTCAATTATTTTAACCCTTTCCACTCAGTCTTTTTAATCTTAGTGTAGAGTTGATTTTCAGCACATTTAAGTTCTCAAGAATTAATCACAGATTCTCGTCTTTTAGAAAAAATTACTAGCATTAATTTTATTAACATAATAATTTGATATGACACCATGCCTTATATAATCTTTAATTTAAGGGGGATTGGTGGATCAAACCAAAGTGTCACTGTGTTGATCCAAAATAGAACTAAATAATTTTCTATGCCAAATTACTCCGGCTATATTGAATTGAATATTTTTCAAGTATTTTTTATCTAATAAATGTAGATGGCTTACATGGCTCTATTATCCCACTTTTTGAAATTGGTTCAAATATTTTGTTGTAAAATTATTTATTGAAAGTTAAAAAAAATTCTGAACCTATTTCAAAAAGTGGGATTACAGAGCCCACTCTAAGCCAGCTACATTTATCAAATAAAAAAAGTATTTGTAAAAATATTCAATACAGCCCGAGTAATGTGGCTTAGAAAATTATTGTTTTCCCATTGTATTGACAGATACTTCGGTTTGGAGACCAGCTCCAATTCCTCTTTAAAAGATGTTCGGCCTGTTTGACACAAGTTAAATCTAAACATTCACCGTAAGAACTTTTTTATCAGTTCAAATGCAAAAACTAGTTAAAAATTGCATTTTTTTTACTAAGCATTCTGAGTAGACGTCAGAATGGAAAGGTTAAATATTTTTTTGTTACTTATAATGTAGAGAATATTAATGACTATCAATTTATATATAACAAAACATCTAATTTCTCATTAATAGTTTTGTCAAAAGATCTGTAATATTGACTGTTAAATAATCTTTGAATTTTAAAGTCTCCAATTTGTACTTGTCAACTCTTCAATTTCGTACTTTATGTATCATACCATAGATCAATTTATTACACTGAAGATAATATTATTTTGAACAAAACTAGATAGATTTAAACAAACTCTAGATAGTTTAAAACAATAAAAATTTAAAGTTCGCAAGTTATTTATCATAGGCATGAAAATTTACAATAATTTTTTTTTTCAATTTTTAAAAAATTGTGCCCAAGTTTTTAAATTAAAAGGTCAATTGTTAACTGAAACAACATATCCGAAAGCTTTTGTAAGAAGTAAATTGTTAGTTCAAAACTTATTTTAATAATGGTTATTTGAATTTTAATTGATTTTGCAAACAGATAAAGTTCTTGCACTTGACATTGTCCTTCAGGAAGTTCATGTTTTTGTTGTGCATATAGCAACGATTTCTGGTATGACAGAAGCGGTTCTAAATATTTTTTTCAGTGAAATGTCTCTTTGGTATGTTATTGAAATTAAAACTAGTGATCTTTTACATAACGTTTGGCTATCCTTAAAATACGTTTGTCACTTCCTCGTAGTCAAACTTCAATACATAATATTTAATTCGGTATGTTAGTCTTAACAAGGTGTTGACAAATTATACTCGACTTCAATTTTTCGTATATTTATCTCTACTTAAATTTTATAACTTCTGAATTGTTCTTGAGTCTTGAAAAAAAGATAACTTGGAGAACCCTATTGTTCACTTAGTTTCTTTATTAACTTAAGACAATTGTAAATCCTTCCTATAATTTACAGTCGTTATCTAAAATAAAATGATGTTAGGTTAATATGATCTGTTCACTATCCATGTAGTAAAATGCTCTAAATTGAATTTGAACATAGCTATGAGCTTATCTTCTGTCTATCAGGTTTGTTGCATAACTTGTAGTGACTGAAGAAATACACGGAAAAATCTAGTAATTTACATTCAATTACATTTACAATGGTGCTAATTTGTATTGAGACTATTTTTCAAAGTGTTCAAAATTCATATGCTATTTGTATTAATCTTTAATTGCTGTGACTGGATCTCAGGACCTGATTACAAATCTAACTCTTCCTGAGTACCCTAAGGTGTCAACCTCAAAATCAAGATGTCATGATTTGATTTTTTGCCCAACTATTCTCTATGTTCTATTCTACATGTTTGGCAAAATCAATTATCACTGAGGAAATGTGGTAATGAATTTGTATTTGCCATATTCAGAGTTATCTAAGAGATATTTACTTTTTATCTAACTGTAATTCTGAATTACGAGGTTTGTATTTGCTGTGCTAAAAAAATTGAACAAGCTTAGAAATTGGCTGCCATATACTTCACCAAGTTTTGGCTTACTACTGTTAAAGGTTAATGATGTTATGTGTAGAAAACTAGAAATTTTTTATATTCTAAGTACAGGACTAAAATTTCCAATGTTAAAATTAAATATCCACATTGCATCCATAGAATTAAAATATAAAGGGGGAAAAACTTGTTTATTGTGGCATTTTCAAACTGGCAGTGAACAAAAACCAGCTGCAACAAATCGAAATTTACCAGAATGTTAAGTTCAAATCTAAAAGATCCACATCGAATTTTTTATCAATTAGGTTGTTTTAGGTGACAAAATTTCTTCCAAATTTCATTCTTGTGATCTGTGCTACGATTGGTCTTCTGTTCGCAAGTGACATGAATTCACCAATCAAGGCTAGAGAAATAATTTATTTTTTTTAGCATTTCTGTTGCCATTCATAACCTGAAACATGCTCATTGAATTGTTCCACGTTTACTTCAATTAATCATCAATAATTACTTTCCTAGTGGATTTAAATAAATCTACTTTTTTAATAATCACTTGGTGTGTGGGTTTGTATATTAATACATTGTAATTAAACATTCTGGTTATTTTATAAAATAAATGTTCTTGACCGTTTCGAAAATGCTGCAACACATTGTTGGTCTTTTATGCTAACTAGCATTTCAGCCTTTTAACAAGGCATCAACGTTGCATGTTTAAATGTTAAGTGAAAGTACATTCTTAACTATAAAACATGCCAACTCTTCAAAGTTAATAATATTCTGAGCATGTAAAAATGAGAACTAGGTATTCTTAATATTGTCAGATATGTTATAAGTATGAAATAGGTAAATAATTATCAGCATTAATTTGTATTTATGGTGACTATAATTCTGTTATAAAATCTGTTCAATTGACAAAACTAGTAGGTGACCATGTACTTCAAGTTTATTTATTTAATTAAAAACTTTCCAATAATTAAAAAATCCTAAAATTAATAAATTTTTAAATAACCTGTGTGTGTTAGCAAAACTGAAAGTAAAGAAGGATGTATATACAGATTGTTGATTTGATGCATATATTAATGCATGCTATGGTTATAAATTTGGCTAGCATTTTAGAGCCAGTATTTAAAATCTATAACTTCATCAAAGTAAATGTAAAGATATAACATTTTAAGTTAGTTGTTGCTTTAAATACTGGAGGTTTTTTTGGTTAATATATTTTGTGAGCTTTGTGATTTAATTTTTACTGAAATATTTAATAAGGCTTTTAATGTTGAAAAATTTTAATTGCCTCAAAACTTATAAAATCTTAGTGTTTTCAGAATGTATGGTCACCATAAATATATTGACCTATTTTACTCAAAGAAAACTGTATTTTAATAAATGAAAAGTTCCCAGCGCTTACAAGAGAGAAAAAAAATGGAGTATTTTAAACTTGTTGGGAAAAGTCTAAACTTTTCATCAGTACATAAGATTCAAATTTAAAAGTTATAAAATTTTATTGAAACTATATCATAGGCAGTCAATGTTTTAATTAAAAAAAAATCAGAATTATCTTTTAATTCTCTGGGGGATACAAACGTATAAACATGTTACCCAAGTGTCAAATTTTCCAGCAACACAGTTTTTTAAAAAATATAAATATTATTCTACTATATTTTTGAAATTTATAGTGTGGAGGATTCATTTATAATAATCTGCTACAAAAATATATTCGAATATTTTTTAAATTAAATTTTTTTATTACAAATTTTAATGTCATGCAGTGAAAGCAAGTTTACACTTCAGTGAATTTGCTTATCCCTCAGAGGATTGAATAGTTTGGTCAAATGAGTATAAAAATTTATAAATTCTTTTTTAACAGGGTTCTACGCACCTTCTTTAGATAAGTTCTCTATGCTTAAATAGTCTGTTTGCTGTGGGCGTAGTCTAACCTAGCAAGTCACTCTAACGAAATGGGATATAAAACATTTACCATCAATTTGTGAAGGTAAATGGTTGGTTAGAGTAGACTGCCTGGTCATACTTTATTAGTGAAGAGAAAGGGAGGCCTTTATTGCTAGAGGCATTGCCTTATGGGTATATCACATGGACGCTCATTCAGACGACCCCCAATCTTCAACACAACTCGATCTTCAACTTTTATCTCAGTTTCGACCTCGCAATCTATGCATTCGCAGGATCAGCGATTAGAAAAGTTGCCCTCTTTATAATGACATAGTGTCGCTTCTCTGTGTCAAAAGCAGTAATCTATAAACCTGATTGGTTCAATTTCTATGTCAGATCAACCAAGTCGCGTAGGATTGATGACGTTGAAGTCTCAACTTCCACAGCAGATTTTGTACATCCAACTTACTTTTGGGTTTTGCTTTGAAGATATGGTTGTATTGAGGGTTGGGCTGACAAATTTTCGCTCATGTGGTAAGGTCTTTAATTCCGGGGTCATTTAAGATTTATCTTGCCTACACACTAGCAGATCCAGCTGAGGAGCTAGGGGGCTTAAGCACCCTTTAAAATGAAATAGTCTTGTACTACATAAACATAATTCCAATGGTAAAACCAATTTCTGGATCTGCTATTGTATATCTACATTTTGCCATGGAGTTCGAATTAAAATTTTGGTTTTTGCAAGTAGTGTGATATAAACACTAAAGGAATAAATTCCAGTTAGTTATAAGATAAATTTAAATTATTATTTTAAATTTAATTCATTTGTGTGATTCACTTAATGCAGATACTTAAGTGATTATATCCATACATTATGCTAAATAAATATCTAGTCAATTTGAAGCAATTTTTTTTTTAAATATTTGCATATATTTAAAAGAGTGTAAGTATAGTAGTTTTCAACATATAAATTTAAGTAATATGCTGTTCATTTTTTTTAACAATTTACTAATATTCAAGTACAAGATATTTAATAATTGAACATATCATTAACGACATATTACTTGAAGCAAAATAGAACTAAAAACTCTTTGGTTTTATTCAAGGATTTGAGGTAAGGTCTTCATAATTCTTACTCAACTTTTTTTTTGCTTTGTTAGAACAAAGCTTGCTATAAATATAGCAACTTAGAGTTAAATATTAAGTTTTATGTAATTTTTATTATTTTTTATATTAGTGTTACTCTAGTCTATAGAAAATATTTACTTATTAATATGTTTTACCTACATTTATTTGTAATTGCTCCTCAAGATAAATTGTGATCAATTTAAAAATGGGCTTTACACCAAGAAACCTGTGGTAGCCCTCAAAATATAGGTCTAATGTGAAGTCTCAACTGAGGGACCTCTGTGATACCACACCTTTTCTCCTTTCACCAAGTTAACTAGTAAAGTCTTCATCAAGTATATCATTTTATGTCATATAGCTTTGTGTGTTATATGCATGTTATAAATTGCTTTGTTACGTTTTTATTTTTATAGTTTTATTGTAAATTTTACAATCTTTTTATATGCATTCGCTAAAAATGCATTTATCGTTTTACATAAAATTATGCATTCGCTAAAAATGCATTTATCGTTTTACATAAAATTATGCATTCGCTAAAAATGCATTTATTGTTTTACATAAAATTATGCATTGCAAAAAAGTATATTTCTTATAAGGTTTAAGATGTTTTAACAATATATTTTTAAAATCTCAATGCAGTTATAGCAATATTATTACTTATAGTGATATTTTCTTAGATGTTATTGTTATTAATATTATAGCTTTTCAAATTTTTAGAAATCGTGTAAATACTAATTTTAGTATGTTCAAAATATCTGGTTTAATTGTCTAATTAAACCAATTAAGAATAATATTTTAATTAATTGTCTAATTAAACCAAATAATTTAAACATAAATGAAATAAATTAAAATCAAAGTTATTAATCATACAGAAGTTAATTCAATAAAGTAGAAATTTAAATTGTGTTAAGTACTTAAGAAACAAATTGTCTAATAAAAATTACTAAAATCTTGAACTAAAGCAAAATGTTTTTAGTAAAGCTAGTTCCATAATACAACTCAATATATGTTGAATGTCTGATGCATGTTAAGGTTTGACGATCAAAAGACTCAAAACTGACATTTTAGTACTTTTCTTGGTTTCTGTACTAAAATCTTTATACTTATAAAAAATAATTTAAAATTATTTATTTTGCATAGCTTATACTTTAACTAGGATGGCCAGATTTTTTAAATGTTAATGCAGTGAAGTTATGAAAAAAAATCTCACCCACACCCTATAGTCGTCTAAAAATGTGATTTTCAACTACTCGTTTTTGCAAAAATAGTTTTACATTAAGATATGTAACCAATTATTACTTTTTTTAAAAATCTAAAATGAAGGAATTGAAAAGATTTAGACTATTACTGTCAATTTCTTTAATTTTCATTTTACTACATAGTTATCTGTGCTTAAAACTCATACCTTTTTCCATGACATGCATAAAAACGAGGAAATTTTTAAGTATTTTTAGTAGTATTAAGAGTTTATTAAATCCGACAGGATATGACACTAAAAAGCGTTATTGTACTTCAAAATGCAGTACGTCTTATAACCCTAACTATATCATTTAAAAAATAATAGTGATAATGTAATTTTGATCAAAACCTTTACAATGAAGACAGTTTGAGATTGCTTACTTAATAATAATTTGTATCAAAATTTACTTGTTTTAAATATTTTTCAGAAGTGAAAATTTAACAATCCTCAATTGACCAGATGTCTTTCAAAGAAGCTACATTTTTTGTTACAGAGTTGTTTATTATTATGCCATTGAATGGGACAACTTTGGTCCTCATAGGTAACTTTTGCCCAAGTTGGTTTACTTTCTTGCAAAATAAACATATTAAAATGTACTTAAAATATCATTTGCTATCTAATATGACAAAAGTTAAGTAGAGAGTTAGTAGTTTTTCTTCATGTTTGGGCTAAAGTTCTTAGCCCCTTTGCTCTCGTAGCCACACAAATGTCACCGTGCAAAATACCAGTGATTCCACTGAGGAGGCACATATCGTTTAAAATACGAATTTTTATATGTATCCAAAAATATTGGTTTAAAAAAAATCAGCACTCTAAAGCGCTATTAGTATATTTGTCACTCATACAAACAGGCATGATTTTCTGCCTTTTGGCAGAAATTCACCAGTTTTAATCTCATTTTGGCTGATTCTGAGATTGATGCACTTTTCCTACGTGTGCATTTAACAGGAATTAATATAACTAAATTTTTTCAAACTGGCTCGCACGTTGTAATGCTGATAGTGCAATAACTTTTTAATTCAGAGTTCAGTATTTGGATTAGCTTGCACTGTCCTGCTTGCATTATGTATTTAATAGCAGTCTGCTGTCTTGAACTGTAATCAGTAACTAACAGGTTTAAAAAGGCAGTGTAATGTTATAGACTGAAAAGGTATAGGAAACCTAGTAGAGATCGGGTTTAAGTATTCAGGTATGAAAGTGGGTTAAGGACCAAAGTTGCTTCAATCTACATATCAAAAGAATTTCAGCGATGCCTATGTGAACAAGAATGCATCAAGTGTTTTTGATTGTGATAAAGAAGCCAACATTTATTACTTTGTTTGATATATAATTAAATGTTGATTACAACAGACACACACACATTTGTTATGCTTTCATGTGGTACAACCTGTTAACGGTATATATGTTTTGTATTATAAATTACACTGATGGCTAATTCCATCTAACTGAAGCTTTTTGTAGTGTAAGTCATAAGGCTAAAAAGCTTATTAAACTTTTTTTTTAAAAATCAATAACATAAAATAGGTTACAGTATTTTAGTAAGTGTAGATCAACTATTCGGTTAAATGTTTCATTTAATGTTAAAAGTTGTAGTAATAATCACTTTTTAACGCACGTGACTTACACTACAGAAAGGGTAATTCAGCATGGAATAGCCCCAAAGAACCAATTCACCATGTCTGTATATATGGCTTTGCACATGTGCACTCTGTCACTTTTCTGGAATAAGATTTTTTTTATTACAGTTTTTGGAAGCATTTGTTTTAAATAGAGGTGTACCACTCCTCTATTTAAATTTTTAGTAAGTAACAAAAAATAATTTAAATTCATTCTTTTAAGGACATCTATATTTTTGAATAATTTGTTTTAAATGAGGTTTATTTAGTAAGGCATTTACAAACTTAACAATATATATAGTTAATCTTGATAAAAGTTGACAACTATTTGAAAAACAAATTTCCTGACACAATTTGTATCCAGTGTTAAAGTAATTGTTGATTGTGAATCAATCTAGATCATTTAAATTTGTATTACATTAGTTTAGTTAAAAAAGGATGTACATTCAAAAAACTAATTCTATGATTATTTCCTAAACATAATAACAACCTTGTTTTGAAGTTCTACCATAGGTAGTTGATCTTTTTTTATATTCAAAAGCATACCTTTATATTCTTGCTTGAATGTGAGCCATTCATCGAGAGTCAGATTATATCAGTCAATAAGCACAAGTTTCTCAGCCCCCCAGCATATACTTGTCTGATAGAAACTGTCAAAGCAGTATTATATTAAAAAAATTGTTTTCTGGCCAGGTTTAAGGGTTAGCTTTACTTATCGTTTACTAAAGGGCTATTGGCAACAGCATTGGAATTTAGAAAAACTGTCAAGTGATGAACCGACACCTGAGTAGGCTTCCAACGCATATTTAAAGGGCGACATCGTACACAGCGTCAGGACTTGGGAGCATATTTAACGTGCACTCCCGTTTTACGTGGTATTAATTGTCAAGACTTTTTGGTTGAACCGACCACATATAGGTCAGCAGTTATTTTGGCAATGCCTGGAACCTAACCTGGGACCTTTCCAGGGCCGGATTTCTAAATAGGCTAAGTAGGCTGTAGCCTAGAGCAGCGAATTTTTGGGGTAGCAAATTTTACGACCAATTAAAGCGGCATTCGGCAAAAAAAATCTTATAAAATACGAATATTTTTAAGAAAGAAAACAAATAAATTCCATTAATGCGTAAACGTATATATATATAGTACTAATATTTCGTAGCAAACACGGTCGCTGTGAGGGCAATTGCACCCCCTCCTCCGGGATTTCGAAGTTGAAAGAAAAATAGCCGAACAGTTAAAAAATTCGCCCATTTCGTTTCCGATTTAGTGTGTAAAGGTACATAGATGCTTCTAATATGTGTATTTATTTTAGACAGCCCATACCACCTTATTTTGCAACTAACCAGCTACCTTTCCCCGAAGGGAGAGAATATTATGACATTGGCGGCAAATCAATCTAGCCTACAAGCGGCAAATCTATAAATTTTAAACCTTTCGTACGCAAGGCAAGCTCCTCAACCTCTGGACAGGTTTTAGGGCATAATAACTGAGCTAACCAATTTGGCGCCCTAGCTGGGTTTCCATTTTTATTCTCGACAACTATACTATGTGTTTATGTTGAGTTCTTTTTATAAATACCGTGTAAATGATGCAATGTTGAGCTTTTTTTTCATTAACAAGAAATGTTGAGCATTGTGATCATTTTCGGAAATTAAAGAAATGTTTTGTATCTATGTCTGTTGCATTATTAATAATTTAAGACTTTATAATCATTAAGGTCATTTAACTAAATTGCTTTTATACAATGATCATTTGTTTGAAATGTTTTAAACAGAAAGCTTTAGAGGTGTTCATTATTTTTAATTATGATTTGAATGTTTGTTTTAGAGATCTTTATTATATTTTTTTTATGTCTGTAAAATTGTAAGATAGTAAAATATTTTCATTCTTCATTATTAAAAATAATATACAAAACAGAATTTAAAATTGTAAGTTAAGATGTTTTGAATTTTTTTTAATGTTCTGTTTAGTTTTAGATAGCTGTTCCATTGTATTGTGGAATTATGGATTGTTGTCTCTGTAATTAGTAAAAGGCTTATTGTGATTCAGAAATTCATATGCATTTAAATGTTTAACTGCCTTTTTTCTGTGATATTTTCTAGAATTGTTACTTGTAGTAGTGAAACAACATGCATTTACATAAGAATATGTTTCAACTTCGCCAGTTACTTGTGATGTATAGAATATTATCAATTTTGGTAATTTACATTTGTTAAAATGTTTTTATTAACCTGTGATATTTTAATTGTAGTTTAAAAAGTGTGAATAAATATTTATTTTTTTACAAAATATTGTCTTTTTTCAATCTTATTGTTCTTATTTTTGTTGACAATGTAAAAATTCTTTTGCTTGAATGATTTTTAAACAAGCTGGTTTGCATATTTTAAAGTGAATGAGCTGCATTCTTGTTCTATATTCCAGAAAATATTATATAGAACCGTGGAATAGGGTAACTTTTACCCAACTCCCAAGCTTTTCAAGGTAATAACTTCACATTACATTTGAAAGAAATGCTTTCCTATTCCAATTGGTGGCAACTCTGTGTTACACAGCCCTAATTTCTTTGCACTTAGGTTTAGCTAAGGAGATGGAAGTTCAGAATAAAAAGTACCAGAAATATTTTGCTCCCATTTGGCTAGTCTTTGCATTAATAAATGGTGGTAGTTGGTAGTTGTGAGGATAAATTGTTAATAATATATGAATCGTTAATTGCAAAAAGGAGTCCATGCCAGTACAGAATTTTCCATTATGCTGCTTACTTTTGGCATTTGAGTGAAAGACTTTTCAGAAATCTGTTGACACGTTTTTGCAATTAATATATATAGGTCCATATATTACGTGATTCGATTTTGCCGAATTTTTGAACCCCTCCCCCATGTCACGTGACATATATCAAAATTCGTATTTTTAAAAGTTTTGATTTGGATGTTTGATACTCGGAAAACTTCAAAACACATAGTAATTGACGTCCAACCCTAAACTTTGGTAGCCCAAACAGCAGCTGCATCATATCTAATGATGCAGCTGCTGTTAAAAATCACATACGACACATTTTGTCTACTTTTCCTTTGTTAAAATGCTTAAAACATGTGTCCCGTGGTCTAAATTGAAACTGATATTATCAGTTTCGATTGGTGTTTGTTATCTTTATCATAAAGCTAACAACGAACACCCATCGAATCTATATAAAAGAACAGATATTTTAATTCCCCTAACACTTTTAAGTATGGTTCGAAGAGCCACATTACATGTTATGCAAGTTTTTTCCAAATTTAAGTCTAGAAACAAATTTTACTGTAATTTAACACAATTTTTTGCGATTTTATACTGATTTTTCGCAGAAAAAAATTTCATATTTGATGCGTACATTCAACATAAGCAGACAATATATAAGTCAGTTCCTTTCAGATGGAAATGATAGACAAATGCTATAATAGACAATACAACTTGTAAAAAGGTAATAATTCAATTTAAACTACAGTCAACTACATAGTGGTTTCATATACTTGGCTTGAATCCATATTCTGTACATTTTAATTTGTTTCCCGCGATTAACTTGAAGCCTCTTACTGCTATAAAGTTGAGTTTGAACCAAACCAGCAGCAGTAAATAGGTTGTCAACTTCCTCTGGAATGAAACGGTTTTATTAATGCTTAGTTTAAAAACAATCAGTGCAGGATGCATAATTTAAGAAAAAGTATTGTAGTAATATTTCAATTGCGTAATTTTTTATACGATTTAACCCGATTCTAGCGACATTCAATTATGATGTTATAATGCTAGCTAATTTTAAGGATTCAAAATAGATAAAAGTTAGAAAGCTAACTAGAAATTGCCAGGCATTACATTAAGATAAAACTAACTCACAAATTATGTAAAAAGTGAAACTAAAAACTGTACAATGAAACAACATTTGCAAGCTTGAAAATGTCTCTTTAACTTTATAACCGAGGGCATCTCTGAAAAGAATTGTGTTATAAGCAAGATATTCTAATATTGGGGTCGATGGAAAATTAAAGGAACCACACATGGCATTTTAAAGAATTTTTCATAAAAAAATTCTCTATAAAAGAGTAAAACTATTGTATTGATTAACCTCTCAAGAACTTCTTGTTAATGAAATCAACCTTGAGTGATGAATTTGTAAATACCATTAACAACTTTTTAAATATAACTAATTTATTTGTAATTATTTTTTAAAAACCTAATTTGTCTTACATAGATTATTCAGTACTATGGTCTTCAGTTACCTTATATTGCATTCATTTGGATAAACTTTGCACTGTTACAAGGCAAATCGTCATTTAAATCCTTGTAAATGAGTGGCAAAAACACCAGGAGTTATGTTAGCTGTTATAAATGTAAAAATCCGCAACAGTATTATTGCCTAAGTATTATGTAAGTATAACAGCCTACAGTGGCGGATTCCAAATGTGCCGCCTATAGGCTGAACCAAAAATTGCCGTCTATAGGGTAGGTGGGGGTAAAAATCGATTCAAAAGTTGATAACCAATTGTTGATTTGTCTCATTGTAACCCGTTGTTCAATGAAAGTTCGTGCCCTAAATTCAGTTTAAAAATGCTGTAAGTATGTTTTTCATCATTTAGATGTAATTTTCTGATCTCTTACTTTTAATGCTACATAAATAGGCTTGAGGTGAAATACTAACAAATAATCCAATGTATTAGGGCACTTAACTTCAGTTGCGTTTTTGAAAGAATTGGCCTCAACATGTCTCTAAAAATAAATAGGCATGTTTTCAAATAAAGTGAAAACGGGGCAAATACACGCAGCTTCAAAACTTGAGGAATTCCCCAAAGGGATTATACCCCCTTTCGACCACAAATGTTAAAAATACTGAGAATTGCGGGGCTCTGCTCCCACCTTATGCTATAGCTATGCAGTATATATCTTAAAAAAAAAACTAAATGTTTGGCAATAAAATAGGGAAAAAGCTAGTTTTTTTTTCTCGAAACTTATTTTTATTAAGATTACTGAACATGTGATAAAAAAAAACTACGTTAGAACAGAATATAAATACAGTCAATTCCGCTTAATTTGATCACATGTCCAAGATCAGATTTGATCACAGCAAAATCCCAAATCCGATCATATATTTTTTATTCATTATTATATTTTGCAAAAAGAAGCGCATTTTTTAATGTAACGCTTTCACGCCAAAAGTGAAAATTCCGCTCAAATAGTGGGATTGGTAAAAGGTACCTATTTGGGTATCAAATAAGTTGCATGCTTATAATCCAATCCTACTGCCTGCAGCTAGTGAAGAGTAATGAGAAAAGGGCTGTACGACGCGAGCCTGGTTGCCATGACGACGAAGAATATGCATTGCTTAATTCACGTACAATTAAATGGATTGAGACGCGGAGTGCAGCCGAGAAAGATATGTTTTTCGGCTGCAGTTGGATTTCGCTGATATGATTGGTGGCTGCCAAACACGTGATAAGCCATGTGTGATGATGGGGAAAGCAAGAATTTGAACCCTCCATCGCTTCAGCGTTCAAAAAATTATTTTTCGATGTTAACGGAATGCTTTTGTTTCTTAGTTTTATTTGTTCTTTATTAAAAAATGGATCCCCGCTATGATAAAATATACTTAAAGTAATACACTATGTTTTTTTTAAAAAGTTTTTCTATAATTTTATATATATTTTTTAATTATATTGCTTTTCAATGTATGCTCAACCAACAAAAGTTTGTGTGTGTGTGTGTGGGGGGGGGAGGGGTTCGCGTTGCATCGGCTGCACCAACATTTTTGACCACGGGAAGCGAAAAGTCAAAGAAAATTTGCCGCCTATGAAAATTTGCCGCCGTAGGCTCTAGCCTATTTAGAAATCCGCTACTGACAGCCTAAGTTAGTATAACAGTATTATAGTACAACACACAAACACATTTTGTTTGTTGTATTTGTTTTGCACAAATTAAAGTTATTGTTGTTTCATAACTTACTCATTATTAAACAAATTTATTTAAAATAAAGTTCAAAATATATTACCTTCAGAAAAAAAGAACACCCTTGTTCCATCACCTCTGACATAGAAGTGCTCCTTCAAACATCGGCCATTTTTAAATCGAAGCTCCACCATGTCGTATTTCCCATAATCTCGGAACAATATCTGCCCTCCAAGTTTCAAGTACTTGGCCAATTTATTTATAGATGATTGCATTCTAAAATATCAATTTAGTACATTTACTTTAAAAAAATATATAATTACTATGTGTAATTACTTATTATCTACATTTATAAAATAAATATTGAATGGTAAGAAATTGATAATCATTAATAAAGGTTGGTTCTAAAATGTAAATACTTGTCTGAAACAATATTAAGAACAATGTTGTGATAAGTTTCGCTCCTATTTTTAGGCGAGCAATTTTTCTAAATTCTTGCTCTTTGCACTGCAGATTAATTTAGCAAACGATAAAGAATATTGAATTTGCGAAAGAAAGTAAATGAAAAAAAAAGGGCAATTATGGAAACTACAAGTTTAAATTAGAACTAAATGTTGTGTTAGGCGACTTTGTTTCTGCATGTGTAGAAGTAGTTCTAGGTGACAGTTACTGGTACAAACCTACTTGTTTTCAAACAAAATTGTAAAATTTTGAAAAACTAGTGGGAACATTTATTTGTGGGAAACTGGGATATTTGTTCATGGAATTTTACATTAGAGTTTACTCCTATTCATAATCACATAATAAATAGGGGCACCTTACTGGGAAATCCCATCCCTCGCGACCTACCCAGGCCAGTCGGTGTTGCCAACTTCAGAATTAAGACTGGCCATGACTATCTAAGAAAGCACCTCCACAGATTTGGTCTGGCGGACTCTCCAACTTGTCCACTTTGTATGACTGCTGACATGAGTGGGGACCACTTGCACTTGTGTTCTGGACTTCTAGACGTAGCCGCTGTGTTTGCTGCTGAAAATTTTAGTAACTTTGTGTGTGTCTCCGAACTGTATTGGGCTGCCCGTAATAGACTAATGGTGGAACAGCCTAGGTCTGGCGTAGGATAAAAAAAATAATAAATATCTGAATTTTCAGTTACTAGATACATTCCAATTACTTCAAACCCAAACATATTTAAATTTAAATAAAAAATGCAAAAACAAATCATGTGCGCACTTTAAACCTAAAAAACTATTTATTCGCTTAAGTTAGAAAAAAATTAGTATTTTTCTTACTTATCAGGATTAATTGCAGACAAGACAAAAACAAGGATTATGAAATCGAGGCTGTTTTCTTGAAACGGAACATCCCAATCATCTGCTGAAATATCACAAACAAAAGAATGGCATCGCTGAGGATCATACAGGGGATTTGACTGCAAATATTAAGAGAGTCAAGTTATTAGAGAAATTTCAGACGTGTATTCTGTTTACAACAATAAAAATTTAAAGTGTAACTCAGTTTTACCGTCATTCAAGGGACCGTGATGTTTATGACGTTAAAAACAAGGTTGAATATTAAGTGCAGTAAATCATGTAAAATGAGTAATATATAGTTAGATTCTTAATGGGGTTGTTTCACGGAGGATATGGCAATAGCTCTGTGGTTTTGTTTTCAAGTCTCTTGAATTACTGTTGTTTTGGTATTCCGGAGTGAGTTTTCAAAAAGAGAATATTTTAGTTGTTAATTTTTTAAAATTCCAACCTCTTTCAATGCAAGTTTTCCTTAAAAAATTATTAAAACAACCAACAGCACAGCAAGAAGTTGTAATTTAAAAAAATAACAACTAAAATAACTTATTCTTAGAAAACTCAATTTCGAATATCAACAAAAGTAATTCGAGAGACATGAAAACAAAACCGCAGAGCTATTGCCAGATCCTCCCTGAAACAACCCCATTAAAGATATTAAAAAACATCTATTGAATAAATTTTAACCCTAGGTGCTCCTCTGGTCATTAACTATTTAAGTAAATTTCAAAGTTGGCGACTATCACATCATTTGGCAAATAAAATAAAATTTAAATAGTGAAAAAAAAATTTAAAAATTCTATAAGAAGAATGCATTCTTTAAGAAGGCATTTTGGATGCTACATAAACAGATATTTTTAGTGTTATAAACATGGAGTTAATCACAAATTGTCATTGTAATAAATATATTATAACATTAAAGTCTATGGGCAATTCAAGGGACCAAACATTTAAGACTTTATAAAAAAAGTTGTTGTAAATGATGTTGTTGTAACCAACTTTGACCGTAGTACATTGCCAGTCCAAAGACAAAACCATGAATGAGCAAAAACAAAGGAAAACTAGAACCTATTTAACTGATTTTGTTTTGGCTTTGGTCAAACTGGCAAAACGATGGCCTCCTGTTTTCTCGGATCTGGTGACAAGAATGGAGACTTTTGTTCGTTTCTCTGCAATTTTATTTGCAATTTAAATTTTTAATGTTGTGTTCTTTTACTTATTTTTGTAAACCTTTTGACATACTTTGTGGCACATAAGGGGTCTTTAAATTTGTTCTAACTAAAAAAATTAACTGGTAAAAACAGTATTTTGGTGGAACTGGTTGGATTAAAACTACAAAACTGGTTTTTATAGTCTAACTATTAGGATCATTAAAAAAACTCTGCTAAAGTTTTTTAAAATAATGTTCTGGAATAGTTTTTTTTATAAAAATAAGCGGTTTTTAGTATTGATTTGCATGTGTCCATAAATTATAGCACAGACAAACATTTTAGCAGGAGATCTTATTAATTAATTAGACATCATATTATTAAAATAAACTAAGACAAACACAGTCATGAACACTGAAGAAGCTTAGAATGGTATAAAACATCATTTAAACATCACAATACAAATAACAACAGAGGGCGCAACTGTCTTGCAAGAATGGTCTATTCCAAGAAGGGTTATTATTACCTACTCCAAGACTTAGTCACGGTTAACGGGTGCAGAAAATGTGCATCACTCGAATTCATGGGTTTTGTCTTTGAGCTGACCATCATATTGAATAACATTTGTTTTTGGTACAGTGAAAATTGTGTAACTATATTTTAATTTGTTAACAAAACTTATGAGTTTTAATTATTATATAAAATACAAAAGGCACTTTTTCTCAGAGTAAAAGCTTTGAATTTACAGTGGTTGAATTTTTAATGAATTTTTTCGATTTATAGCAAAATGGTAATTCATACTTCTTTTCTTGATTTGAACTTCTAAACATTTTCAAATGTTCTAGAAGTAATAAATATTTCCACTGTTCCAAGATTTATATTTACAAAGTAGTCAAACTTACTGTAAACATCAAAGTATTTAAAAGTTAAATTAAAAAATAAGATACATAAAATTACTTATCTTTACCTTAACTAATGAAACAGCAATTTCAGAAAAATCACAGCAATATACAAAGACATTTGAACCACTGTAACAATAGTAAAATAAGCATAAGTGAACACCATACATTATTATTAAATAAAGTGGCATAAAAATTAAACTTTAAATTGGTTTTACTGACTTAAATAGGATTTACTTAATTACATTGGAACTATTTAAAACTATTTAAAGACTCATTTAAAAAATGAAATTTTCTTTTGAAGGCCCTCTTGGACAAAATCTGAGTGGAATTTTACGATTAAGTATTAAAATATTTAATTTTTGGGGTAAAAAACAGTTTTAGGTTTTGGTAAGTTTATTGGAAAGGCTTGGATATGTAAAGATCAAAATGTACATAACATTATTTGAAACAGAATTGGCAGGATTAGTTGAAAATCCGCCCTTTTACAAGAATATTTAATGATAAACTTACGAATAATAAAAAGATAATTATAACTGTTTAATGTTCATTCATAAATTGTGTAATATATTAGAGTAGGTGTTCAAACACACAATACTAAACTTTACTTTCTTTTCTAAACTTTTCTTCCTTTCTCATTAGTAAAGATACATTTCACCAGAAAAGCAATATTCAAATGAAATTGCAATTATAAAATATTTTAAAGTGCAACATGAGTATAAAAAAACGCATACACATTTGTTTCTAGGATGGGAAACACAGTATTTCCCACACCACAGCCAACCTATAAGGGAAAAAAATCGTTAAAAGTTTACTAAAGCAGAGAGAGATAATAAACTTTATTTAACCAATTATATGGGTCGCCAATATTATCAAGCCAGTACAGGCAACTAAAAAAAGAATTGAAGAGCTTAGTGCAAAAATATGCTAAGTGACATTTTTGAAATATAGAGATTTTTGTGTTTGTGAACATGTTATTCCCTGCTTTAAAAATAAAAATATTCCTTCCCTTTCATAAACTTTAAGTAAAGTATATTTTTTTACTTTAATTGTAAGTGCTATGTATCAAAAAACTTTGAAGCTCATTTTCGAGTTTTCACTTTTTTTCACTTAGCACGATCTTCCACCAAGCTCTTCAATTATATATTGAATATAACACAAAAAAAACCCAAGACAAAAAAGACAAGGCACAAGGTGGTACAAACAACAAACTGTATTACTTATGAACAAAAGGATGGGGGTAACTTATCCATATATTAAGAAACACAACAGTATACACAAGAATATAATTAAACATAACATCAATTTACAATTTAACATAAGTAAACAAAGTTTGTAAAAATCAAGACAATATTTGGAGTAAAATAGGTAAGGTGTGAAGTGAAACACTATTAATAATACGAAGACACTAATTTAATATTTTTCTACAGTATTAATCATAATTAAAAATTCAATAGGTGAATTACTGTGATAAAACTGTTTAACATAGACAGGATCATTATATACACACAAATACATATATATATTTTGTTAAAAAAATTTCTAGATAAAAAAATTAGAAAAAAACGGGCGAAGAAGGACAAAACTAATACTAGCTATATTTTAAGGTATTAATTATGAAGTAGTTTCAGATAAAAACTTTGAAAATTAATTGAGAAATTGGGGTCTTTTTAATCTTCAAGCTCCTCTCCTTTTGAAATGCAAAAGAGAATATATTAATCATTTATTTTAATTCCATACGTTAAAATATAATTGGCTACTTATAAATGATCAAAGGGTTTCAAAACACTTTAAATCAAGTAACTTATTCTTTGGTGAAAATAATATTAAAATAACTCACCTCCAATATGTTAACTCTACTGGAAGCTTCAGTTTCAGAGATGCTTGAATTGTCTGAACTGGTGGACACCAAATTCAATTCCGGAAATTCTGTGAAAAGCCAGTGCCTGTCTTTGAAAAACCGGTTCTCGTGAATATTATAAAATTTGTCCCAGAATAGATTGGCTTCAGCTTCATATTTCTCTATAAAACAAATTGAAATGTTTTAAAAAATTAATCAATACTAGAGATCTTTTGAAAGGAAATTTTTGGGTCTGTTTCCTGGATCCTTCACAAAAGCATTTTACAAAAAGTCACAGTTTAAGGACCAAAGAGCCCGATCAATAGCGGGTCTCCAAACCAAAGTGCCTCAGTATTAATTCGATGAATCAGAATATGCTAGGCTGAATAATACCTGCAGTGTTATATTATATTTTAAGCTTACTTTTAAAATATATAATGTAACCAAAAAGGTACAGCTATGATATAATGACTGGTCTGTTCATTGGCCACTTTCTGACGAACTTGAAAATTGAACATAGGGTTGCTACACCTATCGATTTCTATGAAATATGACGTTCAAATGTTTCCCCCATTTTTTGCTTGGCAACATAACGCAAATGTCAAAACAAGATTATACCATAGCTGTTCCACCAAAACAAAAATACTTATCCTTTAATCTAAACAATTATTTTCCTATATATTAAAAAAAATTATTTCTAAAGAAACATGAGACATAACTACCTTGATTTTCAACAGACACTAATGTCTGGGAATTCAATTTGAGTTTGTCTTCAGCACTTTTTATGAGATCATCATTCCATTCAACATCATCCCTAAAAGAGACAAGTAGTTTTGTAATAAAAACTCACTTAGAAACGCTTTCAATCAAAATGTATAAGTCTTAGATCTAGTTCTAATTCGAATTTTGTGATGAAATCTCGAATGTAGCCTAGGTTACTTTTTAAAATTCAATTTGATAAATTACACTTGCCTGTAGCATTTGTGATTTGGGCTGTGAAAGTGGGTAACGAACGAACTGAACCCCATTGTCAGTCGCTGCCTTTAATTTGAAGATTAAAACGATAACAAGAATGATAAACGCAACTTTAAACACAAGGCCGACATCTTTTATTAAAATCCCATCATGATATTCCAAACATATACAATATTAATTCACACAGCTTACAGAAAGAACAGGCGCTCTCGTGCGGAGCAAGGAATTTAACAAAGTAGGAGCGCGTGCATTAATTAAATATGAACAATTATATTAGAAACCTTACACCTCCCCCACTAGAGTTATATTAAATCAAAATTTAAAAGAACTAAACCTAATGCAATAACAATAAAAAATATATGGGCTACGGTTGAGGTCACGAAAGAGAGAACTAAACTACTACACAAGTTGCAACAGCAGAAAATGACCGCCTTAAAAGTTATTACATAGGTTGTACTGTCTCCAGTTCAAAGTCTCGATAAGGCATCCGCGTTAATCAATTTCTGACCTTTGACATAATTTATCTTGAGGTTAAACCGTTGTAGAGCCAATGCCCAACGCTGCAGCCTAGGGCTCTGAGGAATAGAGTCCGAAAGAAATACAAGTGGGTTGTGGTCTGTCATTAAAATTATTTCTGCTCCAAATAATATTGTCTCAAACCGCTTGAGAGCCCATATGATGGCAAAGGCCTCACGTTCGATAGTGGACCTTTTCTTTTGACTTTCACTCAGTTTCTGACTCGCAAATGCTATTGGATGGAGGTTTCCTTCTACATCAGACTGGCTTACACAGCTTCCCACAGCGTATTGGGAAGCATCAGTGTATAAGTAGAACGGCTTGCACACTTCCGGCACCTTCAATTGTGATATTGCACCTAGCAACTCCTTTAGCTGCTGAAAGCAGTATCCGCTATTCTTTCCCTTTCCTTTTCTTTTTCAGCCGCTATTCTTTCCCTTTCCTTTTCTTTTTCAGCCGCTATTCTTTCCCTTTCCCGTTCTTTTTCTTTTTCAGCAGCTATTCTTTCCCTTTCCTTTTCTTTTTCAGCAACTTTTCGGTCTTCAATCGTTGTAATCAAAAATTCTCGCCAAAATTCTGGATCTTCAATATAGCGCTTGTTACTTTCAATTTGCTTCCGCAAGTCTACTAATTTAGAGGTAGCACTTGGCGATTCACCCATTTCTTCCAATACCAGCTTCAGATCTTCTTTCTTGCTTCCTTTAACAGCAAACATTTTGTTTTTATCCTTAGAACTCGGTTTCCCCGCACAATGTCAGTCGCTGCCTTTAATTTGAAGATTAAAACGATAACAAGAATGATAAACGCAACTTTAAACACAAGGCCGCCATCTTTTATTAAAATCCCATCATGATATTCCAAACATATACAATATTAATTCACACAGCTTACAGAAAGAACAGGCGCTCTCGTGCGGAGCAAGGAATTTAACAAAGTAGGAGCGCGTGCATTAATTAAATATGAACAATTATATTAGAAACCTTACACCCATTAAAATACCTTCCATTTTTTATAAGTTAACGTAATGTGGAAGTTAAAAGATACGAATAACTTATTTAAAAAGACATCAAAGGAGATATTAAACAATCCTTCAAAACATCTCTTTAAAGGTGAGTGAGAGTTAAGTCGCCAAAACGAAGTTTTTTTTTTCTGTATTAGTACTATGGGAAAAAATGATTTTCTAAACAAAATTATTCTGACTGTATTGAATATTTTTACAAATGGTTTTCTTATATGATTAATGTTTTACACCACTTTTGAAATTGGTTTGAATATTTTCAATACATAATTTTACAACAAAATATTCAAAACAATTTCAAAAAATGGAATTATAGGAAAGTTTAAGCCACTTGGGTCTGCTGGGTCACTTGGATATTTTTGTATTTAAGTTATTCCATATGTTGCAGTATTGTCTTAGGTTACACACATGCTGTCAGCTCGTACAAACTTAAGCTGGCACCAGCCATATGCTCCAGTGGATCAGATTTACTGTACGTTCCCCCTTGTCGCGATTTTTTCGGATTTGGCTTAAATAATTTTTTCTGGCAACCTGTCCTGTCTGACTTCGACTGAAGATTCGAATTCTATGAGTTCGCATCGATGACGTTTTCCGGCAACCCTATCGGACCGTTGGTTGAGTTTTCATGAGAAATATGGTTAATTTTAATTTGACGGTACTTCTGTCGCCAAGGGATTTGGCGCTTTTGTAGGGAGCGATAAACAATTATTTTTGGTGATGCGGCATTTTCTGGTGAAATGCGTTGTGGCGTCTTTCTTGTGGCTAGGTGGCGCTGGTTATACTTGCGCGGATGTTAGGCGCGTGGGATTTATTTGTTCTAAATTAGTTTTTGACCAATCGCCGGCGCTGATAATACTTGCGTGGTATTTAGGTTGCGCGGATGTTGTGCGCACGGAATTATTTTTATTCTATTAAATTTCTTTTTGTTCTATCGTCATTACGTTTGGGGTTACGTTTGGCTTTTGAACATCCGATTATTATGGATGGTGCGTATTAAAATTCTGAATTTTTTTATCGGTTTGAAAATGGCTGGGCAGCTAGCTATCATTCAGTTTTGAAAGAATAAAACTAAATTTTTACTTTAAATTTTTTGTTTTGCTTCGTAAAACAAAACTGCCCGGGGCCCCAAACCAATATTTAGGCTTTCAATGGGCCCTACAATACTGCCCCATGTTGGATACTGATGTTTTTTTAGAGAAAACAAAATTGCCCGGGACCCCAAACAAGTATTTAGGCTTTCAATGGGCCCTACAATACTGCCCCATGTTGGATACTGATGTTTTTTAGAGAAAACAAATTGCCCGGGGCCCCAAACGAGTATTTAGGCTTTCAATGGGCCCTTCAATACTGCCCCATGTTGGATACTGATGTTTTTTTTAGGGAAAAAATAATTGCCCGTACCACCAAACGCGTGCGTACTGGATTGCCACTCATTCGTGTAGCTCTAGTGCGACAATAATTCAAACTAAACTAAACTGGATTGCCACTCGTGCAGCTCTAGTGCGACGATAATTCAAACTAAACTAAACTGGATTCCCACTCGTGTAGCTCTAGTGCTACGAAAATTCAAACGAAACTAAACTGGATTGCCACTACTAGCCCATTGTGTAGTGTAAAGTTTGTTTTGTGTTGCCCAAAGCAAACCAAAACCCTGAGTCTGGTTTTTTTTTCAAAAGTAACTAGGGTTACTGCATCGGCGGAAAGGAATCTGGCAATGTGGAAACACGCGAGTTTCGCCAAGTTGTTGTTGTTTCTGGAGCCGCGCCAAGCAGTACCGTGAAATTAAAATTTACCAGAAATATTCCCATACGATATTTTCTTTAAATCGTGATTTTTTAAAAAAAGTCGCCAAAATACGGACTTTTGGCGCGATTTTGGAAAGTTCGCCAAGGGGGACCGTACAGTAAATCTCTACCGCTCCAGTATACAATAATTATTAAGATACGGTTTATACATGTATCTATCCTGATAAATATATTTATTTTAATTAAAAAAGTTCCAGAATTTCGATATATCAAGAATATTAATGCCATTCCTATAGTAATTTTTATACTCCCAATATTATTATGAACAAGCACAGTCAATTTGTTTCAAATATAAATAAGAAGGTTAATACTAGTACCACGCATTGTGTTGGAAGACTTCGTCTTGATCTTTTAAATACCGAGTACCAAATTGTGGCTTTTTACGATTTTCGGTAGCTTCTACTTCATCGTTTTCCATGGCTGTTTGATTCAATTTGAAGACTAATTGGTTATCACTCAGTTATTAAAGTTTGTAGCACAAGCACATTTTTTGAAACTTTGTTTGTTTACAATATTTTTGGAAGAAAGTTTTAACGATTACGGTCACGATTTATATAAAATTAGTGAAAACTGTCACTTAATTTTAATATATATTATTTAATATTAAAACAAATAAGAAATTATACCAATAAATTTATTTATTAACTTTATTTCAATTAAGTTAATTGATTTCTATATTTATCGTAGAATCATTGTCAATGAAAGTTTACTTCAGTGGAAAACCCAAGCTGTGTGTTCTATATTTTTGTTTTGGTTTTTGAATGTTGCAGTTGATCGAGCAATTTTGCGATTTCTTTATTTTATAAAATTCCTTTTATGAATTTATTAGGTGAGTTTTATTTACAATACTTTTTTCTTAATTGAAATTTTGTTTCTCTATTAAAAAACTTGCTTCAGCAATTCGTAATCTTAAAACGATCCGCTGATTTAATGACCACGCCTATTCAACAAAAATAGTTTTTTAAACATTCACGGTAAAAAAAACTATTTGACACAACTATTAAAAATTCCTTTTAATCAAAAAATCAAAATAAAAGTTTAGAAAAAATCAAAAGATAATAGTTTTCGTCAATCATCATCTAAAGTTAGCAGATGTTGCGGCCATTGCATGTTGAACTATGAATCATTGATAAATAATCGTTTTATAATCTGATCAAATATGAGTTTAAAAGTATTCTTTTAGCGTTATAGATCTTTATCAAACCTATACTGACTGATAATATTACATTGTCTATTTGGATATTTTTCATCCGAAAGCGTGAGTTTTTCTTTTTAACCGGCAGTTTTATCTGATATTTTATTGCCTTGTGCACAAGGCAATAACCTATCAGGTGGCAATCTCATTTTAACTAAAAAAAAAAAACCTTAAGTTTTCTGAATTGTAGATAATATTTAATGTCTCCGCCGTTTTATTGAATCAAACTCTATTTGATTATTGTAATTTAAGTTACCTCTCTGAAAGTGTTACCTCTATTGAAAACTTTTAGTATTGATACTAGTTGAAAAATAGCTTGTTTTATTTAAAGAATGTATTTTATTAATCATGTTTATCCTACTGAACTGTTTTTTTTATAATTCTGATATCTCAATTTCGATATTCATCACATACTGGTTGTTTATTATAATTTATGAAAGGATCAGATTTACTGTATGGTCCCCCTTGGCGCGATTTTTTCGGATTTGGCAATAAATAATTTTTTCTGGCAACGTGTAACTTCGACTGAAGATTTGAATTCTGACTTCGCAGCAATGAGTTTTCCGGCAACCCTATAGGACCGTTGGTTGAGTTTTCATTAGAAATATTACCATACGATCTTTTCTTTGAATCGTGGTTTTTAAAAAAAGACTTTTGGCGCGATTTTGGAAAGTTCGCCAAGGGGGACCGTACAGTAAATCTCTACCTTTATGAAATATTGTTAGTGTAGTCAATCAGCTTTAATTGGATTGGCAGCTTAAGTTCCCTTATGCAATAAATAATAACGCAATATGCAATCATGACAATCTGCCAAAATACAATCAACTTTGCTTTGGCCAGCCATAGATATGCTATACTTGGAATTAACTCAACAGTTGATCATACACTACTTGTTTCAATCCCTCAACTTCTTTCTATTGCTTCGTACGCTCATTAAATTGTGTGTGTTTTCTCGAGTATAACCCATTTTTGACTTTTTCAGACAACTAGAATATTTTCCACAAGAACTTTTTTTATTCTTTATTTGAACTGAAAATTAATGGAAGTTGATAAAATAATTGTTTGGTCATCATTTACCCAGTTAAAAATACAAATGATGCAGAGAAATTTTAAGCATATTTAGTTAAAATGACAAATTATAATTTTTTATTTTAATTATATATGCTTCACATTTTTCTGTCATGTATTTTGGACTGAGTAACCAAGTAAATAATGGACACAAATTTATAAGTATTAACTTCTATTTTTTAAAAAACTTTGTAAATGTAATATTGGACATAATTTAAATATCCCTATTATTACTACAATAAAATAAAATTATGATGATTTCAAATATAATTTTAGAATTAGCTTTTTCTTTAATTGTGTGGAAAGTGTTAAAAAAACTAACAAAAAAATTCTACCATTTTGTACTACTATTATATACTGAAAAAGGTTTGAATGAAAAAGATTATAATTTTACTTTAATTATAAGATTAAAAAGAGGGCTGAAGTATACATTGACGCCCGGCAATTTTGTCGCCAATCTGGCAACCCCGCCAAATTCAGTTTTATGGCAACCCTTGGCGACGAAAATGTGACAAAATTGCCAAATCGCAAAATTCGCCATATTTAGTAACCTTTCCCATTGTTTTTTCGCCAAAAAACCTGAAATCTGAAGTTCGGCAACCATGCATGTTTTATTTTTTACTCGACTCTACTCGCGACGGTGAAACGTTACACGCGAATCTAAATTTTTATTTTCTAATCTATTTAAATCTTAATTGTTTTTTATTTAAAAGTAAATATTTTTCGTGCAGATCGATTTTTAATTCAATGTTTAACTATTTAAAATGATTATTTTTCATTATTTATTTCGGCACTTGCCGTTTTTTATTGTATTAGCGTGGTAGGATTTGCATGATTTTCATGGTATGTAAAACAAGTTTTATTTTTTAAAAAACATTTTTTAGTGCTTTTTTTTAAAAAAATTTTTCAATACTGTTTGAAAAATCTTTTTAGCTATAGAAAATATTTTCCTACTAGATCAGTTAATCGTAAATGTGCACATGTTTTCCTTATTTTAATCGCATTAATATTATTTTAAATAAGAATCATACAATGTTTTAGAACGTGTTATTATATTTTTTTACATTGTTAATCGTGAAACAAACTGTTAAATTCCGATTATTTTTGTTAAAATCGCTTCGATCGTTAATGCCCTAGTATTAGTTAATGAGATTTTTCATTTTTCCCGGGTCTTTTTGCTGTATATATTCGGGCTCAGCAATATATTTGGTAAGTATTTGTTGTCATTTCAGGATGGCAACAACTTGGCTGACGCCAAGTTTGTTGTCATTTTGACTTGGCAACAATTTTTGACTTGTGGCCAAACCCGGGCGTCCATGTATACTTTAACGAAAAAGAGTTTAAAATGTATTATTTTGAGATGTTACCTATTCTAAAAAAGTGTTTAAAACTTCAGTGTAGGACACAAAAATAGGGAATATCATTCCTTCATAAATGTAACATGTGTTTTTAAACCATTATATTTTTAGTTTTAAGTATTGATTTAAATGACAACTTATGGACTTCAATTTTATGTAATTTCCTTTCCGTTTATGTTTATTATTTCACTTGTTTATTAATGTTAAACTACCTTGGTCCCTTGTGTGATGCTATAATCTAGTTTTTCTGCATATATTTTTATTAAACATAAAAGTAACATTGTTAATTTATCCATGCAGGTTATTTGTTTGAACATAACTGAATTCGCTCTAGGACGCCATGTTCGACATCTAGTGCAAAATCCCTTGGTTAGCTGTCTGGTGTCTCTATAAGATGTGCAGCAGTTTCCTATCAGCCATGAAAGACCAAAAGAGTTTCGAAGTCATTGTGCAGAATTGTGCTGCCGAGAAAAAGGAAGTTGTCGATAAACTGGTCCAGAGGTCTGAAGCCAGGGTTGCCGAAATGGGACGAAAAAAGTGTGAAAAGGACACCCGGACTTCTGTCTACGAACAAACTGACTACTTCAACGGCACCTTCAGTCAACAAAAGCAGCAAATCGAGGCTAAGATTCTAAACGCTCGAAACATCGACAAAGGGCAGCTGACGTCGTATTTTGATGAGATAGTTCGTGACCTCCAGGAATTACAGAAATTCTTGTCCGATTCTACTCTGTTCCTCCCCACTTACGACATCAAGAAAGGACAAGAGTCGCTGAAGGCTCTCCAAGACGACATTCAAGCTGCCCAGAGCGACCTCATACCAAAGAAGAAGTTTGCCTTCAAGAACAAGAAGAAGGTCCAAAATGGCGTCAAACCTGCCATGGAGAAAGTCAGCAGCCTGGTCGAGCCCTTCTCGGATGTCAAGATCTGCAAGTGCGGCTTCAAGGATATGGTTGGCGAGAATCTGGTCAAGTTCCGGGACGAAATCGAGAAACAGGATCTTGGTTTGCATCATCTAGTGGACTGCACGGTTAAGTTGTATGGAGCTCCTAGCACGATATTCATCAGCGGACTTAGGAATTGCAGGATATTTGCTGGTCCGGTGTCAACCTCTGTGTTTGTGGAGAACTGCAAGGACTGCACTTTTGTATTCGCTTGCCAACAACTTAGGATACATGGCACGGATAAAAGCAACTTTTATTTGCATATAACTAGCAGAGCTATTATTGAAGACAGTAAGGAACTGTGTTTCGCTCCTTACAATTGGACTTATGAAGGTCAAGATGAAGATTTTGTGGTTTCCGGTATTGATAAAGAAAATAATAATTGGGATTCTATTGATGATTTTAATTGGCTAGTGATTGGCACACCATCTCCTAACTGGTCTTTTTTAGATAAGGGAAAGATCCAAAAGTGGAGTTGATTTAATATTACTCTTCTTAAATTGTTTTCTTATGTGATAATTCTGTTAATTTATGCTTAAAATTCCCATTGGTTAACGCCTTAATTTCACTGACCTTATTAAGTGGAAAATACTACTGAGTAGGAATTGTCTAAACATGTAAAATATTCTATGTTATCAAGCACGTTAAAAATTCCTGATATTTTTTCAACTTTTTATAAGTTTGCTTGTTTTAGAAATGTACTAATTTTATATATGTTCAAAAATAATAAACTAATATTCTTTAAATTTTTTTTTGTATTGCTATTGTATTGGATACCGATAAGCTGCATTTTTTTCACATATTTAGTACTTTTTACTACAGTATTGACTTGCCATATAATTAAAAAAAAAATCGTAAAATTTCTGCGTCTTATTGTTTGAAAGTTCTGATCATTTTTTGTCCATCTCATCGACATACCATTTAAAGCATTGTATTTGTTTTTCATGAAAACTGAAAGCAGTAATTTTGTCTATTGATTGTTGATAAAAGAATTTTGAATATATTTATGATTTTTTGCAAAATATAAAATTAAGTTTTAACGCGTAAAACTAAAAGCAAGGGGGGTTTAATTTATAAGATTGTAATTTGAACATTGGTATTTTTTTTTATTTCTTTAAAATCTTTATATGATTTATAATGATATATAAGGTATACTCAATTCAATTTAATTTTGATGTTTACAAGTTTTTATATATCGTATATATGTTAGATATTTATGCACATAAAAGAGAAGTTAATGTATTTTTTGAATACTTGCCAATCATAAGAGATGGTGCATGTCTATTCTGTTTACTGTCTTTTATCATGGATGGTACGGACTAGCGGTAGCCATGACAGGAATAAAAACTATTATAGCTCTGTATTTTCACAGGGATCTCACTCTCTAAGGAGACGCCCTCAAAATCCTTGAAGAGCCCGTATTCAGTCTTGAAAAGTAAATTGATGATGAATCTTATTTTAAAAAGTTATAACTTTGCAGTATGTTTATTAAGTAACAGTGTGACACAACACGCACATGCCACACGTTTACATGACCGTTCAGTAAAATCAACTTCCGAAACGAGTTCCGGGCAGAAAACGTCATTTCCGAAAGTGAACTATGTCAGCGGTTCCCAACCTTTTTATTTGACCCACCAATTTTGTAAACACATACTATGAGAAATCCAAACAAAAAAACATTACTGCAAATCAGTTACAAAATCCTAATGGGATAAAAGCCCGCTCGCAAAGATATGTGGTCGAAAAGACCATCAAGTACTTCAATGCTATTTGGGCAATAGCTGAATGGTCGCATGATACACTTGATGACAATTTCACATTTTTTAGGTACTTTTCTTCAAAGGGGTTTCTGATCCATTGGATTTCATCCTCAGTTTTGGGGAAGAATTTCCAAAAAAATGTGGATTTTTAATTACTGCTCTATTTATTAGATTTATCAATCATATCGAATTAATAAAAAAATTTATAATTGGTATTATTAGTTCTTCTCCCGCGGTGAGAGCTGAACCATTCATTACAATCAACAAAGATAGCTCATGAGAAATTAAGGTGGTCAGAAGGGTCAGAATCACTAGTTTGGAAGATTTTTCCATAATGGATTTTGTCTTAAAAATAAGTTTTTTTTTTCTTGATTTCAAAGAAATTCAAAAAATTTCCGACACATTCAGGATGCTTAGTTACAAGATGTCTTTTAAGTCTGGAATGTTTCATGAATTCGTTTGATAGCGTTTCAATGCAAATTACACATTGAGGCAACGGCTCTTCCTCCGAACCAGAAAACACAAATCAACTTTTTGAGAAATCAGGGTTATATTTTCGAAAATATGATTTAGTTTTCCTAACTATTTTTGTACAACTATAACTGGAAATCGATTTATTAGCATACTCACGACTTTCACAATCTCATGTAGAAGTTCCTTTGCAGTCACAAGAATATATGCTACATCAGCAGTCAGCAGAAAGTCACACCTGTACTGACAAAAAAAGGGGGAGGGGGGAAGTGCGAGAGAGGTGTAAAAATGTATGAGAAAGATGACTGTACTCTATGATAGAACCATTGAACAAGTAAAAAATTGTTTACATTTGCACTTTACAATATTATAAGATTTTGCTTTTCAGAACGTTGTATACATGATGCAGATCGTGTACATAATAAAAATCAAACTGCAAAAGAAAATGAATTGCTTACTTCGTTAATGAAATAAAATTGGGTCATATTTGTCACCCTAAGAAAGTTATATTTATTCCGCAAAGTGGGTTTATCCCATTAAAAATTTAGGCAACCTCGATTTTTTTTTAATTGGAAAAATGACTTATATATCTACGAGCATTAAGTCAGACATTATCCATTCATTACTATTCTGCCATGTTTTTATTCCTGCCACACCGGAGGTGGAGGTAGTAACGCTACCATGTACTCCTTAAATAGTCAAACGTAGTAGTCAGACATTATAGTATCTCATACACTGCGATGCAAAAGTTTAGACAATGACTTCATTTCGCTGTAAAATTTAGAATTGTGATAGTAGAGTTACCAAAACCTCCTAAACATATTAAAAAAGTATTTTGAAATGCTATAATTGAAACATAATTGTTTGATTTGCTATAACAATTTTTTTTTTCATAAAATAAAAATTTGTATGATGCAAAAGTTTAGACACAAATACGAGATTATGCTAATTTAAAGTAGATAATGGCCTAATTTCGCATTTTTATTGATGAATTGTATTTTTTTATAAATTAAAAAAAAACACGATATCCGGTGAAATAAACAGAATATTGGTTCAATTTTACAACAAAAAGACAATATAGTCACTTTAAATCTTTATTCAATTAATATTTGTCTTTCCCATATAAAAAAATCACAAAATAGCGACTTATTATTCTTTTTTGCACTTTAGTACAATGCAGAGATAGTCACCTCTTCAAAAACGCCAAAAAAAGTTGGTCATTTCAAAACGTAAATTTACTCCACACCATTACGAAAGTTCCTTCTTTATACTAAAGTTTGCAATTTCTTGAGAAAAAACCGGTTTCTTTGAACCGGTTACAATTTAACCGGTCTCTTTAGTGCTATTTAAACACGGTCAGTTTAACCGAATTTTGAAAATACCGGTTTTTTCCCTCAAAACCAGGAGGAACGTTTATAATGGTGTGGAGGGAATTACGTTAATGAGACACTTTTTTTTGTCGTTTTTGAAGAGGACTTATTACTTCTTTCTAGATAGATGGATTTCCCCTTCTTGAACTTGTACCAATACAAAATAGAAAATGTGAACATGGGGTAATCAAGAAAACGCAGTAGAACGAACTAGTTGAATGAATGTCTCACACTGGATACTCATATGCCAACGTCCCATCATCAAACAAGACTTCCGGGGACCCTGCCCATGCGACGGGCATACCGGAAATGTATTGAAATGACACAGACATCTTTTAAAAACACATAAAATATTTGAGAGGTTTCTTTCTGTTTGACAGAAACCTAAACATGTTTGACAGAAACCTTTCATGTCGACGGGGTTAAGCAGGGCCGCTTCACGGGTCATTAGATACAGTAGTTATGAATTTTTTGTTTTAAATGTAAGTTGTGTCAAACTACTATTTTTCTTCATTAAATAATTTTTATCCGTTATAATTTTGAAGCTATAGGGATTTCGGACAGATTTTAGCCGATTTTTTAGAAAATGGCGAAATTTCAAGGTCATTTGTATATATATGTATATATGTAAATATATATATATATATATATATATATATATATATATATATATATATATATATATATATATTTTATATATATATATATTATATATATATATATATATATATATATATATATATATATATATATATATATATATATATATATATATATATATATATATATATATATATATATATATATATATATATATATATATATATATATATTACATGTAGCGATTCGCGCATACCAGATAACTATAGTGGGTCTATCTAGAATGCGAGCCTCGAAAGCATTTCCTTCCCCATCCCTGCATCTTGTTTTCTTCGAAACGGCGTGAGCTTCGTTGTTTTGGTTTTTCCCCCACCCTACTTGGGTGTGAACTGTTCGCATTGTTAACCTCACAAAAGAACCTCAAACGCGTTAGGTTTAGAAAAGCGATGCTCCCCCCGTTTCCTAGAAAACCAGACGATGGGATGGGGGAAGAAAGTTGCAAGAAGTGCTACAAAATAACTTATCAATAAATATAGGGTAATCAGCTCAAAAGCTTTTACGCTAAAACCATGAGAAGAGCTTGCTAAAAAAAATTCTAACTTTAAAAGTTTTTATTTTCTTTAGGATGACATAGTTTATGTATCTGGGTAAGTACAGTCAACAATTTTTTTTTTTTGATTTACCCCTTGTAGAAATTAGTGGCAAAAACCGGAAAAATAAGAAAAATCCGTCCCAGTTCCAAATGAAGAGCTAATGCTACATAACGAGGTATGAATTTTCTGATCTCAATAGGCTACATTTAAATTCGTACTAATCACATTAAAAAACGCAATTAGCTTTTTGAACCAAAGGTTTCGTATTAGTCCACCCATTAAATTTATTTTATCATATTAAGTTTTATCTAAACAAAATATTGGTAGCAATTAAATCACAATTTGAAAATGCTTTGCATGCACACCATCGCGACTAGATCCAAACCGAGTATTTTTCTTAAACCTTTTTCTTTTCAATGAAAAAAAAATCTACATCAATCTTCACAAAAGGTTACTTGACGAAAATCGCTAAGAAACGGAAAATTGGCGATTTTCGTGATTTGTGGATACTGTGCACCGAAGGAATTGATAAACATTGTACTCTAGTAGTGGAAGAAGTATAAAACAAAATGATTGTCACTGCGGTGGTTCACACTGAACACAAAAAGGTTTGGAGTATGCAAACTTTAATTATTTTTTGTTAATAATAAAGGACGACTTTCAATTTTCACCAAGATTTAAAGATATTATTCACCTAGAAGGAATTGATAATGAATACTTCTTTCAATACATTAAAATAGTTTCAGAACCTTTCTTTAAATACTTGTTAAAACATGATTATAGTCATACAAAATCGTATCGGCCTTTCACCACTTTTTAAACAACGGTCCAATTTTAACTACGCGAACTGTAGCTTCAGCGAAAAACAACGCTTTGTTTACAATCACTACTGTTTTGCAAAGAGGCAGCGCGCGTAATCTAACCGTTAGAATGCGCGCGCTGCCTCTTTGCAAAACAGTACTGTCTGTAAAGCGCCACCTAACAGCATACAGCAGAACTACTGTATCTGTCTAATTCTAGTTTTGCGCTAGACTCTGCTCATGCAGGAACAAAAAATTATGTTATCATACGAAATATAATATATATATATTTTTCTAATAGCATCTTGCGGACCCCTCTGGCATAGCTCGTGGACCCCTGTGTTTCCGCGGACTACCTGTTGGGAACCACTGATCTACTGAGATCAGAAAACTGAGTAGAACACTTCCGAGCTCGATCCCTCGGTATGTCGATTTCGGGTACTGGTCAGCTCCTCTTCACGTAGTATTTCGAACACCTCATCCATAGACTTGTCCCGTTGAGTTTTCAACTGTCTCGGACTCCTGAAAATCGGCTACGTAGTCCCCGGGCCCGAACTGTGTAACAGACCAGCTCGCGTTCTGAAGCTTCCAGGCCCAGTGCTTGACATTGCGTTGCTAGTCCTCGTGCTCTGGCAATGGTAGTCATTAGAACTTTCATTTTGATGAATTTCGATGCTCTTTAATTCGTTTGCGACATCAATTTTTCAGTCTTCTTGTTGACCGCTAAAGTTAGACTATTTTTTCCTACAAAGTTTTCGTATATACTTCTGTTGCGTACTGGAAAGCTTGCTGGTCCGACAACGATAATTTGACGTAAGCTTCTGCGTCTGTGTTACGCTGTTCCCAGTTAGTAGATTCGTCATCCTTTAAATCGTTAGGTTTTTCCTCCAAGATAACGTTATCTAGTCTTTTCAATGTTAGTGCGGCCTGTATATTTACCGCCCATATGAAGTAATTTTGTCCGTTAAGTTCCGGAACGTTGAGTTTCTGATTCATACCAAGGTGTTAGGTCATCATACAGTATTTCAATTCACCACACAGTCCTCCAAAATTGTCCACACAGCACTTTTAGAGTTCAGGAGTTAAACACGTGCTTTACGTTAAGCTTTTGGTTTCGTTTACTAAATTAAATTTCAAAAGATTAGTAAATAATACGTTGCAACCACGCTCTGCTACCATTTGTTAGTAAATCAATGGATCGTCTTGTTAAATATTACTCTTTTGTTTACACAGTAAATTAAGATAGTAAATGCACTACTCCCGTCATATTTTATGACGTCCGTTACTTTTGCTTAGCAGTAGATAGAGTGACTTGACTTGTGCTTCCCCCGGCGGCGAACCGTATCACGCATGTTTACACGCGCGCATGGACACACAGTCCCCGAAAAATAGTACGCTCGCTAAAAGAAATCACAATTATGACAATTTTTAGGTACATCATTTTAAACTTGAGACTATAACAATATGTTTTTTCGCAGTTATTTTTAGTTAATTTTTTATGAATGTAAATATTTTCGAATACTCAATTGCATCTAAATTTTAAAGATTTTAAAATGGAATTTTTTTTGTATTGGGATAAGACTTCTTGGGATGTGGCAACCCTATGTATCTCTGGACCTAGTCGGTTGCTGTGAGCGCATAAATTTTTTCGAATTTAAAAATGGGGCTTTTTTGTATTTGCCGTTACTTGATGCTTTCAATATTTGAGACATCATGTTGTCTCAACCTGATGTATTTCTGGACTTTTTCTTGGTAATTTAACGCGTAAACTGTTTTGGCAATGGCAATTCAAAACTGGGCTTTTTTTGGACATGACGATACTTGCTGTTTTTGAGATGTGGTTTTATGTTAATCCTTTATGTATTTCTGAATTTGTCGTTTACTTGAATACGTAAACTTTCTAGGATG
>CM033275.1:12277493-12407326 GCA_019343175.1 Oedothorax gibbosus | reverse complement strand
AATGAAAAATCTGAAGCTAAGTATTTATAACAAGTTTGGTAACTTAGCAAAAACAGGCATGTCTGGTGACGATCGTGTGAACTTCTCGATAGTCCAGCAGATTGTCAGCGAACCGGATTGTGTGCTGTCTGGCTGCGGACTGCTGTACTTCACAAGGAGGAATTTACTGTCACTTATTGGATCTTTGGTGACATATGGACTGATTCTTGTACAACTAAATCCCCAAAAGCGCTAAACTCAAATCAGTTTGGTGCTATACAGTTAACAGTAATAGATTGTAATCGCGATGAAAAAACTTCTATTACTTTGTTTTGGCTAAAGTAGAAATGGAATCAACAGTTGCTATAGCAAGTCTGCAGTAAAAACAAATATTCTTGAGTCGAAAAGCAATGCACTACAGCTATGTCGTAAAATTATACTGAATAATTAAGAAAACTTTCTTATCTTAATTTCAATAATAATAGATGTTAATGGGTGGGGAACACCTGAGTAATGCTGATTCAATTGGTTAACTGCCAACCAAGGAAATATATATCTACACTTGACGCTGCCCATGCGTTCTGGACTCAAATATTGTACGTGGTATAGAAAACATACTTTCACTTTGAACATTCACTTTGCTACTTTTTACTTCAACTTTTCTTTTTATGCGATCCGTTCCGATAGAAAATCGTCACAATGTTGGTGACAAATTCAACCGTTAACTGCCATGGTATATTTACTCTAGTATATTTACTAAGTATATTTACTCTAGACACTGGTCATATGCATTCTGGATTCAATTAGACAACATAGATGCTTCTATTCTAAGCATCTATTACAATAACTTTAGAGCCATTGATGAATCTGATTATTACCACTTCTTAGCCATAAATGACTATGACCCCACCATTGAACAGCCCTTCAAATTACTAAGAACAATCCATCAAAATGTTTTTTGGTAAATTCCAGTTACAAACGTACATATTTTTCGTGCCCATCATCGATGGTTGATGCCCTTTATAGTTTAACTATTCTTTTATGGTATATACTATCGGAAATCTGTTTTACTGATAAGCCCATCCTTGATGGTTGACCCATTGGCAACATTGAAAATATGAATAAAAATGGAATTTGCATGTTATTTCAATGTAGATAAAAAAAATTTAGTTATTTAAATTTAAAATAAACTTCTAATTAAAATTTTTTAATGAAATTCGGAATGTTGCCTAATCCGATTTTTTGCTTCAAAATGACGTATTCCACTTGTCTGTGGGACTTGTGGTTCTTTCTGTGAAAGTGGGTGACGGACGGACGGACTGAACGATTATAAAACCTTCCACTTTTTACGTTATAAAAACGTAGTGTGGAAGCTAAAAAAGATTGCTGCTACAATATTAATGACGTACAGGGGAGGGATGACGTTAGCTTATTGTGTGTGGCCATATTTAGTTATGGTTCAAACAACCTTCCTGCAACAATTTACAATCTGATACAGGAGAACTATTGACAGACCAATAAACACTAGCCCTGCGTCTGATTGACTACCTCATGTACATTTGCGTGCCAATAATAATTCAGAAATTCAATCAGGTAGAAACCAGTTAACAGTTTATTATCAAAATGTTCGCGGCCTAAGAACAAAGTTTAATGAAGTTAGTATTTTTGTTTTGGCTGAAAATTTTGATATTATGTTTCACGGAAACCTGGCTCAATGATGATTTTAATAACTGTGTTATTATTGATGATCGGTATATCACGTTTCGCCAGGATCGGGATTATCGTACTACTAATGTGTCTCGTGGAGGTGGGTTCTCATAGCGGCCAAGATATCGTTGTGCCCAAAGCTTTTAATACAATACAATCATGTTGTTGAATGTGTGTTTATCTCTATTACCTTGGATAACATGAAAAAAATAATCTTCTGTGTGGCTTATTTCCCCCCTGGATCCAGTGTTGATATTTATTTAGACTTTTTTAACTATTTTACTCGTTTTAATTTGTATGACAATATTTTTATATGTGGTGATTTTAATCTGCCCATTACTGGTGATTTTTTAAATCAATTTAATCTTGATCCTAAAACTAGTGAACTTCGTAATTTTATAATGCTTTTTAACCTTAGGCAACTGAATACTGTGCAAAATTGTTGTTCTAAATATCTTGATCTTATCCTAACCAATTTTCACGACAGCAATATTATGGTTGAACATAGTGATAATCCTTTAACTTTAGAAGATAATTATCACCCTGCCCTTTCTGTGTCTTTGCAGCATGTAGCTGTTCGTTCTAATGGGCAATTAAAGAACACTCCTAGATATAACTTCAAAAAAGCTGATTTCTTGAGCATATGGTTTTTGTTGTCCAGTATTAATTGGAATTTTTTAAATGCTTTTGAGGATGTCAACTATGCTGTTGCTGGTTTTTATAATATATTAAATATGATCTTTGATCAAACTATACCTTTAAAGTACCACTCAAGTAAGTACCCTTTGTGGTATTCTATTGATACTATAAAACTTATTAAGACTAAGGCTAAAGCTCGTAAACTTGCTTTACGTAATCATGACCCTGTTTGTATTCAAAATTTTAAATCCTTACGTTCATCTCTTAAGAATAGTATAGCCAGTGATTATTCTAGTTATATTAAAAATACTGAAAATAACTTGATACGTCAACCTGATAAATTTTGGTCATATTTTAAAAAAAGTCAGACTTTGCCTAATGAAGTGTTCTCTAATGATGCTTATTTTGATAATGATGTTGACATAGCCAACGCTTTTGCCAGGTATTTTGGTTCTGTGTATAAACAGAGTACAGAACATAGTTCATGTTATACCTCTCTAAGTGATCAAAATTGATTGCATCACTCACACAGAGGTTGTATCAGCTATTCAAGATTTGAAATCCTCCCTATCTACGGGGGTTGACAATGTTCCATCATTTATTGTTAAGGGCTGTGCTGAGCACTTAATTTATCCTCTACTTATTATTTTTAATTTATCGTTAAAAACTTGCTCATTTCCCAGTTTCTGGAAAAATACAAAGGTTATTCCTGTTCATAAGAAAGGTGACGTCAGAATTTGTCAAAATTATAGGCCTATTGCTATTTTAAGTCCGTTTGCCAAAGTTTTTGAGATTGTCATCCATAAGATCTTTTCGCAAGTTAGTGGATTTATCAATGTTGCTCAGCATGGCTTTTTTCCCCATAGATCAACTCTTTCTAATTTGTATTGTTTAACTAGCAACATTATTTCCGCTTTTGAGTCTAATTGTCAACTTGATGTCATTTACACCGATTTCTCTAAGGCCTTTGATTCACTTGATTTTGGCATTTTTTTAAAATAAACTGTCCTATATGGGTTTTACGGCCGATCTGGTTCAATGGATATTCTCCTATCTTACGAATCGTTCTATGTATGTTTATATTAGAAATTCTGTATCTGTTGGTTTTGGTAATGGCTCTGGTGTTCCCCAGGGCTCTAATCTGGGTCCTTAATTTTTTATATTGTTTATCAATGACCTGTGTAACTCTATTGAGCATAGTGACTTTCTTCTTTTTGCTGATGATTTAAAAATATTTAGAAAGATACTCTGTAATTCTGATACTAATCTCTTACAAAACGATATTGACAATGTGTTTAATTGGTGCATTAGAAATAAGTTGGAGTTGAATATATCTAAATGTAGTGTTTTAAGTTATACGCGTAAATCTAAGCCTCTCCTTGTTTCTTATAATATTAACAATACTTCCCTGTTGCGTAATTTTTCTGTTAGGGATCTTGGTGTGACGTTTAATAGTAAACTTTATTTTTCCGAGCACATTCAAATTATTACAACTAAAGCTTACAAAATTCTAGGTTTCTTAAAACGCAAAACTACTAATTTCACCAGTCGAAAGGCTTTGTATTTTGGCCTGGTTCGTCCTAATCTTAAATATTGTACCCCGATATGGGATCCTTACTACGAGAATAGCAATAGTGTCATTGAACGTGTACAGAATAATTTTTTACGTTTTTTGTATTTTAAGAGTTTCAACGCTGCTTCTCGGGAAGTGCCTTCTAGTGTACTCCGTAATATGTTTAAAATTTTTACCCTTAAGTCCAGACGTCAAGTTTATTGTCTTTTGTTTTTTTATAAAGTTCTTAATAATATGATTGATTCTACTTACATTACTAGTAGTATAAAATTTAATGTGCCTTCTAGAGTTACACGTAATCGTTGTTTGTTTTATTTGAATTCTAATCGGAATAACTGCATTTTAAATTTTTGTCTATATAAATTTTATAAAACTTATAATAGTGTGTCTGAGGAACTGGATATATTTTGTATGCCTTTTAATGTTTTTAAATCTAATTGTCGGAGGTTATTCTCTTTGTAATGTATTTTTGTTGTTTTCATTGTCTTTTATGATGTGCATTATAATTGGATTTTTCTGTTATGTGCATCTGAAACAAACAAATAAATAAACAATTTACAATCTGATACAGGAACTACGAAGTTTTTAATTCCAAATACTTATCCCTATGCCGTAAATCAATTTTTTAATTTTTATATATATATTACTAAGCAATTCTATAAGTGGTATTTAAAAATAAACAAATCCCAAAATAGTACATTAAAATAAGTGGTTTTCTTCAGAGCACCCTACAGTAGTTCTTCTCACCAGGTCTTGGTGAAACTTGAAATACCCCTCTGATTACTAAAAATCCACAAGCTTTAAAAATCGCGTGTCCTCAGAGCACTGAACTATTTTCATCTCAAAAATCGAGAATGGACTCGTCCAAAATTTCAATGGGGCTGCCGAAGTCAGTTCCTATTCATCGAAACCCCTTTCGGGTGTCAACTGGCCACCGGAGAGGGTATGTTCAAGAAGACTAATGACTTGTTGGGCTGGGAGTGGCGACACACCTGTGTTGTTTGCACTGTTGTGTCCCCTTCCATTGGTATTCACACTCGACACCACTTAAAAACAAGCTGCAGTATTTTTATTTCCATTGAACTCCACAGCAAATATCAATTTGTAAATTAATGTGTTTCGTCTTAAGAATAAGTTATAAGATATATCAATGTGCATATGAATGGAAAATAATAGTATTTAATTCATTTTGTGTATTCATAAATTTAGTGTGTTAATACTCTGAGTAAAAAAAGGGTACTTTTTGTGAAACTAACTTGTTCTTTTTTAAATCAGAGCATAGATTTTTTTAATTAATTTTTATATGCTTTCTGTTCTAATTTTTTCAATCGGTATCTGTGATATTTAATTAGAAATCACTCGGTCAAATTTCTTATAGCATTTTAGAAATGTTTAGTTTATATTTTTATCGAAACTATTTCATTCTTCTTTGATCCGGTCGGATACTAGTGCTAACTAGACATATACTAGAGCATTTCACCTATATAAGAATAATTTGTGCAAAATTATATTTTGTTTTAGTACATTTTCTTTATTATGTTAATGACGAAATTTGGGGGGGGGGGGAATCTTCAAGTATATTATATTAGTCTGCAATAATATTATTAAATTAGTTGTTAGTTTTTTATTGTGATTTATTATAATATAGTATTATATTTTTATTATCAGAATAAGAACTTACGACATTTTCAATATTAGATCTATTGCATTTTCTAAACTGATATTTAGTTCTCTAAATTTAACAGTGAAAAGGATCTTTAAACTAAAAAAACGTTTGAATTCTTTTTGATAGATACCTAGTTTTAAGAATTTAAAAAAAATCATTTTGAAAGTACCTGCTATTTACATTAATTTAATTTTGCAACAGTCATACAAAATATTGTTATTTAATTTTCATTTTTTATATGAAGGTATAATTCAATAATATACGTTGATATTAACTTCACGCTTATCGTTTGGGTGTGCAGTACACATTAAAAAAAATTTATTGATAATTACATAACCTGGTAAATGCATACATGTTACAAAACGTAATTTGTTTCCTTCGCACCACATGCCAAATTAAGGCCCCCGATAGAAATAGCTATAACTTCCTACATTCCTTTCAGCGAAGCGTGACAATCCTTCCCTTTTGTACACAAAGAAGAGCCCCAAGTCTCTGCCCGTTTCCACTAGCGAGTTTAATCCAGATCAACTTAAGCTAGCTTAAATTTGATCCAGTTCGGAAAAAGTGCCGTTTCCACTAGCAAACTTTGATCCAGTAGTCTCGAACCCAGAATTTTTCAAAATGTGTTTTTTTTTGGGGGGGGGGGGTTTCGAGAGTAGCGTTTTGTTTATATTTACAAATTGCATCATTCAAAGATTCAATCTGTCTAATGCAAAATCACCTAATTAACTAATATTTAATTAAATTATTTGTGCTTTACGCTGCCTATGATAGCTAAAGTTCTAATTTTTGTTACAATATAAAGATGATATTGCATTTAAAAAAGTCTATGAAAATTAGTCAGTACCTGCAGAAACCCTGACTGTAGGAAGAAGTGAATATAGTTAATTAAAATATATCTAACGCAATAAAGAAACTTATTTCAACAATTAACTTCATTTCTTCCGAGAGAAAATCAAAATCTTTGAGTTGTTTTTTTTTCAAAACACAATTTCGATTAAAATGATCAAATTAAATGGGTTTTTATAATTTACTGATCATAAAGATATTTATATTACAAGTGCCTTCAAAATAGCTACAAGACTGCATAGGCCATAGATATACCTCTGAGGGATACAGACGTATAAACCCGTCACCTAACTGTGGTTTTCCAGCAACACACATAATTTAAAAAATATATATATATAAATTGAATAACTTTATTTAATTTTAAAATTGAAAGCATGGAGGAGCCATTTATAACCATCTACTATAGAAATATAATTTTTTTTTAAATATTTAAGAAATTAAATTTTTGGTTAAAACTTAATTTAAATCTCATGCATTGAAAACGAATTTACACTTCAGCTAATTTGTTTATCCCTCAGAGGGACATACAATACATCAAACTGGTTCCCAACTTTGTAAAAAATTATCGAACTAATTTTTTCTAAATCAAACATTCATCATTACATAAATTTAGTATATTTTAAAATCAAGTTAAAAGCAACAATATAAAAGCACACACATCCAAAAAATGAAATGCTGTTTATTGAACAAGGTTTATTTAAATACAAATTTGGACACAGAATAGGGTACTTGACTAAAATTTTTTTATTGGCTTAAAATATTCTCATGCCAAAAATATTAGACCCGTATTTTTTCTTTTTTTCAAATACCCCATAAAAAGGCAGAAAAATGAATTTTAAAATTAGGACGAAAAATCACTTCCGAAAACGCTTCCTGGCTGTCACGTGGTATCTGTGATGTCACTAGTGACTATAAACAAACTTTGAAACACCACATTGGAATCGAATTTAGGCAAATTTGAAATATCCGCTTCTGTAAAAAGCCTTACATTATCTCAATATTTATTATTTCAAGAGTAAATTAGATTAAATCAAGTTTAATCAGAAAACAAAAAACATCACGCCGGTTTGTTTATAGTTACTAGTGACGTCAGCTAAACCGTTGTGTTTGTGATCACGTGATGATCACGTGAAAAAATGCCTTTTTTAAAATGATTTTTTTAATGATTTAAAGATTTTTCGCAAAAAAATTATATGCATTTGTTATTTTTGACACTTTCAACTATAATTTAAATAATATTGGAAGGTATTTTGGCGATGCAGTCAAGTACCCTATTGTTCTTGAAGTAGTACCATCAGAGTTATTTAGTCTTAATTTGGTTCATCATTTCTTGATCAGTAGAGTAAAAACCAAAAAACACCCATAATTGATATCAATAAATGACACACAAAAATGAGCATCATTTAGTCATGTTAGCCACGTCTCCTGAGAACAAAAGTATGATTGCTAACTGACGTTTAGATGTTCTTTCTTGGCTTAGGCAATAAAAATTGGAAAGTTGGCATCCGAAATTTTAAAATATTAAATGCTAAACTTGTATCATAGTTATGGACAAATTAATGAGCATAGTAGCACACAAACACTTCACAACTGATGCTATCTTGCTGTAAACAATGCAAAGAACAAATTACCTGGAAGTCTATTTTAAATATAGATTTTAAATTTCTAATTAAAGATGTTAATTCCACTTTGAAATCATTCTTTTGTGGATCATAAACATCAAGTGTTTCTGTATTTTTATCAACCTTAACTAAAATCCAATGCAAATTACCAACACAAATAGGAATCAGTAAATTTGAATAGTCATAAGAGTCTACCAGTAAAACACAAGTTGACATTGTCTGGGCAACTGTAGAGCGTATATAGCTTGAATGCTACCCGACTTTTCACATAGAATATGAAAGAAAGCATCGACAATTTCGTCATACAACCAACCTCGGACAAAGTCATTATTAGATATTAATTTTAACTCTTTTTCCTCTTCATCACTTACAGATGTATCAATCCCAGGAAAGTTAAAGAGTGACCACCAATAGTGTTTGGGACGGAATCGGAATTTAAATCGGATGTGAAGGAATGGTCACAAATTTTGATGCGCTTAGATGGAGAATTACCTAAACTTATTTTTCTCTTTTTAGAACATATTTTTTGTCGGCGCTTGCTTGTTTTAAATAAATTAGATTGAGGTACTAGTTTTTGATTTGGAGGAACTTTGGAATAGGGAATAACACTGTTAGATTTTAAGTAATCAGCATTAACGATACCCTCAGAAACTGAAGCTAATGTATTTAAAGAAGTCAAAATATTCCATAAAAAGACATCTTGCACCGCCGAATTTTTTATCAATTTTAACAGCTTGTCACATAATTTCTCGCAGGCAGCAACTCTGTTTTCATGTAAGAGTGGGTTATACATATTGTGAGTATTAACAGAATAAATGTCAACTTTATTATTGAAAGACACATTTAAATCTAAATCATCAGATTCGCAAAGTTCTTCACTACAAGTAGTTTTTTTGTCTAAAGTTGTTTAGGGCATGCACTTTATGTTTACATAGATTTACACAATCTGTATCTGGGCAAGTGCACCGGTACAAATGACTGCATAATGAGGTACAGCACCTTTCAGCACATTTAAAATAACAGTAGTCTTGCAATAAACAAGTTTCATGTACAAGAGTAACTGTGTTTTATGTTTTATCACTGATTTATATCACTGATTTTCTGATTTAGAGTATCAAGATTTGGAACATAATAACGGTGGGTGAGCATAATCTTCTTCACAAAGTATAACAGCCGATACAACAACCTTTACCTGAGGATTGAGCCGGAATATTCCATCGAATAAACACTCATACTTGCACAGGATCCCTGAAACAAAATCTCGATTAGTATTGTTTGTTCCGGCATGTACAACAACACAATCGAGTTCTACGATTTCTTCATTGAAGAAATCTCCCTTGTCAATCCTTCGATCTTACTGCCAGGAACACACACAAAGTCGAAAAAACTCCATTTTCCAACGAAATACTCCTTCAAACCCTTAATCATAGAATCACCAATGACCAACAACTTCATTTTGTCAAAATAAAGCCCGAAAAAAACTTTCAAATAAAAGAATCAAAAATGCACGTTATGCTCGCCGACTGGGCTGCTTCATTGCATTGATCTTACTCGGATCCTATTGGCTTATAGGAGACAAAAAAGGAAAACTGAAACTAGAAGACTCTCATGATGGCTTCAATAAATCTAATGGCCGCTTTAGCCTTGTGCTAATCATAGCTGGAAAAATCAAATAACCAAGGAAAATAAAGTGGAATACAACCGATTCCTTGTCTAAGTTTAATTCTATCATTTTCGAACCGAGAACATGCAAGGATGATATGTTCTGTTGTTTCTTCAACATTGCATGAGGAGCACATGGGCGAAGGGGCAAGACCGATACGATACAGTTTAGCTTTGGTTGGAAGAGATTTCGTTCTAAATCTGGCGAGAGAATGCACGTATAAGAAATGCGGTATAAGAAATGTAAACAGTTGGCATATAAGTGATCGTTGATTCACCGCCAATTGAAAATCTCGCCAAAAACCTGAGGTGATCAACATTTTTCCTATTTTCTGCAGATGGGTTGTTTGGTTCGCTCTAGCAAATTCATCACACAGTTTGTACAAGATGTAAATTTTTCTTTTTTTCTTTTCTGGCTCATTCCTTCTAGTCTATTAAAAAACATCAAAAGTGATTTAGTAAGTATTAACAGTTAGTTATTTTGCTGATTAAAATTGACTAAGAAATTTTATTTTAAACATAAACAAAACCTAATAATCGCAATCGCAAGGTTAACCTGTTGGAATTATTTATCGCCGTTCTGCTGCCGCAAAATGTTGCCGACCACGATTCTAGGATTCTTATTTATAGTAAAAAGTCTCCTAAATGTGTTAGATTCAAATAAAAATGCATTTAATTTTTATAAACATCCTAACCAGCAGTGCAAAGGCGGCGGCATGACAAACGGCATGTAGAACGCTACAAAAATCATATAATATAGAATCAAACAATCGAGCACAATAATTCAATATTAAACCCTTAACTTCAAATAAATGAGAATAAGAAAACTTACGATCATGCAACAATTTTCACAAAAATATAATCGCGAACGCTTTCAATATGAGAAAAAGGTAAACAAACAGAAACTTAAGCTAGATTAAATAGTTAATCGTGTTCCCTGAACTAGATTAACTTAATCGCGTTCGGAACTGGATTTACTGCCCAGCTCATGACGTTTCACTTAGGCTCCGCCCTTGATCTAGATTAAGTTCGCTAGTGGAAACGGGGTATCAGAGGCAAGCGAAGGGGAGTGAACCCTTCAATTATCCACAGGGAGGTCTGTTTCCCAACTACCTGACACCCCTGGATTTCGCAAAAGCGCCCGAAACCGCCCGACTCAGTAACCAAGTGCAAAAGTGATCTCGGGCGGTTTCAGGCGGGTTAGTAACCACAGGGATACAGGGTGCACCAAAAAATCTTGCAAACTTTTAAATTTTAAAAACACTAAAAAAAAATTCCCAAACAGGATTTGAACGGAAATACGATCCCTAGATCGTAAATCCTTGAAGTGAACTTCGGAGTTTTTCACGGAGATCGGAGATCGAATTAACAATACGAAGTACCGACGCGAAGCGTCCTTACTTCTCCATCTAAGATACTCCAAAATGGGAGAGCGTTTGTGAATTCCAAAAGTAAACTAAAAGTCCATATAAAAATAATGTGGAAAACCCATAGGAGAGACCCCAGGGCAAAGCGATAGGCTTGTCTAAAATAAAACTATGATGAAAATGAACACCAAAAAAGTGCAAAAAGGACAATGAACACATATCGTTAAGCACTGGACATAATAATGCTAGTCAAAGTGAAACTTGTCGTCAGGGTAAAAATAATATTAGTTAAGGAAGAATTTAACTGTCATAACGGTATTACTAAGAAGGGTCGTGATGAACGGTGCATGGACGCGGACGTTTGTATTTTTGTTCAACTAAATAATCGTAAGAGATAATGTCTTTAAGGTTCTCCTATGCAGATTTATCAATAGAGGTCTTGTAATTATGTGAACCAGAAAGAATTGCTGAGTCAATAAAATCAATATTAAGGTCTCTGTGAAGGATCTTATTTCGCACATACCAAGGAGCATTTGTCATTCTTCTCAGGGTTTATTTTGAAATATTTGTAGTTTACTAGTTTGTGTCTGTGTGTCTTGCGAACAGCGGCCCACGCTGGAGAGGCGTAGAGTAAAATTGGCCTTATCATTGACTTATACAGTAAAACCTTGTTGTTAATGGACATTTTGGAGTGTTTCCCAATGATGGGATTTAGACTGACGCTGCCACCTGTGGCTTTAGCTATTGTTTGCTTAATGTGCTCTTTAAAGCTGAGTCTATTGTCCAAATGTACTCCGAGGTATTTGGTATGTGGCTCATTTTTGATATCAGTATTAAAGATCTCAAGATCGGTGTCGCAATTTGTCAATGTTTTGTGCTTTCTAAAGAGGACTGAGACACTCTTTTGTGCATTGATTCTGACTCTCCAATCTTCACACCAAGTTTCAATTAAATATAGAGCTGTTTGTAATTTGTCAAAGGCTATATTACCATGTTTAGATTTGGCTTATGGCCGTATCGTCCGCGAACTGGGCAGTAATACAGTCTGTCTGAGTAGGGAAATCGTTTATATACAGATTAAATAGGGTGGGACTCAGGGTGCTTCCCTGCGGGACTCCGGCGTAATTGGTTAAGACTTTGGACAATGTATTATTGATTCTAACCTGGAAACAACTGTTTGTGAGAAAAGAGTTAATGATATGAATTAGAGGTTTTGGTATGTTTTGTTTGACAAGTTTAATAATTAGGCCTTCGTGCCAGAGGCTATCAAAAGATTTTTCAATATCTAAAAACACGGCTCCCACTGTTTCTTTGTTGTTAAAGGCATTTCCAATTATTTCTACTAATCTATGAACTTGGTGTGTTGTTGAATGTCCCTTTTTGAAACCATATTGATTGAGACTGATAATCTTATTGGTGTCCAAGAAAGTGTTTAATCTAGTCAGAATAATTTTTTCAAGTACTTTTGCTAAGCAGGGTAAGAGACTTATTGGTCTGTAGCTACCAGGTTGAAGTGGGCTTTTTCACGTGATTTTTTCCGCATAAAATACCTGTAAATGGCAATGCAAATCAGTAAAAACACAAACACACAAATCGACATGAAACATTAATATACGACAATACACAATTATTTTTAGACGAAATAAATTTAAATTGAACATCACTTCAAGGTTTAAAAGCAAGTGAATCGCACAATTATTTCAACAGCCAAGCCAAGCAGATATTACAACGCTGGCATGGATGCCAATTAATAACTGTGATGTTTGCTTTAGAATATGTAATCATTATATTTTGCGTTAGATTTACTCTTTATAATATTACGTGGATGTACCCTTATAATATGCCTAACTAAAATATTAAAGTTTATAGAATCTCCACCACTCTCGTAAATTCAAAGAAGCGTCATGCAGCGGTACATTTTTGAAAACTATTTATATCGGGAAGCAAATTATGAGGACACTCTGAACGGATTCCCTCAACAAATAAAAATACAAACCTCAAATTTGGTACTTGAGATCCCTGAACCTGTCAAACGTTTTTATATGTATTCTTCTCTATATGTATAATATTCTTGAGTAGCTCCCAAATGTCGTTATGTTTCTAATTCTACAATGGCAACAATCAAGTTTCTTTACACTTTCGCCTACGGTAAAGAGCAGATGCTCTTGATTTCTCTAAAAGTTATATATAAGATTCGTTATTAACTTATTCTTTCAAACATGAATTCCAATTTTTGAATGTGCATATGGGTCATTCCACTTAAAATCAACCAAACAACGTTGGATATATCACATTAAAAAAAATTATAAGCATTAATTTGTAATTATTTTATTTTAAAAGGATACTACAGGCTAGACTAAAATATTTTAATGAACAGTGAGCGAACGAAGCGATCCAAAGGGCCGTTGGATGGCGAGGGACAGCGAGCAGGGAGCGTGCCCTTAGTAATATTAAAAAAAAACTTTAAATGTATGTATTGACTTAATGAGTGGTAACTGAAAAATACGTAGTGTTTTACACCCCTAGTTTAAGCATGAAATGACATTTAATGAAGATAATTGGATGCATCCTTTCAAAATAATTTAACAATGATACATTATTCTAATTATTCTAATACAAGTTTCGCACGCAATTGCTTCGGTTTGTTTTCCCAAACTCGAACCACAGTGGCTCTGTTTGGTCAATGGTAACTCTCGCACGCCACTGTATTCATACTGAATGGCAAAAAAAGTATGATAAAAGAAGTTTTAGAACCATCTTGTGTAAAACGACCTAAGGGTTGAGTTATTATGAAACTTTATATTTGCACTAATGGTTCTTAAAAGGTTAATACTAAATGACAAAATGTTGATAAGTATATTAAAAATATATATATTTATGAAATTTCGTTGCCTTGTCATTTTTTTTATTATTTTAAAAAAGTGACTGGCGTTTTTGAGATCAGATGTTTTACCAAAGTGGGATAGTTCGATGGTTTTAAAAAAAAATCGAATTATATAGCAGAACATAAATTACTTAAAGTTTATTATAAGAAATATAAATTTATTATTTAAAGTTATTTTCAATTAATTTAGATTGCAGCAAAGATACGTTTTATGTATAAACTTGTTATTGTTGAGATTCGGATGCTTTTCCAACTTTGGACACTTTAGTTCCTTTCAAGGAAATTCGAATTGTATTCGAGAATATGGTTTTGTATAAGTTATTTTAAATATTTTTGGTTGTAGCGAAGATAATGCTTTGTGTATAAATTTGTAGTTACTAAAATCAAACTTTTACTTGACAAATAGTTTAAAAATATATAGAAACCTGATTGAAGTTCAACTATTTAATAAAACTCGAATGTCGGTTGATTTTAGTAACAATGACGGTAATATTTTTATGCTAATCAAATACTTTGGAATACTCTATTTAAAAGGATAGAAATTGCATTAACGCATTTTGGCATGCATAGTTCCTGCCCTTCTACATTTACATCTTATAGATCATGTGACAGTAATGTTACAATTTGTCATCGAAGACAGGTTGGAAGTTACAACTGCCCTTCACCCTTCATAATAAGTTTGGTAGTTAGGTTACTAGTTTGGCATACCTTGCGACGAAAATCCCAAACTGTAGTTGTAACAAAGGAAAAAATTAAAAATTTATCCTCGAAACCTTCAAAAAATATTTATTTGTATTCTATAGTTATCGTTTTAACAATATTATCGTTTGTATATTCTGTTTTGTGTATCTTGATTGATGATTATTATGCCCTTGATCAAGGCCTAACCAAGGAATTTTTTATAATATCAAGTTTGAACTAAAATGTGTCAAAAATGTATGTTTCTGTTTGAAAATTTTACTCTTTGTATGTTCACCAGTGTTAGAAGTGGCGCTAATACGAGGTCTGCATTCAGTTTTGTGCTATAAAATTTCTCTGCACATAATTGAATTTACAAAAGAAATTGATGCGGAGAATGAACATTCGATTCTTAAAAACGCTACAAAATTTTTCAGTAAGTTCTGATAAATTCTGGACGCTGTCGAAGACTTACGAAATTCATTTTCAAGCATGTTATTTTGTCTGTGAGTATATTAGCTGCTGATTAATTTCAGTACGATATCACTTTCCCTAATGTATCCTCTAGAATTATTTGATCCTGCAGACGTTTTTCATATGTCATTTCTCATTATATTCATATCTCTATCCCTGTATTTTCTATTTCACTTTGCTGATAGTGTATTAACACAAATGAAAAATCTGAAACTACGTATTTATAACAAGTTTGGTAACGTTGCAAAAACGGGCATGTCTAGTGACGATCGCGTGAACTTCTCGATAGTCCAGCAGATTGTCAGCTTGCCGGATTGTGTGCTGTCTGGCTGCGGACTTCTGTACTTCACAAGGGGAAATTACTGTCAGTTATTGGATCTTTGGTGACTTATCCTTGATAACTAAATCCCAAAAGGGCTAAGCACAATTATTCTTGAGTCGAAAAACGATGCACTGTGTAATTCCAAAAACTTTCTTATCTCAGTTTCAATAATAACAGATGGTGATGGATAGGGAACATTCGCGCAATGGTGATTCAACCGGTTGACTGTCATGGTAGTATATAACTACGCTTGATGTCCATAAGTTCTGGACTCATGTATTGTATGTGTATATTGGATGAAATACGGATTTTCGTTCAAAACACCCATTTTACTGCACTGTGCGCCACGTACAGAAATTGTCAGTCTAAGATGCCGTTTTTTTAATAATGGAAATCTTTAAATTTTTCTAATTAAAATCGACAGTGTTGCCAATCAGAATTTGCATTATACCTTCAATTTTATATAAAAAAAATATATACCCGCACATGACTGCGCCATTTAGCGACATTTTAATAAGCTTACATTTATAGCAATAGTTTCGTTAAATAAATAAAAAATAATTATTTTCAATTATTATAAACACATATTAGCTAAAATTAATTGAGAAAAGTATTACAAATTTGAAATTGAAGAGTACTTATTAATATACAAATCTACGTAAAATTACGCATTTTGCAAAGAATTGGAGGTTGATGGGAGCCGAAAAAATTAGGTGATAAAACATATATAAGTAAAAAAAAGGGGGCTAGTTATAGGTTTTTCATACAATCTACAATGTGTGCATGATTACTTAGAAGTTAAAGCAGCCCGTGAAACAAAATATTTATTCCACTGTAAGGTTTTCTAAAAAAAAAAGTTACTATTACATTTACTCCCTCGTCTAGAGGAAAGTTCTAACTACGATCCATTTACCATAGATATCAGTGACACAACCATAAAACTATCAACACGCCCTAAACTATAAATACTTCTGTTCATTTTCATGTTTATTGTATTGTAAAATACAAGTACACTGTACATGCATTTTTCACCAAAAAACTGCCAAATACCCTCAAAAATAAACGCCTCAGATTTTTTTCGGGTAATTTCCCTCAAATTGGCAAAAGTGATCAACCTCAGGGTACACTATATCGAACAAATCCATTTACAATTATAAATCAGTCTCATAACAAGACCGATAATTTTTTAAGAGCGTCTAAGATTCCGTTCCGGTTCAGTTGACTTTTAAAAATATTTTAATATGCACTTTTATTTTTTATAAAATAGTGGTAGGAGTTATAAAAGTAATATTCTATTTTTTTTTAGCTTATGCAAATCTATTCTTTTGTTTTTGCAATTCAGTAAATCAGGCAAAATCGTGATAATGATATACCACTGTCGGTTCTGGTAACCCGACTGCTAAATGTTGCCGGGTTTACCTTAGCCCTTTAAGATCGGCTATCAGATGGCGCTGATTTAAGTTTATGATACTAAACATTTTTGAGTTTTATCGAAAAAATACCTTAAACAGCATCAATGCCAGCAACTCCTTAAAAAAAAGTCATTTTTTATACAAATAACGAATGGTACACGTACAAGCTGCTTCGGTATCGATATTTTTTGAAAAGTTTGAACATTCTCTTTTATACCCGCATGATCGTGATAGATCAGTCTTAAAGGGTTAGCAATTTTCAAAGAGCCCAAAATAGTCCTTTTTACTATTAACATTTCAACAGGCGCGTTTACATGAGCCATCGAATCAATGGAATGAAGAGCAAACTCCGCAATTTTTCCGTCTTGGGGATTTTTCAACCCGGCAGAACCGGTAATTGCAGGGTTCATTGGGGCTTTCGCAAACCCTCCAATCAAGGAGGGTTTGCGTTTCATTTCATGGTTTCCGCCACTTATACTTCGACTTCTTGTCTGTGAATTCGGAAAAAACATTTGACATAAACACCTTAGCATGTAACCATCCTAAATATATTTTTAAATTTTAATTTTTATATAACTCAAGCTCTTAATTTATATAACTTTTGTTCATTTATATAACTTTTGTTCAATTTGTTTTTATATAACTTAAGCTTAATATTTATATAGCTCATCAAAATATTGCTAATCATTATGAAATGAAGAAATGTCAGATGTCCCGCGCTTCTCCGTCATCAACTCCCGGTTCCCATGTAAACGCCTTATTTTACGAAGGGGGGTTGATTGCGGGGTTTGGGTTAGAAATCGTGCTCGACCACTTTTTCCCCTAATGGAGGATTTGGCATTCCATGGATTCGATGGCTCATGTAAACGCGCCTAACGTTTATTTTATTGGAATGGGACGAGATAGTAAATTAAGTTTAAAGGGGGCTACCAACACACTAGCAACTTATTTTGCCGAACTTAGGATAACCACAGTGGCAATGTTAGGTCTATTGCAACGTTCACGCTCAGTTCACGCTACTGTGGTTATACTGCAAGCACGCAAAGAGTACTAGAACCAATTTGCATAGCGACAAAAGGGTTGAGTTGTTATGAAAACTTCAATTTGTAGTAAAGGTATTCAAAAAGATAATACTTATGTCATAATTATATTTAGTACCATTATGCTGATTCATTAACTTGCCAATCCAAACCAAAGCGCAAGTAATATGCCATGCCGATTACTAATTTAAATACTAACATAGTGCTTTTTTGTGTTTTATTGGTTATTACGGGAAAGGCGAAAGGCTATGTATCTGAACATATTTAAGTCACAATATTAGCTCAGCATTGAATAATAACGTTAGTTGGGGGGCCATTAAAAATTAAATTATTCTTTAAAACTATTTCTTCAAGCAATGTGACAAATTTCTGTATAAGAATAGTTTTAAACATTGGAAATATGTTTGAAACCGAAAAAAATATTTTCATAATCTTATAAAATTGAACTTAATAATTAAAACATTGCATAAATAGTGATTACGCAATTTCAAACTATTAACCATTCAAAAGCTTCAATGCGCTCTCTATCGGCAATAGTGAAAACTACTCAAATGAAAGAGAAATTAATTTTTCCTAGGCACGTGTATTTATTTTTTAATCTTGTGGTCCTAAGATTTTTGTTTGCTTGAATTTTACTATTTTTTTTAAATAATGCTTATCAATAAGAATTTCTAAAACTGTAAAGAAGTAAACGCTATCATATTTGCGTACTTTTTGTTTGCATAGCATCAGCGCCTCCAAATGCTTGAACTTGAATTGCGTATTGGGTTTCAGGTAACGAAATTTCTTCTAGCTTTCATTATTGCGATCGGTACTTAATTAGTCCTCTGTTGCCACGTGACTTGGATTCACTAATCGTGGCTCCAGAAATTACACGATTTCATTACATCAGTCGAAATTTCGAAATGCTTGTCTAAAAATGATTTCTTTTACTATACGACCTACTGCGGTCATAAAGATCTCAAAAATGAACATATTGAAAAAAATTTTAGAGAGTTTTTTTAACTTTAAATAAATCATTTTTTTATGAAACAATTGCATTTATGAATTTTAGATACTCTACAAGATTGTCTGAAAATACATATCCTAAAAATGTAACAATTTGTTAATTTTATCACAATTAAATTCATTAATATATTTTACCGCTTGGTGTCGTTACTGTTCTAAGACTTAAAAAACTGGAGAAAGTTATACATAAAAGCTTAGATAACCAATTCTACTTCAGGATTCAAACTTTTTAAAATTTAATTTTAAAGACATATCAAATGATTTTAAAGTAAAATTTTTATTAAAAAGCTTTATTTTAAAATTGACAATGGCAAAAAAAAAGTTGATGTCGGGTACACCGGACACCAGGTCCTAAGGGGTTAATAAAAACGCGACTGTACATACGAGTATTGATAAGTGAGATCTTTTTGCACAAGATTAAAAAAAGTAAAATAGTAAATGTTACCGCAGTGTCGACACATCAAGGAATACAGTCTCTTGTATAGGAATCGTGTAGCCTAAGTCACTTCTGAATTCCGAATATTTCTGTTGTTTCCTATCCTCCTTGTGTGACGGAGTCGGACAAGATCCACAAGTTCGTTGACTGATACACTGCTCAAAACAATTAGGGGAACGTATGGTTTAAACCCTTTTACCCCCAACGATTTCATTTGCTATCATCAGCAGATCAGCTTCCGATTTTTTTCTAAGTTGAGATAGTACTTATTTATCGTTGGTAGTTGCAAGAATCATATCTTTTGAAGAATTAAATAATGTTTGTTTTAATTAAATGAAAATATGAAAAACATGGTAATATAAAATTTACTCCCAAAACATTTTATGAAATATATTCACCCTAAATTCTTCACGCTTGCATTTTTAGGTGCTTAAAAATTGATTAGACCTTTTTTTTTACAAATAAAGTTTTGAAAAATTATTGTAATAATTTATTAAAAAGTTATTATTCTAATATTTCCCCCCTTAAATTTTAGTTAAAAAATTATGATTTTTCCTCTGTTTCATTCTGGATGTATAATGAATCTATTTCACAAATTTTAGATTTCGATAATAAAGAATAAGAAGTTGGAACTGAAAGGGTAAACAAAAGTACACAAAGTGCTCCCGTAATTCTTCGAATAGTTCTAATAGTAGAAGAATAGTCGAGTAGTAGAAGAGGATTGCAATAAAGATCCTATCTAGATAGTCCCATGCAATCCAAAAGGTGCAGGAGATGCCTGATGAATTTGGCATTAAATATTATATTTGGAGAATATTATTATTAATTTCTAGTTGAAAACTGTTTCAAGAACAGTAACTTGGTCAATATATGTATAAAATATCAACACATTTCACCAAGTGACAAATTTATTTGCACATTTTCAATAGCTTGTAATTTTAAACATAAATTTACATACTATGTATTGCAGTATCGTATTTTGTATACTTTATTCAATTTTTTTTCCTTAGATATAAATGCAGTGGAATCCTTAATCACTAGCTAAAAAGGACAAAAGGTTAAAATCGCTAAAGTGAAAACCCGGATAACCGAAAGAGTGCAATATAACGTAATTTAGAAAGGATATAAAAAATATAATTGTGGGTTTTCCCTACTATAAGTAAAAGAATATAAATAACCTTTATTAACAACACAATTAGTTTTTTTTAAAGTAGGTACTTTTATTTAAAAGTTTAATTTTGATTCAAAATGCTCTATTACTTTATTCATCAGTCTCGACATTAAAATGAGAGCTAACAAGAAAATGAAAATTTGCATATGGAATTCTGATAATTTTCGATGCAATTACATATTATATGACAACATTTTTCAAGCTCTTTACTGTATTGCACTCTGCTCTGTTAAGGTTCAAACTGCTTCTCCATTGTATTATACTCTATTTAAATGAGAAAAAAGCTTCAGGGTTGAACCCGTCAAGGTTGAACTAGGCATATATTTTCAAGGAAAAAACTGTATGGTTTTTAAGTGCCAGTGTTACCATAACACCATGTGGGAAAACTCTGGGTTTTATTCAGATTTTTCTAACAATTTAAAAAAAAAAACCTTAAAAAAGTTTGCCCACACTCCATCAAACCAAGCATTGGCACTAAATCGTCTCAAATGGTGAAAGGAAGCCTTAGCCAAAACTGCATGATGTCATGATTCTTGCGAATGTGTATTATTACAAATTGATATTGAATACTCTAGTTTAGTGAGAAAAGACAAAGAGGACCTATGATTATATTTTTTTGCTGATCTCTTTTTGCAAAACTATGTAATGTCCTGATTCTTGTGAACATGTGTTTTAGTATAAATTGATATTGCTTGATGTTGAATACTCAAACGTCAGTATTAAACAAGTTGACCCTTTGAAATAAAACAAATTCCACCACAAATTATTAATTCATAGTATTTTATGTAACGAGTAAAACAAGCATCAGTCTTATACTTGTTTCAACCCTATGAAAGCTGGTTAAAAGAAATTCCACCACAAATTATCAATTCATAGTATTTTCTATTTTATGTAACAGAGTAAAACAAGTATCAGTATTAATAGAGTTGACCCTTTGAAAAATGGTTAAAAGAAATTATTTTCCAAATTATCAATTCATAGTATTTTATGTAATAGTAAAACAAGCATCAGTATATTAAACAGTTCACAAGGTAAGGAAAAGCGCACTCATATTTAATCAACAAACAGTGTTACTAAGGATAATAATATGCATTTGGTTGTAAGCTCTGATAAGATGTGAATAGTAAGTTACTTCTTTAACACACATGATAATGATTTAACAGAGACATGCCAACTTAAATTCACAATACAAAACTTAGAAACATACACATATTTGTCCACAGTAGAATCCCAATTGCCCAATGTTCAATCCATTGACTGCAGACAACATTTATTAACTTAATCGAATTAAACTCTTTTAGGAGAACTCATCCAATAATTTTCAAGAAATGTAACTTTATCTTAAAGCCATTGTAGTATTAATGATTAATCCTAGGGAATAGTAACAGAATAATTTCAATAAGTTTCATTAGTACGTATATTAGTCTTCTATTTCTGAAAGGTTATAATTGCCTGGAAGTACGTCCACAAGCAATACTTGTCCACTAACCCTTTACAACCTGAGCTACACAATTGTGAGGGTATAAAAGAGAATTTTCTAGCTCTCCAAAAATATCGATATCGAAGCAGGTGACTTATATCAGTCATTTATTTGCATAAAAAATAACGTAGTTCTTAAGGAGTTGATGCCAATGATGCTGTTTAAGGCAAATTTTTCGATACAACTATTAACATTTACTCTCATAACCTTAAATCAGCAGGATCTGAAGGGGTAGTAAAGGGCTAAAAGAGTGCCAAACTCAGTCTCCAATTGCGCCAAAGTTTGGCCCGATACTTACCGGTTGGCCCTGGACTCAATGATAACTATGGAATCAGCAACAGTATCTAGCACTATTGCTAATTGAGTTTGGCGTGCATTAGCAGACAGGTACTTACCAACTTATTTTCAGGCAATTATACCCTTTTGGAAATGGAATACACATATATGCATTTAAATCAGTATTCGATTCCACGTTACCCTTATTAGACTAAATTGATTTTTTTTTATTAAATTTGATTGGAATAACATCGCTTTTCAACAATGCAGTCGATGCAAGTCAAATTTTTGTATGGTCAGCCAGGTTCTACTGCAGTAATATTTTGATATTGTTTGAGCAAATGTTACCAACAATGGTACGATGTTGGAAACTCATCACCCAGAGTCTTAAAAGTTACTAATTTGTGAAATAGAAAGGGTTTAAGCAAAGTATTAATATAAATGAGCAGCTCTCAAACCCTTTAGAATATATTGCTGGGTTTTTTTTTAATTCGTGGGAAAATATAAAATTGGAAATAAAAATAATAACTAATAATAAGAAATAAACTTTAAATACTTAACTATTTGGTTATGTTTGTTTGGTTATGCATTTCATGTACATATAAGTTAACTAAGAATTTAATCTTAAAATATTTACTTTATATTTGAAAATGAATAGCAAAAAATACATGCAAGTATGCAAAATGTTTAATAATACATTTTACCCAAAAAAGCTCAGTAACAACTAAGTTTTCAATATATAAGTTTTATATAATGAAAAAAAAAAGCGTTATTTAGGATTATAAGGTTTTTATCAGGATATTGGGTACCTTGAGATAGCCTACCAGGCCCGCTAAACCGGATATTTATGTAGGGTGGAGTGTTGACAATAAGCACAATATTGATATGCATAATTCCTAATTTACCAAAATTTAAATTGAAATAATTCTTGTCTCTACTTGGTGCTACTCTAGATTGCAGTTATCGAAATAGCTATTTTATTACGTTAAAATATAACCTTTATATTTAAAATTTAAAAAAATAGAGATTTTTAAAATGTATGTTGTTAATGGTGAGGCAACTTGTCTTTTTTTCTGGGGCGTTGCAAAGGCTAGAGCGGGCCCTAAACCTACTTTCACCGAAGTTACATGTATCACAGTTTTGAGAACTGCTCTTATCTACTAAAGAACAGCTTCATTTCATGTATCCAACAAACGAGACATGAAAACCAGTTACTGTTAGTCTGACAAAAGCAGGGAATTAACAAAAACAAAAACCTCTCAACAGGGATGAAAATATATATTCTAATTTTCTTATGCCATAACTTTTGTAGTAGTTTTTATTTTCAATCAAAGTAATCTGACAATTATTTTTCAGTTCTCTAATTTTTTTTAGGAAACTGACTATAATACCAATTTACGGAAATAATATTAAATCACACTTTAAATAAAAATCACAAAAAAAAAATCCATGTAAAATTGTTTTAACGTTGACATACCGATTTGAGTGCAAAATTTGATTAAAAAAATAGAACAAATAAATAGTTTAATGATTTACAGATTTTGCTACCAAAAAATTTGAGTTGAAATCAATGAAATCTGAAATCATAAATAGTTACAAAAATATTCGCTTATTTGATTCAATTTCACCCCTGTTTTAAAATTAAGTTACTAAATTGTTAATATAATGGAATAGTTACACCACAATGTTAGTGGGATGAAAATAGAATTTGTAACAGTGTACACACATTTGTACAAAAACGTTATGTACATCAAGTATTCATGTAATATAACTTACAATTGAACCATTATGTACAGAAGGGCATAAGTTCCATATAAAATTCAAATTAGTAACAGTAAATAACAAAAACTCCAATGCATTCATATGTACCTAATATTGTAGCAATTTAATTTTTAAATATTAAATTTAATATTTTGTTATCGGTACATAATATTTAGACACTTTTGAAGTCAGTTTAAAATGTGCCAATAACTATGAACAAATTAATAATTAAATTTAAATAATTTTTGCTGTTTGTTTTTACTGGCTCCAACTACTTACAGAGAGCTGGAAGTGTTGTATTTAGTGTTAATAGAATGTAATTGATAAGAGATGATGTTGCATCATCAGTAAAAAAGTACATGATTGATTTTATCAATATTATACTAGAGTTATACATACTATTTGACTTATATAAACAGCATAACAAAGAATCGAATCATAACAAAATTTTAAAATAAGCATTAAGAAGTTGATGGTACATTTTTTAACAAATATATTCTTAACATTAAAATTCCTCAAAATATTTTTTTATTTAATTTTATTTGAGACTTGTACCCTTTCTGTATAGACATTTCCGAAGTCGTAGAACTATTGCATTTAACAGTTTTCTATCATAAAGATGGAATTTGTTATAGTCCAGAATTGTGTACCCATAGTCCAGAAGGCAGTGAACACTTTTGATATGAAAAAATCAAGAAATTATATTTTGTTCTTTGAAAGGTAGATACAAGATAAGCTGAATACCCTTTGTCAGCCAGTCTTCAGTAACAAAGAAAAGAGAATCAGTATAAATCCATTGCATTTATGCAATTAATTTATGGCAATAGAACATAGATTTTATTTATAGGGTTTGGTAAGTTTAACCTTCTGAGTGATAAACCCGGCTTTTTCTGCACCAGTCTTTTTAGCAATAATCCCAAATTTTAAAAATAAATTTGTATTAATATTCAACTTTTTAATTTAGAAATGATTTTAAGATCATTTCTTCAAAAATTAACTAAATTCTGATTTTCTAAATAAATGTTATTTTAAAAAATAACTTTAAAATTAATGCATACATTTTTGGCATTTTCAGTCCATTTGGAACTTTAATAAGTTTTAAGATACATTTATTCTTTGAAATTCCTAAAAATCTAAGGGGTAAGAAATAAAAAAAATGAGATCGTTAGGTTAAATTTTCCATAGTCATAGTTGATACCATCCAAAACATAAATTTGACAACTTCTTCCTCAAATCACTTCAACTATTTGAGTTTTTTTACAGCTCACATGATAACCACTGATTCTCATTTCTCTCAGTCAATCAAAATTCAGAGAGAGCTTCCCTTATATCTACAATCCAATCAAAAATAAATATCCGTGCATTTTCATATCAAAACTGGGTTCACCAGACCGGGCTACAGGAATATAGGCTGATATTTCCCATGTAGAACATTCTACTCCTTTTTCTCTTTCTTCTTCTTGCAGTAGACCATGATTCCAGTGTACAGCATGAAGCTGAGAACCATGCCGATGAGGCCGTACATGAAGACGTTCATTTCCGGGTGGCGATGGCGGTTGTTCCTAAGCCATTCTAGAACTTCTTCTTCTTGGAGGAGGTTACCTGGAGAATATATTTTTTTAACCACTTAACCAAAGCTTTAACTCAACCACTTAACCATCATAGCTACACAAAGAGTATGGGAATATTTCCTATGATGTCACACTATCTATACTGTGAATTCATTGGTTGTTTTGTTTTCTTTGACAAAGTGTTAAAACAAGACTATTGGAGACGCGCCTTGTAATTTTGAGTGCTGATTAAGGAAAAAGGTTGACATATTAGATGGCACTTTTTAGTTCCATCCTGCCATCTTTTGTGGCATTAGAACAATGAAGAACATCGGATTGAATGTGCACATACGTAACATAACAAAAAAGTAAGCCCAATAAGAGAAGAGTGTAGGCTGTATAGCCCATTATTTTATATGCATAGGATGAAAGAAATATGTCAGTGGTCCATTTACTCAACAAGATAGGTGGGGAAAAGTAATGATCATAAGGAGGGTATCATAGCAAAATTGCATGCCACCCTCCTATATATGATACAACAGTGTAGGCTACTATCCGTTTCATTTCTCTGCAGTTCCACTGGGCAGGTCACCATCCTTCTGCCACAGTGGATGTCGTAGGTTAGGGGTCCGTCTTAGTCTGCCACTCCCTTACCAATTTTTTTTTAATGTTTACAGTTACAAGTCACTTTCTTATTAAAATTGACAAAATGTCTTAAATATTACATTGTATTACAAGAGTTTATAATTCGTTGCCTCTGGAGAAGAGAATTAGTAACCATATTTAAATTTTTGGGCAGCTACCATTGGTTATTTTGGATGGGTTCAAAGAAGAAGTGGTAATAGAAAAACAAAAATCTGTTCCAAGTTAGAGCTCCTACACTAATAACTTGTTATAACTGATTCTATTTTAAAGGGTTAAGTTTATATTTTTCTAGGTTATAAAAGCAGAATTTTTACCACAAAGCAAACCGCTTTCTGACAGCCTGTGGATCCATGTTATTATTTGAATTTGGAAGGTATTATTAAGTAGGAGATTATAGTAACAACCCTTCTTTAGAAGGAATACTTTGCCATATTTTGTTGCTGTGCAATGGGTTTAAAGATGGCAGCAAGGCTTTTATTTAATAACTTTTAAGGTTGGTGGAAACAATGTTCCTGGATCGGGTGAGGTTGACTCATCCTTTCATCCCTTCAGTGGGTCGATAAAATGAGGACTAAGCATGCTTGGGAGCTAAACACTGGGGGTTCTGTGTGAGGTTGACCACCTAACAGGGACATTTACCTAGCACCCCAGAGGACCAAATAAGGTGAAATGGAACCTGAAGGCCTTGCCCCCTGGTGAAGGCTGTTACACCGAGGAGTTTAGTTGTTGAGGAAACAATGTATTTATTTCCATGTCAATTTCATTCATTGTTCAAATACCTCTGTAAATAGATGGAAATTTCTTTCTGAAGTAAACCAAGGAAGGGTGCTCGGTGATTCCGTATTTCTTGGCATATCGTGGATCCTTAATTTTGACGAACATGATGTCCAAGTCATCTGCTTCATCATCAATCCTTTCTAATTCATGAAGAGCTTCCACACATTCATCACAGTCATTTTCATCTGAAACAAGGCATGAAAATTAAGTTTAAAACATGTCCTTAAACACATCAATAAAAAATAAGAAATTTTTAATAAGGTAATTAAAAGACCTATTTTTAAATAGTTGGGCATATAGAAAAGAATTAATTATCATTAATTGCAAATAAAGCTTTCTCAACTAAATTAGATAGTGATATTTGCAGAGTTCCCACCAAGAAACAGAGGTAAAAAATAGTGAGAATAGTGATCATGCGAAAAAAATAAATGACCAAAATAAAGAATTCATCAGCAAAATATTGAATTTATATACTAATATCTCAAAGTTTGTAACTCTGATCCCCAACAGCTCCCTAACTTCTTGACAAAGAGCTTTGCAATTAATGGCATAAGTCTTTTCTAGAAGTCACATGGCAATGTAACCAGTTTAGTTTATAAAAATTCAATGTTCTTTGGTTTAAAGTTTTGATTATTTTAATCAATCTAAAAGCCTTGACATGGGAATCATAGCATTTAGTTTCAATAGAAAATTAAAGCGGCAATTATGTTTTTATTTAAGAGCGAATTGATTTTTAGTAAGCATTATATTAGTGAAAGCAATCCTGTTGTTGGATAAATTTAATTTAAGTAAGCATGCAACAAACAGGGCCTCAATATTAAGTCAATCAAAACTATTTTCCAAAACATTTGGATCAGAATTTTCATATTCATCTTTTAACCTTAATCTATCTTAAATCCTTTTCCCCCATATCAGGATCCTCCTCAAGGACTTTCGTGTGTCCATTTTCTTAGGAATGAATAAATGCTTGTACCATTCCACTATTTATCGTAGTGTTTTCTCCATTAAATTACAAGGAATTTTAACCCCTATGGCACTTAGAAAAAAACCCCAGAAAGCACTCTTTTGTTGGTAGCATTCTTAATCGCGAGGAACTTTACCCTTCAAATGTTCACAAACATAAAATAAAAACCCGCAACAGTGTCTTTGATCTTGTCAAATAAATTTACACACAAGTTCAAAATATGATGAAGATCTACAGTTGCGGTGAAAACTGTACTTCAAAATTTCCTTGTTAAATTGATTTGAAACTATGTTCACTGAAACACAGCATTTTTCCGATTTATATTTAAAAAAAATCTAAATATTTCTCTATATTCGTAGAATTTATGAATGAAAGGTTAAATAAATGGTGTGAAGAATAAAAAAATAGTGACTAGTTTTGGCCAATAGTGACTTTTAGTGACTGAAAAAAAGTGATTTTTAGTGAGAATAGTGACTTGGTGGGAGCCCTGTAATTGTAGTTATTATAAGTAATTAAAAGTTGCCCCAAATTGGAAAATTACTGTACATTAGGTTACTTCAAAACCATAATACCATTAATCAGATCTCCCCTTTAACAGATAAAAATAGTTTACCCCTTAACGTTCAAAATAACTAACAAAAATGTCTTGTTTTTGACTTCCATGTGAAGATGATAAAAAAAATCACTTTATGGACCCATGCAAAAGGCATTTTGCAGATTTTTAAAAGCATAGGCATGACACAAGATAAAGAGAGAAGCAACTCACAGAAAAAGACCGCCACAAACTCATTGTCATCGAGCAATTTTTCCAGCATTTTCCTGTTGACTTCCTCAATCTCATCTTTGATCTCAAAGGCATCGTTGCTTGTCAGGTACTTCAGAAGCTCCTCTTCATTGTACAGGTCACCTGTTCGAACAAAATAATTTACAAGGTTAGTGCATATATTTCTGTGAAAAGTAAAGGATTAAAGGGCTAATACTTGGAATACTTATATGGATTTGGTGAGCCCATAGAACAAAAATTAAAGACATGGCATATAATGGCAAAAATTAAAGACATGGCAATTATGCTTAATATTTATATCAAACTAGGACCCCTAGTACTACATTACAGAGATATAAATAGCGTAAAAAGAGGTACAATTTCCTACAGTAAACATATGAATTTTGAAATTTATAACATGGGAGATTGAAGGGTGTGGGGAAGGGGTGAGTTAAATCTCATGAAATCTCACCGGAGGGGAACTAAAAATTGTCTTGCGTAATTTGTGGATGCCCCTTATCTGTTTGAACAATGAAACACAAATATAAGTCGATACAATAATTACCCATAATACTTAAAGTCGAGTGAAACAAAATTGTCAAGAACTATAAGAGATTTTGTGATTATCAAAATAACAGGAAAGTAGGCGATTTAAGTTAGTTGAGAAATAAGTTAATTTACAATATCAACATAGGGTCTGGGTCATAAACCCGACAGCCGAAATCCTGACACCCCGAAATCCTGACAAGCCAAAATCCAGAATGGGTCAAAATCCCGAATGGGTTAAAATCCTGAATGGGTCGAACCCCCAAAAATAGATTTTTGTCCATTTCTCGATTTAAAAAAAAAATTAGATTGTTTATTTTAAATAAAATATAAACTGGTTGTTGTTAAAAGAAAAACAAATACTATCGGCTGGTCTTCTGTTTATTAAAATTGTGTCATAAAAAAATGTGTTTCTAATTATTTAATTCTTTTATAGAGTCTTTAATTATGTGATTTCCGTATAAAAATGCATTTTGATTAAAACACACCTTTTTCGAACCAAAAGCATTTTATGTTTACATAGCAATAAAAAAAAAGTTACTCTTCTCAAATGCAAAAATATTAATGCAAAAATTAGCAATTAAATTGTTTGTAATAAAGCATAACAGCTTTAATTTATAGATATGTCAGGATTTCGACCCATTCGGGATTTCGTCCTTGTCGGGATTATGGCCTTTTGGAATTTTTCGGGATTCTGGCTTGTCGGGATTTCGGCTGTCAGGATTGTGTCCGGAACCCATCAACATAATGTGGAGTTCAGTTGAACTATCGTTGCACTAGAGCTACACGAAGGATATTGGCGATGGGCGTCGTAATTTAATAACCCAGTCAAGGGATGACCAGACAGCTGAGTAGGCACTTAAACCAACTTTTAAGGGCAATGCTGTACACAGAGTTAGGACTTTGGAGTATATTTAATGTGCACTCCCTCTATACGGTATTATTCGTTAGGTTTTTTGGCAGCACAGACCGTTTTTAGGTCATCAGTTCCTTTGGCAATGCTCCGGTCTGTACCTGGGACCTTCCAACATAATGTTGAAACACATAGTTTCAAATGTGGTAATGATATTGTGCAAGATATGATGGACAGGTTACTAACCGTCATAGAATAAGGGAACCTGCTTTCGGAAGAAAGCCAGAGCTGGTACGCTGGTCACATTGTACTGTTCCAAGGCTTCTGGGGTATGGATTTTGACCAGGTCAATGCCAAATATATCGCACTCGTTGTCGATATTTTCCAGTTCCATGAGAACACGTTCACAGTCATGGCAGTCCAGGCTGTCTGTAAAATTCACAAGGATAGTTTTGTGGTTTTGAAATAATTGAAAGAATGTGCTGTGACAATGAAGATGAGAACGAGCTTTAAAAATTTTACTTAGCACTTAGGTGCGTGAAAAAGGGTACTTGCAAACAGTAAAAATATACTTGAAGATTCTGAAAAAAGCAAAACTTTTTAATGCTAAGAGAGATAAATCATTCATTGATAAAAAAAAATCTTAATTTTTTCAAAAATGTCAGATAGCATGGTCCTCCACCAAACTTTTTAATTGAAGAAAATTGGGAGGTTTAATATCTAATCAAAATTACATGTACCGTTTGCACTATAGGATAAAAGTAGAATTTTAAAGTGATAAAAAGACTTATTGCCCAATAGGTAGATGTTAATTTTTCTTGGGTTTTAAAACATCATGTTTTAAAACATCATAAAAATAATTCTATATTTCCATATTAATAAAGCGTAGTTTAAAAAATATGTAAACAAAGCAGTTCTTAAGATTTAAAACTTTCCTAAAATATTATGCATGTTTTTTTATAAGTTACTTTCTGAAATGTTTTTGTCAGCTGTTTGTCTCATTTTACCATACCAGTTCAACATTCCACTAACCAGGCTATCCTGGTAGGCCATTTCAATTAGTTCAGAACTACTAATTTACAGTATCAAAATAATGTGGAATCTGCTGAAACACGGATTTTCAACCCTAGTAAGTATATCATGCATGTTACTAAAGACAAGTAACTAACCTGTGTTTGTAAATTAATAGCACTTCTACTTTTTTTTATGTTTGCCAATATGGTCTTCATGACCCTTCACGTTCTGACAACATTATTATTATATTTGTTTCCTTCAATTTCTTGTTTGTGTGCAGTAATATTATTACTATTAGCTGTCATACAAAAGCGAAAAGGTGTAATATCCCTACAGAATATTTATTATTATAAGATTGCTAAATACTTACAGAAATATACTGCCAAAAATGGAGATTCCTCGACCAGTTTGTTCAGCATTCTGAGATTGATTGTTTCAATTTCGTCAGGCAACTCACGGTTGTCATCATCAATCAAGTACTCAAGGACCATTTCTTCATTCTTTAAATCTCCTGTAACCAGTTAATTTGCATAAGTTTATTTGTAAAAACTTAATAATAATAACTTTTATAATAAATTAAGGGAGGATAGCTAAGAGTTCTCCTAGGATCCCATGAATACTAAATTATATTACATTAACTATAGAATAGTTTATTTTCCACTATTGATTTTAAAAATGCATGTTAGTTAACAATAATATATTTATTAAGCAATTTATACCTTAATTTTTTCGAAATTAAGCAAATTTCAATGAACTGAAGGACCTTGCATCAAGTTATTTAAAGACTTTGGGAAAACCTTTGGACATTTTAAAAGCCCCCATAGCCAAAGTTAGAGCTATTTTCAGGATTGAGGTATTTTAACGGCTATAAACTAATATCAAGTGAAATAGCTTGTTAGGGTTTTTATAAAGGCAGTATTCAAAACATTTCGAATTTGTTGAGATTTAGATGACTTGAGATTTTTAGAAAAGCCCTCTTGAATTTAGTGGAAAATACATACAGCTGTTTAGAGAAAACAATGAAAACGAAACAAACCGTCATAAACAAGTGGATTCCCATTCCTAAAGTAAACCAGAGCCGGGAAAGTTTTGATTCCATAGCGCTTCGATATTTGCAAATCGTATATTTTCACAACACTTATTCCATAAAGTTCAGTGTCATCATCAATGTGTTCCAGCTGCTGCAAAGCAAGCTCACAAGCACGACAGTGGGGTTTGTCTAAAATAAGAAACAATACATTTAGGCTAAAAAACCTAGATTAAAACTCAAGAGTAATTTTTTAATTCACCTACTTATAATAATGGGGTTATTAGACAAATCTTTCAAGAAAATGTATGGGCTTTTCAAGACCAAGTAAAACAATTTCGGGTTATATACACACATCATTAAAAGTACAAAGTTTAAGTTTATCCCGATTTATGTATGGTTTTCGAATCCTTCAATTTGGCTACAATATAAAATTCAGTTTTGAGTGGAAATAGAGTAACATGACTCTACCTTTTAATGAATACAACAAAACACAAAAATTTAACTTTGGGTTCATACGCCGATTTTAGAATTTCAGAAATTTTTTTCTCTATAAGTTGGTGACAATGCTTGAGTACCATCGGTGTTGGCCCCATATAATTTGAATTGACATCTAACGACAGTGTTTGAAGAAGTGGCGAAGGTGACTGCTCGAAATTTCATGGCTTAGCGTCCAAAATTAGTTCCAGCAATGCTTCAAATCATAGAACTTTTACTAATCATTACTGGCGATATTCCGAAGGTAAGAAATGTTGCCTGTACATTAAATATGAGATTTTGTTTAATTCGAGTGGGGACTTACATTTTAAAAATTAGTTAAAAGTTTATTAAAATTGCCACAGAAGAGAGGCAAGGTCGAGACCCCACGTTTAGTAGACGGGAGACAACCAAAGACAACTTGCTACTACAACAATTTAGTTATTGCTATAAAATAGTACAATATAAATCATGATTGCAGTTGCCTCTCTAATCCATGAGTGAGGTGGGTGATGGTATAACCAGCGCCCTCTGGTATGTATTCACCCTCTCATTATGTTTTTTTTTCAAGGGGGCTGCTTTATTGGCGGCTAAGCCTTTTGCAGTCTCAGCAGATTCCCCAGAACTGAGAGCCATTTTTTTAAGCACCATCTAGGCGCCTCCCGCTATCAATTTTGACGCGCCGATAACAATGAATCTGAGTTCTCTGTGGCTATTAAAGTATGCCGAGATTCAATTTTGCTGAGAGAGTCCAAGCCGAAGGGGTACTTAAGGCATATTTTACATGCCACATAATCATATGACATATGTGCAACCGATGTTTCCCATCCAGAAAATTTGACGACTCAGCTGTGGCTCAAATCTGCAAATTTGGGCTTATGAGGCGGGCACGTAATACTTCTAAGCCACTGAGCCGGCCTCTCATTATGTATACAAAATAAATTAATAAATTTCACTCACAAAAGAAAACCACCAAGTACTGGCTTTCTTCATTTAGCTTTTCCAGCATGGCTTTGTTCACTGTCTCTCTTTACATGCTACATAATCATATGACATGGATGCAAGCGATTTTTCCCATCCAGAAAATCTGATGACTCAGTCATGGCTCGAACCCGCAAACTTGGGCTTATGAGGTGGACACATAATACTTCTAAGCCACTGAGCCGCCCTCTCGTTATGTATACAACATAAATTAATAAATTTCACTCACAAAAGAAAACCACCAAGTACTGGCTTTCCTCAATCAGCTTTTCCAGCATGGCCTTATTCACTGTCTCGATGGTGTCTTCAGATTTCTGATGCAGCAACCAAGCCAGCAGTTCATCTTCAGAGGCAAGATCCCCTGGGAAATACATAAAAACAAGATATTGATGAAACAAGACTGTACTAGAGCAATTGATGGCTATTGGCGACAGGACAGACATTGTAATTCTTAACCAAAGTTAAGTGATGAGGCTGAAACCTTAAGGAGGAATAACCACGGGTCTCCAAACTAAAGTGTCTCTGTGTTAATCCAATGGGAACATGATTTTTTAAGTTACATTTATCCGGCTGTATTGAATATTTTTACAAAAGGCTTTTTTATGTGATAAATGTAGCTGACTTACAGGGCTCTATAATCCCACTTTTGAAATAGGTTTTAATATTTTCAATAATTAATTTTACAACAAAATATTTGAACCAATTTCAAAAAGGGGTATTATAGAGCCTTATAAGTAAGTTACAAATATCACATGAAAAACTGTATATAAATATTCAATACAGCCAGAGAAATGTGGCTTAGAAAATCATTTTTTCCCCCATTGGATTAACAAAGTGGCACTTTGGGTTGGAGACCTGCAGTCATTCTCACTTAAAAGGCACCCAATGCAAAGTAGAGCAATGGCCAATCCATTCTGGATGGGAGATATTAGACATAAGATATCCAAGCTAAGAAACTGATACTGTTGATCTGTAGATATTTGTCAATTTAGATGGATATTTATGCATGATTTAAGTTTATTTGATTTATGGGCAACCTAAATGTAGAAGACAGTAGTTATATTTGTAATCTTATTAGAAAAGAAGGAATTGAAACTGAAAAGGTGAAAGAATGCAAGTCAAAGTAACAAACCCAAGTTTTAGTTTCACTATGAAAATATTTAAAAGAAGGGATTGCTAACTTACTAATGATTACACTTGTGTATTATCAGCAAGCAGGATATGAATTAAAAAATAAAGTTTCATATCTTATTAATTTCGTATAATATATTTCACAAAATACTTAGGAAAAGATTTTTTTCCCTGTGTTTCTCAAAAATATTACATTTTTCACTTAAGTTAATCAATATTTTGAAACATCTTAATGAGTTAACTAACAAGCTTTATTCTTTTTGACATAAATTCTCAGAACTACACCAAGAATTGAAATTAATCTCACGAACAATTCAAATGTATTAACCTTCATAGATGCTAGGCACCTGGTTCTCATAGTACACCAACGCAGGTGTTATTTTGATTCCATAATGTTTCGCAACAGAAAGATCTGTGGTCTTAACAAACTGAATTCCATTCCTGTCTGTGTCTCCGTCAATATTCTCCAGCTCATCCATTATAATCAGGCAATCTTCACATTCCATGGCATCTAAAAGGATAAAATCAGTTAAAAACAGGAAATATAAACTACAAAACATATATAGTCTTTTAGGTACAGATATTGCACATTTTAATACTTGTCAATAATTTTTTAGTAAACATTCCGAGCAGCCTGAAAATGGGCGAAAATGTATGGTTGTTTTCGCTAAGTTAAATTTATATTAATTAAAATATCTGTTTAAAAATTATAATTAGTTTTATTTTAGAAGGAGATTATCTTAAAAACATTCCCAAATGAAAAAAGTACATTATGAATAAAAATTTAATATTTATACAATTTTGAAATTTGCGGTTAATTGTAAGAAAGACTGATATTTAAAATAGAGGAAAAGCCGGGTCTAACGATTGGAGGGATAAAATGGTTGTCTTAATATTATACTAGAGAGATCATTAGGTCATGAGCAACAGATTTGATTTTCAGTTAATAGATGATGTAAATGATAACTGGTATTGCTTTTCAGTCCGACTTTATTTAACTGATTATCTTTAGTTTTGATTCAAGGGTCCAAAAACTTCACAGTGGGTCTGTTGCCCAGGGCAACTCACCTTCAGAATAAAAGTTTTATGGACAGATTAAAGACAATTTTCATGGATATTTCAAGTTAATCAATGGGATAAACAAGGACAGCACACACAAAAAACACAAGAGGAAAACACACACATGGCATTGAATTGGACATTACTTTTTCCCCCATGGCTACACAATGAGTGCATAAATAAACAGAAGAACATAAGAGGCCAGCAAAAGTTGTGCGTTGTTACAGCAAAATACTGTAAATCTTTAATCTATTTGCAATCCTTAAAATTCAAAATATTTTGTGCATTAAATTTCAATTCTCTTCAATCAAATTACAACCACTCTTATCTGTGTATACTGTGATTAATGTTAGTACAAAATAAAAGCAACCTTACCTATATTTACATTATCACAGTTGGAGCAAAGCGATTTATTATCTGGAAAAAAATACACATTATAAATTAAAAGGAAAATATATATTATTTGAATGCATAACAAAGAAATATATATTTTTTAGTTGTTGCATTGATTTACATGATTTATCAGTAGTGGGAATCTATGTAAAAAAGTTCATATAAAAATAGCGGATAGCCTTGGTATCATAAAACAATGATAAAATAATAATTTAATAACAATATATGCATCAAAGTACAAAAATAAGCAAAAGCGCTGACAACATGTGGCAATAAGAGACATCGACCATTACTATTAGTCCAATTCAGCTACTAATAACCAATATTTTAATTCACTACACTACTACCTACTATAATTTTGCCACCATGGTCAAAGCTAAAAATCACCTATGATAGTAAGTGAAAAAAACTATTTTAAGCAATTTTGACTTATTTATATTTCAAAAACCTTGACAGTTTTAGAATTTTCAAGAAAACGGACATGAAATTTCCGTTGTTTTTATCGCTAAAAATTATATTAAAAAATGCGTATTAACAATATATCTGTTCATATTTAATTTTTCATTTGATTTTAGTTTGAAAAAAAAAAATTTATAGGAAAATCCGATAACCTCACCCTGTCATTTCACAGGAGCGAGAAGGAAGGGGTTAAGTGTCCAACTAAGAGCCAACTGAGATTACATTATTGAAAAATGAAAAAAACTCTTGAAAACTTACAAAAGAAAACAGCCAAATGATCAGCAGACTCTATCAACTGACGCAATTCCTCTCCTTCCACTTCTTCAATAATATCTGCTGAGGGATCTTTTTGGGTCAAGAGCCAATCGAGCATGCGCTTTCCGTTCTTAATATCACCTGCGAAAATACAAATATGTAAGATTGCAAAATTTTAAAAAACGATACAATTTTGGTATAGCTCAGTGGTCAGCAATGTTTTTCAATGAAAGCCCAAATGTTCAAGTTAGTAAAAAATTTGAGTTCCTGCGGGAAACACCGTTTTTTTATAATTAGTTAAAAATGCTAAATGGTTTATCACAAATATACTCATTAACTATTTAAAAGATTTTTTAAAATTATTTTTCTTTGCTTTGTTCACAATATTAAGTTACAGCTTTATAGAAAATACTGGTCTAGTTGGATATTAATTAAAAAATAAAATAAGTTATATAAAATGCAGAAAAAAAGTGTTATGCATTTTTGATTTATGGTACTGTAAAACTTTAAAATTTTAAATTTAATGCATACAAAATTTGAAATTGGCAAAATTGAAAAGAAAATATCTTCTAGCTTGAAAGATACGGTATCCAAAATTTTATTAAAATTGTAAAAAAAAATATATAGATAGGTGTTAATAGGTAGGTAAAAACAGGGAATGCATTTAACTTCAATACCATTAACAAAATTCAAGCCAACATATCCGTTTTCCTTTAATACATGAAAGGAATAGCCTGTCCTAAAAATCAATAATCTAAAGTACACTTGGTTCCGTTTGATTTATTTATTGAATATAAAGGAAATGTTAAGGGGGGAGATACATGTAAAAATAGATTTTTTTAAAAATTTCATAAATAGTTAAAATAACATCTAAAAAATATGCCTGTAAATTTTTAGAATGAAATTCACATTATTTATCTATTAAAAACTCTCTTAAACGCTTCACCTTAACAAAGCACTTGAGGGCTTTGTCAAAACTCTAAGCACTTCTTTTCATCAATTAGTTCTGGTTGCAACTTTTTTAAGCCCAAAAGTTAAAAAATAGTTTAAGTGTCGTTACTAAATTCATTAATTCAACACTAATTATTTTGTATCTTCCTTAGAAAAAGTTAAATAGATTAAAATAACAAAAAACTTCTAATTTTTTAAGATCTATAGACTAAATCAATAATTTATAAAGAAAATAATATATAATAAAGAAAAAAAGTTTATCTCAAAATTACTTTTTTTTAAATTGGCGTACAAGATAACTCGAAAAGTTCTCAATAGATCTTTATGAAATTTGGTATACATCTTCTCTATAGTATTAGCTTCTAGTTGAACCTCAAAAACGACAAAAAAAAATTAAAAATTTTGTTACCCAAAAACCTTTGAAAAAGGGTAAAAAAAAATCTAACTTTTTCATTCTGAGGTGTGTCAATTTACTATTTTTCAACTTTTTTATTATTTTATTGGTTTAACTAGAAGATGTAAGTTTTCTGAACACTCAAATTAAAAATTTTGATTTCAGATCACTTTAGGGGAAGCTGATTGATACTTTTATCCTCGTGGGTATCAGGAGATAAGTTACTACAGCGGCGGTCCTTCTTAAATAAACTAAAGCTAAACCTTCTGATTTTTGTATTTTAATGTATAATGTATAAACATACTGAATTTTTAAACGATTCGTGTATTCCTTCCCTTTTAATAACGTCTCTGAAAAACAATCAAAATTCAGGTGGTTACATGTATCGCACCCCCCCCCCTTAAGTAGTAAAAAATAAATTTGTACGATATTTTAGTTTTTTAAATAGCCCAATAGGAACAGCAAGTAATATGCAAGTCTTACCTGCATAAATAACGGGTTCTGATTCTGGGCCTCTGAAGAACAAAATGGCGGGGAAGGCAAACACTCCATGTTTTTTGGCAAAGGTATTATCATCAACCTTTACGATGTGGATTCCTTCTTCAGCTGCTTCGTCATCAATTTTTTCTAATTCGTCCAGAACTTTAATGCAGGTCTTGCATCCAGATTTAGCATCTGCCAGGTCACAATAAATTACACATATTTAAATAAGGGTATCATATCTTAGTTCATAAAATAGAAGCAAAAGCAAATACAAAAATAAAAATATAAAGAGAGGATTATATCCCATAGTCCCTCTTTCAACTCCCCAGTGTAATATATATTCAACAACTTACTAATTTATAAAAAAAAAAACTAGGGGTGTATAATACAAGATGACTTTCAAGTACCAATCATAAATCCATACATTTAAAGGTAATTTCAATACCTTTTAAACTTAAAAAGTTCTACGGCAGCTACCTTTTATAAATATTCGAATTTCTCAAAAATCTTATTATAACGTCCAAAATGTACTGGGAACTTATGTACCAAACTGAAGTTTGTAGCTCTCATTTTAGAACTACATACTGCTTTCAGACAGATAGAAAGATGGGTGGAAAAATGATCAAAAACCACTTCTTTATAATCAGTACCCTTCAAAACGTGTGATAACACAAAATCTCCATTTCGGATTTTCGACGCCATCGCTATACTTTTATTAAATCTTATTTCATATTAGGTAATAGAAAGTAATAAAAAAACAAAGAGAACTATGGCCCATGGTCCTTTATTCTACTCCTTAGTATGATAGAAATGCAATTAGTAGTTACTTTGTAACAGAAAATAAAAGAGAAGAGAGTTTCCACTCAAAACTTAGTAAAAAATACAAATTCTGTCAAACGAAATATTTTTGTATGAGCATGTTTTCTTCGCTATTTAAAGACAATAAAAACCTTTTTAAAAAATGCACTTGAAAAAAATTATCATAATCCACAAGAAATGCAAAGAAAATTTTTAAAAATTCTAAAATTTAATTTTGATAAAATAAAAACGACTATAAGTTACAGGAGGAAAAAATTAAATAATTAACACTAATCATTAGCTTAACATGTGTTAAAATAAGAATTCTTTTTCGTCATTTTAGTTTGAAAAAAAAATTATAACAGTTCTTTCCATAAATTAAAAGAATAAAAAACATCTGTATGATTGTTAAAAAAACATCTTAATCTAATTATAATATATCTAATAAATGTTAAACAAAATTGTCTTACAAAAGAACACAGCAACATATTCAAATTTTTGAAGAACTCGTTCAAACATTCTTGGGTTGACTTTTTCAATGACATCATTCACTGCCATGGTTTCAGGACTTGTAAGGAATTCCAAGACTTCATCTTCATCTTTCATCTTTCCTGAAAAATAACATCGGTATTAGTACAAAAAAATCCTGCTTGATTTATAGTTAAAAGATTCTTGGTTTAATTCAATTAAGTTATAAAAGGTAACATGCAAACCATTTAAACAAATTTAAAGACTTATAAGAAATATGAGGGATAATTAAAAAGGCAAAATGGCACACTTGCATTCACTACACAAGATTTAAGATTGATATTTTCAGATTTTATTTTTATAAAATGTATTTTAAAATTATATTTATGCAAAAGAATAATTTTAGAATATTTTAAAGGTGTTCAATTGTTGAATTATAGAATCTATTAATATAAATTCTCAGGGGCTCAGTGGTTGAGAGGTAAAACGTGTCCGCCTCGTAAGCCCAAGATCTCGGGTTTTAGTCCCGGCCGAGCCGTCGGATTTTATTGATGGGAAAATCTTGGGCACTAAAGTCATATGATTATGTGGCATGTAAAAGATCCCTGGAGGGCTCATTTGGCTTGGGTTCTCTCGGCAAAATTAAATCTTGGCATACTTTAACATCCACAGAGAGCTCAGATTCATTGTAATCTGCGCATAAAAAAATTGGTAGCGAGAGTCGCCTAGATGGTGCCACATAAAAATGGCTCTCAGTTCTGGAGAATATGCTGAGTCTGCAAAAAGCCTGACCGCCAATGTTGCAGCCCCATTAGAGAAAAAAATTCATATAAATTAAATCATGTTTGTTAAAACAAAAATTAACACAATCCTTAAAGTTAAGTTTCTAAATAAGTTTCTAAAATATATTTAACTATCTACTAATATTTTATTTAAATCCTAACAAAAAATCAAAGGACATTAAACCTCATTTTTAGCTTTCATTATTAACATATATTATAAAAAATAGAAAAAAAACACCTTTAAGTTGTTAATATTTTCCAAACAGGATACATGACGGCTCGTTAAAAACCACTGTGAACTTAACTTACAAAACAAAAAAAATTGAAGTATCTATTTGAAATGTGAACGATAATGTTAACCATCATATGAAGGATAAAACCCCAAACAAACCATTGTATTTGATGGCATTTCCATTACGGAAAAAGACCAGGCCAGGGGGATTCTTGATTCCATGCTTTTTGGCAATGAATTTGTCCGACATTTTCACCAGGTGAACATCAAATTCGCTACAATCATCATCAATTTTTTCTAAGTGGTGGGCAACCTCTTCACTTTCCTTGTCATTCTCAGCATCTAAAATAATCGTAAATCATTCATTGTGGTGGAATAAAAATCAGACTGGATTATAATACAATAGAACCTCAATTGAAGGGCTTAGTGGAAGAACATGCTAAGTGACATTAAAAAAAAATTAGATTTTTGTGTCAATGAACATGTTATTCCCCCTTTTAAAGATAACAAGATTCCCCCTTTTCCTAAATTTTAATTTAAGTTTATTTTTTACCTTTTGTAAGTGCCGTTTTAAACTTAACTAAGTGAAAATGAAAAACTTTAAAGCTCATTTTCACCTTTTTGTCACTTAGCATGTTCTTTCACTGAGCTCTTCAATCCTCCAAATTATTTGGGGCAGAAACTAATTCCGACAATTGAAGAGCTTAGTGTAAGAACGTGCTAAGTGACATTTTTGAAAAAAATTGAGATTTTTGTGTCAATAAACGTATTACTGACTTCTTTAACGATATCAAGTTTTCCCTTTTTCATGAACTTTAAGTTTAGTATATTTTTTACGCTTCACAAGTTCTGTTTTCAACAGATCTGAGTGCAAAAAAAAAATCATTAAAGTTCATTTTCTCGTTTTCACCTTTTTGTCACTTAGCATGTTCTTCCACTAAGCTCTTCAATTGATTCACTAATAGATCTGCGATTTGACATGGTAACTCAATGTTTAATCTGAAAAGGGGTGAATAGAGGCAGGGGTACAAAATATGTCTGATATGGTGATCCTAGATCGCAAGGAAATTTTAGTCATTAGGGGAAATTTTTCACAAATATACAATCGATTTCAATTTTAACAATAAATTTCAAAATTCCCTGATCAACCTTTTTGTACCCCGTCCTTATTTTGTAAGCAAGGATCGAGCAGTGTGTATATGCAAAATTTTCTTTATCTATGGTAATACGGAATTTAGGTATGTAAGACTATAACATATCTTAAAACTTGTGGGAACATTTTTATATGTATTTGAGTAAACGTTGGGGGTAAAAATATTTTCTACACCCCTGGACGGAGGTTAGGTTGAAATATCGTCGAACTAGAGCTATAGGTGACAGGAGTCAGAAATTAGAATCAGAGTCAAGTGACAAGCTGGCTCCTGAGTAGCAGGGTTGGAAAAAACATGTTTAAAAAAAAAACATGTTTTTTTTGTTTTAAACATGTTTTTTTGTTTTAAACATGTTTTTTTGTTTTAAACATGTTTTTTTGTTTTAAACATGTTTTTTTGTTTTAAACATGTTTTTTTGTTTTAAACATGTTTTTTTTGTTTAAAACAGGTTTTTTTTAAACAATTAAATTTTGGTTATTGAACAAGTTATACGAGTTTAAAAAAAACGCGGTTCTTTTTGCGTTTTGGTCTTCTATATTTACTTCCATCCCCAATAATTTTAGGCATATGCCTTGCATCTTTCTTTGTCGAAGAATCATAGAATACAAGAAATCCTTCTATTATCTGGCAATTCGGTGTCTTCCTTTGATTAAATCAGATGAGCTAATCGAAGAATTTATAAACTAATAATGTAATAGTTTATGTTTGGTATTATTTTAATTACCTAAAATTATGTACCACATTGATAATTAGCATAAATCGTTTTTTTTTATTGTTTTAACCATGTTTTTTATTACTATGTTTTAAACATGTTTAACAACAGGAGCATGTTTAAAACACTGTTAACATGTTTTTAACATTTTAAACATGTTTAAAACAACTGTTTTAAACACAACAACCCTGCTGAGTAGGCACCCAATTATATTTTTAAGGGTGACATTGTATGCAGCATCTGGACTTTGGAGCATATTTAACGTGTCAAATGCATAGTCACCTCATAGTGCATACAAGAAATGAGTTAAAAGTTTATTAGGATACACTTACAGAAAAACACTGCTAGAAATTCTTGATCCTCAATCAGCTTGTACAGCATTTCTCTGTTAATGTTTTCAATTGTGTCTTCATTTTTTTGTTTCAAAAACCAACTAAGAACTTGATTGGAATTCATCAAATCACCTATAAATGACATAACATTTTTAGTGAGAAATCTCTTAAATACCTAAATTTAAAAAACATTAAAATATATTATGACGTTTAGGAAAAATTCCTAATTATTACAGATTTTTTTAAATTAACATCAATTGTATTGTTCAAAGTTTTGTAAAAAAAATAGTTTTGCTATATTTTTAGCCTGTTCACACAGACTTAACAGCCAATTTTGGAACTGCAATCAAGGACTGGATCAATTTTGGACTGCGACAAGGAAGACAAATTTCTTCTTACATGTTTAAAAACTGATATATTAAATTATACACAATCACTTTATAAAAAAACAAAAATACTTAGACAAAATGCGTAATTTAAGAACAAATTTTTTTATTTGACAATCTTTCAAATTCAGTTCCCGAAAGTAAATTTACATTTCACTGAATACAAAGAATTCAAATAAAAGTGCAAGCATAGCTTCCTAAATAATAATGTCTTCCGAATTCGAAAAATAACATGGTTTTACAAGCTGTCAGGAAGCAGTTTGTCGAGTATCCCCATCTGTGGGTAGTAAGGGTAGAGGGGTGTAAGGCCTATATTCAACCATTTTAGCTGATTGAGCAATTAATAAAAAAAACATTAATTATCTGTTTCAATTAATTAAAAATCTGTTATCTACAAAATATATTACAGTAGAACCTCGATTATCCGTCCCTCTTTTATCCAGAACTCTCTGTTAACCGACCGTCCCTAAGTCAGAATATAAAAATTTCTCCAACTAAGTCATTTTTTATTGTTCCCCAAAACGAAACCAGTTTCAGAAATATTCAGCAATTCTTTTGTGAGGAATCTTCGCAGATACTGAAATTGGCAAACTTTCGCGATTCAAAAATTGGGAATCTCCGGTAATTTTGAAATCAGAATTATCCAGTGATTTTGAAATAAGAAGGAGAATTTAGGTTGGTGATTTTAGGTACTCCTCTGTACCATAAGCTTTAGTGTATTGAATGAAAATTCTCTATTATCAGGTATTTTCAATTATCCGACCTAGCTCGGGTCCCAATTAGATCGGATAATCGAGGTTCTACTGTATTAAAAAATTTCATACGTGAGAAGAAACCTACCTAGATCGAAGAAAATAGCATGTAGTGCGTTACTTTATGAGCGTACCCACGAACCATGTGTCATAACAAGTTTGTATTTGTGCGCTATCTAACGACTACTGACTTCCTACTTTTGATGGAATTTGGAAGGCATTATTATGTAGAAGACTATGGTAGGAGTTATTAGAGAATACTAATTTTTATTGATAAACTCAATTTACAAGACCTTACACAATTAATATAATAATTCTTAAACACATTTTTCTATATTAAAATAAATCTTAGAAATATACAAGTTCTTACCCGAGAAAATACTGGGAATTTGATGCTCAAAGTATACCAAAGTTGGAAATTCTGTCACGCCAAGATCTTCTGCAAGTCTCACATCATCAGTTTTTACAAAGTGAATTCCATTTCGATCAGTGTGGTCGTCTATAGTCTCTAATTCTACGATGATTGTATCACACTTGGTGCAGCCTTTTTCATCTATTCAAAAATAATAAGGTTATAAATAGAATTACAAAGACAGGGAAAACGTCAATATCTGAAAATAGTTTATTAGGAGATTTGATTTAGATTCATTGAAAAGTATATTACAAGGAATTCAAATAAAGTGATTTTAACTTTTATGAAGGTTCCAAAAGTACAAGTGTATTTGACTAAAATACTATTATTGTTTTAATTATAACTATAAAAACACATTACATTAAACACACATAATTTTTTTTTAAAAAATACATAGAGACAGAGTAAAAAAACAATGAAGATGATCATTCTGAAAACAACACTTATTAGTAAGTTGAATTTTTCAAAAAGCTCTGTAAAAATCGACTTCCCCTAAACTAATCCTTGCGATAGTTAACCAATAAAATTAAGAACTGAAACATAATAGCACATTATCACTGCATAACTAAATAAAGATTTTTTAGGTTCATTCTTGAGAATTTTTTTTCTAAACTAAACAGTAAAATGCCCTTTTAGGTAAAGTATAAGATGTAAAAGTCTTTTACAAGAACTTTTCTTACAACTGACTTCAAAATCACTACAACAAAAACTGATCCTTCCAATAGTTAAACAATAAAATTTAGACTAAAACACGATAGCTCATTAACAATACATAATTAAAAAGGATTTTTTAGGTTCAGACCTGAATTTTTTCCTAAATCAAATGATAAAGGGCCCCCTTTAGTTAAAGTATAGAATTAAATGCCTACAAGAATTTCCTCAAAAATTGCAACAAAATAACTGAACGGGGACTTACAAAAGTACACCACAATGTGCTCCACATCATCCAGAAGCACTTCCAGCATTTTCTTGTCCACGAACTCGATTTGATCGTCTTTTTTCTGCTTTTCGGCAATCAACCATTTCAGGGCTGCATCCTCATCCATCAAATTACCTGCATTATACAATTAAACACTTAAAACAAGGTTAGAAAAATATGATATTTTTTACATGCCTTGCTGGAAATGTTTGGGATAAAAATACATGAGTTGTGTTGAATTAATGTCACAAGAACTACGAGAGGGCTTATGGTGACGGGCATTGCAATTTAGAACCATAGCCAACACCTGAGTAGGCACCCAAAGCAACTTTTAAGGAGAGATATTGTACACAGTGTCAGGACTTGCGCATATTTAGTGTGGCCTCCATCTACACAGGGTATTATTCATCAGATCTTTTGCCTGCACAGACCAAATATAACTCAGCAGTCATTTTGGCAATACCCAGGTCCAAACATGTTAACTTTTAAATGTAGGGTGCGCTCTTACTGACTGAGCTCCCCAGACCAATAAAATTACATTCCCAGCTAAAGACTTTACAGGCAAAAGATATTATTTAAAAAAAAATACAGCATAAAAAATTTCACAATTATTTATATGCAATATTTAAATGTTTAATTGCAATTACCAACAGTGAAATTTTCCTAAAAAAATTGTTAGGTAGTTATTTTTTTAATAACTTTTAATGCCTATTACCATGAAATGAACGTGCCGAATCCTACATTCCAGTTATATTTGTGGGGAAGGTGAGTTTTACAACTATTCAATTCTTTTAAAAGCTTACCTTCATAAAATTGGGGAAACCTTTTTCTGAAAAAAACTAGAGTAGGGAATGTAACAATGCCGTATTCTTCTGTAATCCGAGGGTCAGAAATTTTTACAAAATCGATGTCATAGGATTCTGCGTCATCATCAATATTTTCAAGCTCTGACAAAACTTTGTCACAATCAGGATTTCCTTCTTTATCTGCAAGGAATAATTTAATCAACCAAAACTAATATTGATTATGGCACTTATAAATAGAAAAATATGTTATATTTTTTTAAACAAACATTTAAGTAATGGTATAACCCAGTTAAAGCATCATTCAAGGAACCACAATGTTTATGATGTTAAAAATGAGTAACGTTATAAACTAGGTTGAATATAAAAATCATGTAAAATGCGTAATATGTAACTTGTGTCATTAATTAAAGTTACAAAAGGACAGCTACTGAATAAATTTCAAGCCTATGTTCTATTATTAGAAGTCTAACTTCTCTTTCTCTGATCAATAATGTTTTTTAGACAAGAAATAAACATCACATTTGGTGACTTTTTGCATCATTTGGTGAATAAAATTTAAATAGTGAAAATGAATTTTAAAAAAAACTTTCTTTACGAAGGCATTTTGGATATCATATAAACATATATTTTTTGCGTTATAACCGAGGAGTTAATCAAAAATTGACGTTATAATATAAGCAAAATATTATAACATTAAGTTCTATGTGCAATTCAAGGGACTGCAAACCTTCATGGCCTTATAAGCGAGTTGTCGTTATAAGCGAGGCTGTTGTAAATGAGTGACTGTATAATCATAGATGGAAAGTAAAATAGCCAAAAATATTTTATTTGAAAGGCTATGTTCTTTAAAATGCATAACTAAGAATATAGTACAAACAATGAGGCCCAGTGGCGCAGTGGTAGTGCTTTGCAATGCCGTGCCACAGGTCCGGGGATCGAATCCCGGATTGGGCGAGGTTGACCCATCCTTTCATCCCTTAAGTGGGTCGATAAAATGGGGACCAAGCATGCTTGGGAACTAAACACTGGGTGTCCCACGTGAGGCTGACCACCTTACCGGGACATATGCCTAGCACCCCAGAGCCCTTGGTCACGAAAGCTGAATTGGGCACGGCAGGCCTTGGCCTACTAATGGGCTGTTGCGCCGAGGAGTTTAGATTTTTTTTAGTACAAACAATTGTCTATGCTGAGAGCCTAGTTGGATGTGAATACCAGTTAACTTTCCAAACAAGCCTGGTATTCATTTGTTGACCACAAGGGGATCCTCAGTCAGTAACTTGGGTGACAGACAAGCTAAAGACATGGCAGGAAGAAATAAAAACAAACATTTGCTGCTTAAAGTAACTAAGTTACAGTTACTTTCTGAAAATCTAATAGGGTTGCTTAAAAAAAAGTAAGTGTTGCAAGTAACATGTTCTAATCCCTGCAAAACAACATAAAAAAAATTATCATTAACATAGGTGATTGTTACAGAAATTCTACTATTTAAAAAAAAAAGCTCTGCTTACAGAAGAGGACTGCCACATAGGGAGCTGTCACGAGCAACTTGTCCAGCATCCTCGTGTTGATTTCCTCGATCTGATCAGGGATGTCGAGAGCATCTTCACTTGTCACCCACTTCAAAAGGGCGTCTTCATCTTCCAAGTTGCCTGATCAAAACAGTACCATCAAACACAAGATTACAGAGTGTGCGAATTTACATTAGTTGTAAACTTTATAGATCAACTTTTTTTTTTTAATAAAGGTAGTTAAAAGTGATGCAGTTAAATATGCATGAATTTGTAGAAAAATTTAATTTCTATATTCAATATAAATATTTATTTAGAAAAAGAAGTATTCATGCTGTAAAAAAAATACCTTATGGTTGCTGAAATATTATACTTTTATTTTAATTTTATTGTTATTTTAATTAAAAAAAAAACGTTATGGTAATAAATAAGCCAGTAAAGTCCAATAAAAAATGGGCAACTTCACAGTGTCGGAACTAACATTTGCTCAAAATTTCTACATGAAATCTAAAATTTCTCCCGAAAAATTTAATTTGTCAAATAATTTTAAGTATGATTCAAGTCTTAAATGTTATAAGCTACAACAAGAATATCTGAATTTTAACTTTAAAATAATATTATTTACTCATGGTGTTGGACTTTTGGAGAAAAAAGCAAAAAAAACTACGTCAGACACCATGAATGAATAATAAACATTTTTTTTAAGTTACATTTTTTCCAGGAATTCTTGTTGTAGTTGAAAACATTTCCAACATTGGTAAGTCTTAAAAAAAAAGAGTACTTTTACCAATATATAAAATATTTGTACTTTTAAGCAATTTTACATTTGAAGGGGAAAATGTGAACACATTTTTATGTCTGACATTGTGGTATTGATCAAATGCCAATCTGCTAAAAAACTAACATTTTTCTATAAACAAAAATTATTCTATTTTGCAAAAACAGAATTTTCAACTTAATGAAATCTGGGTAAAAGAGAACAAATATGAAACGTGAGAACAATACAACAATTTTATAAAATTATTATGAACAATAAATGCTCTTCAAGCGACAGAGTTAGTCCTTACCTTTATAAATAATAGGAACTCCATTTCTGAACAGCACAACAGCAGGGAATTTACTAAGCTTTGCTTGCTTTTTAGCTATGGTAAGATCATCTGTTGTTACAAACATTATGCCATGGTCATCAGTTTCGTCATCTATGTTTTCAAGTTCTTTCAGGATTCTTTCACACTGTGGGCATTCATTGGGAGCTAGAAATAAAAATATTTACTCAATAAATAAAGATTTTACTATCCATAATGAAACTTTAAAGGTTTCAGGTTTGTCTTTATTTGCTTAAAATTGCTGATTAAACTAAATCTACCTTTAAAAAAAAGAGTTTTGACCATTAAAAGTTGTTGAAGGTTTAACTTTGGATAAAACTATACAAGTTTAAGCTTCCAAAACTCAGACTTAAATAAATTATGAATGGATAGAAACGACGAGGCCAGTTTTCTGCTTTTTAGACAATTTATACGTAATTACGTAATTAAGTTTTTAAAAAAAAAATACATAGTAAATATGGTACCTTAGAGTATTTAAGCTGTGTAATTAATATTGTTTCACTGACAAACTATTGATAAAAATAATAACTGACGTAATAAACTAGTTAGATACGCATCAAAAAAAAGTTTTTTGTTATCAGCCCTTTAAATAGACCTTAAAAAATTATTTTGTCATATAATAACAAAGTTAGACTTAAAACTAACAAACCACCTACACAGAAAAAAATTTTAAAACAGAGTTTTCTAACTATCTGTTTTTTAAATTTTACACACAAGAAAAGTAAGCATACCAAAGAATACTAAGACATATTCATATTCTTTAATCATATTTTCTAAAATTTCATCAGTAACTTCTTCAATGGTGTCTTCTTCCTTCTGTTTGATAATCCATGCTAACACATCTTCCTCTATCATCAGATTCCCTAGAAAATTCCAATAAATTTTCATTAATGATGGTTACCATTCCTTTTCTCATAAACAAAACAACTGCAGCCCTAAGGACCTGCATATGTCAGTGGATACCTGCACATATTGATATTCATGGCAATAAAAAGCTGTGGGCTTGCTGAAAAAGCATTTTTAACCTTTTAGCAGTCTGACCATTAGATTCTTGTTACCTGAGGTAAGTATTTGGCATCTTTTGAAAACCTTTCTCTGTTATTTAGCTTCAAAATAAACAGCATTTGCCCAAAGTTTATTTTAAAAGTTAGTTAATATAGGTTAATAGGCGTTAAAAGGCCTATTAAAAGTCAGGTTTTTTATTTAAAGTGGTGAGAAAGCTAAAAAATAAATGTTTGATTGTACTAAAGGTAAAAAAAGAATAATGTACATTTATTTGTAACTTACTAACTTTATGACTTTCATCAAAAGCAAATGGTGCATGTTTATCTAATAAGATTTATTTACAAAATTTAACACTAGGTGAAAAAATTTGAACATTATAATTAGTATATTAAAAATATAAAATGTGTATTTTTGTTCTTTGTCTATATCATATTAGTATCATAAAAGAACTAAATTCTCTAAAAAAAATTGGTGTCTAGAGATTAAAAATGCTGACATATAGCGAATCAAAGACTCACCTCCCAACTAAACAAGAAGAATTCTATTCCGACCCTAAATTAAAATTTTGCAATTTCAACTACCATAGCCATCTTGAGGACAAAACACCTCAAGCACATGAAAATATCCCCTGATGGCTATCAAATGAAGTTATAGTAGCTGTTCTCACTGCACTGATATAAAACTTTCTTACAATCAATAACTTCCTCATTAAATGTATCGTAGAAGCAAAAGTCCAATTATTGTAAGAAGTCATTAACATTCAAAAATATAGCAACTTAAAATCTGAACTCTTAAAACATAATATGTTCTTTACATATCCTTTTGGCTATCACCCATTAGTTAATTAAACCAGACATGCAAAAATAGATTTACAATACCTTCATAAACGCTTGGAATTTTATTCTCAAAATATACTAAGATGGGCAGCTCGTCAAGGATGCCGAATTCTTTGGCAACGGAATCATCGTCAATCCGCACAAAAGGAATGTTGTGTCTGTCAGTATCATCATCAATTGTTTCCAGCTCCCGTAAAATTTCCGCACTTTTAGGAGAATCTTTGTCATCTGAAATTATTCAATAGATTATTATTAATACTTTAAAAGCCAGAAAATGTTCAGTAAAAATATATTTGAAATAAGATAATACATGGAAACATAGACTGTATAAGACAAGCATGTCATTTAAAATTACTATATATTTTTAAATATTTGGAATTAGAAATTCATGTATTATTTTCAAATAATGATATTGCAACTAAAGCGATATTTACTTTAATATCGCTTAGCTGAAAAACTGACTATGGCAATAATTTTAATTTTTAAATATAAACAATAAGATATAACGACAAAGTAGTTGATATAAATTTTTTTTGAAATTTGAAATTTATTGAATAAAAATTAATTGAACTGTAAATGATGTTTGAGTTTTAAATATATAAGTGTAAAGAAATATAATTCATACCAGTAGACAATTTTGAAGTAATTCTTCAAAAAATAAATATAACTATCAGAAAATATTAGAAAATAAATACTGTAAAATCGGGCAACTTCAAACACTATGGATAACTGGATCCTTCTTTCTCTTTTTTTTATCAATAGCAATGCTTTCTTTTTTTTATGAAGAAAACATTAGCCAAGTTGAAAATTAGTAGGACTTTTCTTGGCAAAATCTACCCTTAAAGGCCAAAATTGTTGAAATTTCCCACAACTACAAAAAGTATTTAACAAACAAAAAATTATTTTTACCAAGTTTCAAGTATTTGAATGAATAAACTGTTGGAGTTTCAGACATATAAATCCAGTTTAAAAGCAGCCAATTTTGTTATGAATTATTGAAGGTTCTAATTTATGCTAAGATTATGATGAAAACATTTTAGGAACGTTGTTAAGACTGGGTCCCGTCGTTAAGGAAGTAAATTACTGTTGCTCGTAATATTAGAAAGATAATTCGTTGACTTATACTCGGTCTGCCTGACGGAGTCATACAAGTCTTATTAGACCAGTGACTTTTAAAATATTTAGTACTAGAAGGAGAGAAGAGTAAAGATCTTCCTTGAAAGCCCTGTATGATGGAGTCCAAGACGTGATCAAGAGAGGCCTGCTGATTTTGACATTTCGTGCATGAAGCATAAGAGTTCATGCCTTTACAAAAGGAAAAACTTTTCAATTAGCCGCTTTTAATCTTGAAATGGCAGTTTGAGGGAGTATGTCGTATTTGAAGGCAGTTAAGATCCTGGGTGTTTGCTTAGAAAGATAAGTGAACTGGTGTGGACAGAAGCACAGTCAGTTCAGTTCTGAGATTCGCAAAGGGATCAGGCAGTTTATATGCAGTAGGGGGACCTGTAGATCTAACAAAAACTTTATTTATTGTTATTATTTCCAACACAGCTTTTATTTAACATAAAACTAGCTGAACTTACAGAAGAAAACAGCCACATAGGGGTTATTTTCAATCAAGCCGTCAAGGGTGTTCTCATTGATATCTTCAATTTCGTCATTGGCCAATTGATCAATCAACCATTGAAGCACTTCTTCCTCCTTCATGAGGTTTCCTAGAATCAATAAACAATTTCTGACATTAGCATAACCCAGCTAAATTTAGTTTATTTAAGAAAAACTTTTAAAATATCATCTCTTAAACAACTATTCATAATAGAAAAACCCATGTAATCTTTTTTGAATTTACTTATATAACCCACAATGGTTATGCATTGTTTCAATGTATTCTTAAATATGTACAACTCCTTGATTAAAATTAGTTGTCTCATAATAAAGAAATATTATAAAGTAACAATTTTTTCAACCCTAATTTTGTTGCATTCACTCTGAAAAATCAATACAAAAAAATTAGAGAGAAAAAAAAGTACTAAAATTTTAACAATAGAAATTATGGCTACAGTTAGTTACAACGATAACTCGTTTATAATGAAATAAATGTTCGGCCCCTTGAATTGCTCATGAAATAGACCTTAATGTTATAATATCATATAAAGACAGTTTTCCTGTTATAAAGACAATCTTGCTTGTAAAAACAAAAAAAAAAACTCAGTGGTTATAATGCTAGAAATATCCTTTTTAATAATATACAAAAATGCCTACTTAAAGGAGAAAAAAAATATTTGTTTTCACTACCATTTACAAATCATTTTGATTAAACTATGTACTACTAATAGAACATAGGGTTAAAATTTATTCAATACACATCATTTTATGACTTTGATTGATAATATGTATTTTACATGATTTCCTTTACTTAATATTCAACCTTGTTTATAACGTCATAAACATTGTGGTGAATTGAATGACGCTAAAACCGGGCTACACTGTATAATATTTTTTTTTTATAAATAAGCGTTATAAATAAGGCAAAATAAAATGTCATCCACTTTTAGAATTTGAAATCAAATGACTTTACCTTCAAATACTATAGGACTTCCTTCCTTGAAAAACATTAGAGCCGGTAACTTTTTCAATCCATACTTTTGAGCAGCAGCAAAGTTGTCATTTTTAACAATCAAGATATCATATCGGTCAGCATCATCATCAATCGTTTCCAATTCTTTTAAAACTTTAGCACTTTTCTTCGATTTATGGTCATCTGAAAAAAGCAAAATACAATTTAAAAATGTAAATATGTCCTCCTAACAAATACAATCAATCTATATAATAATTTATAGTCTATTCAGAGAATGTATACAACTTTGTGCAATGATGCATGGAATATTCTTGAAAAAAATGTTAATTTTTAGTGCGATTAGTTTTATTGTGCAACAATTGACCTCTCTGAGGACCGCAGCTTTCCATAATAAAATTATTTGCACAAAGAATCAATATTGTTTAAGCACATCTGCTGCCATAATTACTTTGTACCAACTATAAATCTCTAAAGTGATGCGGTGGTAGGAGCCGCCTTCAACAATGACGCCAAAGAGTTCATTGTTACATCATGCAGCACAGTAGAGGGCAGCACCACTACCACGTTCTTTCGTCTACTACACGAGTTCCTCATTCAAGAGGAAAAAGGTATAAGGCAGCACAACTTGATGTGCATAAACATTTTACATAACAAAGGTAGCAAAAATTTTAACTAATTGTCACTGTTACACATTCTAATGACTACTATGGATATAATACAATATAATATATCATAATTATACCTTCTGCATGAATAAAGTTGTACAAGTATCTTAAGTTTTACACTTACAAAACAATACAGCCACAAAGGGATTGTGTGACACCAAGTTGAAGAGAATCTTTTCTGTCACTTCTTCGATTCCATCAGAGGTGAGCTGAAGATGCAGCCATTTCCACACTTGTTGTTCATTGGTGAGATCACCTATTGAAGTAAAATAAAACATAAATAACAACTTGAAGGAAACAGATGCATAAACCTGTCCAGCGACTATTCGATTTTACAGCAATCAATACAGTTTTCAAAATATTAAATTTTTTACATTCTCTTAATATTAAAGTATTATGAAGGTCTTTTAAAATCATTTACCACAAAAGTAACATAATTAGTTCCGGACTTATATGCGAGAGAAGTTTAAAAACGGGGAATGCGTGTTCCTGTATGACTTTTCACCACTTACTATGTCTTGTCTCAGTGGGTTAATGAAATGACACAGCACTCTTTCAATTTTATATATTGTATCTATCTTAATTTAATTAAACAAAAGTTATATTAAAATTTTTGGAGATTTGTGGAGCTTATTTTACCCAGCTTGCACAATTACCAACAGACCTATATTTTGTTATTAAATATTTATTAATATAAAATTAAATGTGTTGTATTTTAAATTAAAAAAATTTTATAAATAATATTTTTTAACAAAAATACTAACAAATTTTGCAACCATGTGAGATAAAGCGTGAATAAGTATTTTATATTTATTTAACAAAAAGCACCCCAACATTAATTCTAAAAAAGCACAGTATTCCTTGTATCTGAAATTAAAAATATATATATATTCATCACTTTTATCTTCTGTCCCTTCAATTAAAGACAAAATAAAAACGTTTTGTTTTAATAAATCCTCTCTAAATGAAATAAAAGATGAAAAAAATTATTGATTCAAACAACAGGACTTCATATAAATATTATTACGGATTTCATTTGAAAACAAAAATGACTTTTAATACAAAAAAAATAATAATGTTCTATATTTCAGATTTCTGCTTTATGAAATATGAAGCTTTTTTAAAATATTAAGGACCATATAAACTATGTTTTGAATAAAATATTTCTGATCAAGCAAACCTTGGAATACGGAAGGAATCCTCTTTTCAAAATAAAGCAACACAGGCAGTTCGTCTTCAAATCCATACTCGGAAGCAAGTTGCTTGTCGTCGATTCGCACAAATGGCAACCCTTGTTCATCTGCTTCATCATCAATACTTTCCAGTTCTCGGAGAACATCCTTGGATTTTCGTTCCTCTTTGTCATCTGAAAAGGAATCTCCAAATATAATAAGACAGGTATTTGAAAAGTTACTTTTAAAAAGTAACTAGTTACAATTACCTAATACAAAAAGTAACTAATTACAGTTTTTTTTATAAATTCCAAGTTATAAGAAAAATTCAAATTTAACTATCTTACTGTTTTTTAAAGAGGGCCAAGTTTAAAGAAATAGGGACAATCGTAAAAAAAAAGTTAAGAGCGAAAATTCAATATTGTTAAAAGTTAAATTCAAAATTAAATTTAAATCTAACACAGAAATGCTGGAAATATCCAAAAAGAGAAGCACGTGAAGTAACGAAAAATTTACCAAATTTTTCGTTATTCCATTATTATAACTTAAAGTAACAAAGTTACAGTTACTTTCTGGAAAATCTAACCACGTTATTCAGTACCTGAAGAAAAAACAACTCTTACACAAGTAATGTGCTACTCTAATCCCTGTAATAATGGGGGGGGGGGGGGGGTCAAGTAAATTAAAGATCTTTTCACCAGGGTTCGAAATTCAGTCACTAGTCGCAAAATGCAACCAGTATTTGCGATTTTGCAACAACAAAATAAATTGAGTCACAGTTATCACGACTACAGAATTTCAAAAAATCTTCAATTCTAAATTTTTTACATCTTGGTTTCCAAGAATCTCGCCAAAAATAATTATCTTAAGATCAGAAATCTTCACCGATCCTAGCTTTTTAAAACTATTGCTGTCATCATATAATTGAAAAAATTCCCTATCCACTCCCAAAATCGCTCTACATATCAATCTACAAATTTTGAAACTTCGTCGAACCTCATAAATCCTAAAATCTAACAATTGGGTCGATTGTAAAATCCCCAAATTGTGGTGATTGTCAAATATATAGAAACTCTGACAAAAACTTAAACTCAGACGACCGTGATATCCACAAACTTAGAAAAAAAGCTGTAGTAATTTGTGATTTCTTAAATTTTGGAACTCCAGTTTTTACTTTCATAATGCAAAAAAGCCCAGAAGCTTCGCCTTGGTTGATACCAGCGTCTAAACATCATTCACTGAAACTCTATGGTGGGTGCTGCTCACAAACTCGATCTAAAGCAACTGTGTCATAACTCTAAATGTCTCTTAAAACTACTGAATTAACATTCATTTGGCACTGTAGACTCCAAAAATGGCAGAGAAGCTTTTCCAAAACGTTTTTTTTTTCATATTGCAAAAAAATGCTCCTAGGTAATGTGCATTTGCGCCTCTAGGTTTTTAAGTTAGTAGCACAGGCTGCTCCTAAATATCTTTATCCAATTTTAAACACTGTTTTCCACTACACTTCTTTTTTAAAATATTTTAGTGAAAGGAGAAGTGTATAAGAAAATATTTCAATGGACTCAACCCACATAACTCCAGTATACTAAAATAGCAACTCTGTGATTCCATAACATCTCGAAACTCTGGTGGCTCTCTAAACACGCTAGCCTGGCAATCTTAAAATCATCCATTAAGGCACTGTAGACTCCAAAAATGGCAGAGAAGTTTTTCAAAAGTTTTTTTTGATAATGAAAAAAAACGCTCCTAGGTAATGTGCATTTGCGCCTAGGTTTTTAAGCTATTAGCACAGGTTGCTCCTAAATATCTTTATCCAATTTTAAACACTGTTTTCCTACACTTTTTCTTAAAATATTTAGTGAAAGGAGAAGTGTGAAAAACAATGGAAAAATTATAAAAAGGCGAGGTAACAATGGAGGCTTTGATAAATTTAAATTTTTTAAAACTTGTAAATTCGAATAAGTTTTTTGGGACTGTAATTTAATCCTCTGAGTGGCCTGAAAGGTGGAAAATGTATGGTTGTTTTCTTTGAATAAATTTTAAATTTAATTTTTTTTAAATAACATATTAGTTTAAAAATTTAGAATAAAGTTTTTTTTTAAGGTATCATCGTTAAAAATCCTTTCCACCTAATAAAATTAGTGTCACTAAAAATTATTATTTATAAAATTTTGAATTATTTTACTGCTGGAAAAACATTTGGAAAAAATTATAAAAAAGCAGGGTCTAACAATCAGGAGGCTAATTGAGATATACATAGTAATGATTGTTAGCATTAAAACTTGTAATTCGAATAAGCTGTATGTGAGCTTGAAATTGAATGTGATGAGCTTCACAAGCATATTGAGCGTTTAGAAGGGGTGGAAATAAACCATTATTAAAATATGCTCTATAAAAAAGAATATACTAAGGCAAGCTAAACCTGCAGGTCAGTTATTAGATGTACATGGGGTGGGAAAAAAAACCTTAAAAAGTTTGAATAAAACACTGCAAATTTAGTAACATCACTTTTCTATTTATATGCACAAAAATGAACCAATTGCATTTTGAAAGATATTTTCATTTCGGGGATAATAAATACTTTTAAATTATCTTCAAGACAATGAAGCAGTAGCATGAAATTAAGCTTACAAAAGAGGACAGCTAGGTGTTCCGTCTTAGCAATCATCTGCTCCAGAACTTTAGAAGTGACGTCTTCAATTTCGTCAGAGCTTTGATTTTCAAGCAGCCACTTTAAAACCTCCTGTTCATTAGAAAGGTCCCCTGGAATAATAAAAAAATAGTTGATTAGTAAACAAAATGATTAGTAAACTTATATGAAGTAATGAAACAATGTTATTTTTATTAGTAACTTGGAAAATGCCTAATACATTAAAAACGATTCATATCTGAATTTATTACTATAAAATAAAAGATATCAACAGTATTCAGTTTCATAAATAAGGATTCTTTGTTTGCAACATTTCATTTAATCAAAAAAAAAATTACACTTAAAAGATTTAAAAACGAACCCATTAACAAATCTATTTTAATTATAAATTAAATTGTTTGTTGCCTACTTTTTATTAAATTAGAAAAATTACACTGATGTAAAAAAAATTAGATCTACTTTATCTTACTTGAATACATTTGCATCAGTTATTATTAAGAAGATTCAACTTTTAAATACACAAATATTGACTCAAAGGAATTTTTTTTACTCGAAACATTTACTTTAATTTTAATTTTAAGATTATATTTGGAATGTACAAATAATATAATACTCAAAGAACAATAATTAACTTACCTTCGTATATGTTGGGCACTCCTCCTTCGAAATACACCACTGCGGGCAGATTTTCAATTCCATACATTTCGGTTATGGCCTTGCTCTCGCTTCTAACCAGAGGAATACCAGCCTTGTCACTTTCATCATCAATGTTTTCAAGTTCGTTGAGAACTTTCTGTGCAGAAGTGTCTTCAGTGTTATCTGCCAAACAACAAGGCACTTAAATTACTATTGAGTATGGTTAACAAACATGATGGTTTTTAATTAACAGTTCAGTTTATATTTTTTAATAATGTCAACCTTAACCCTCTGAGAGATAGCCAAATTGGGAAAAGTATAAACTTTTTACTTCATGAGATTAAAATTAAAATTTTCAACTGAAAATTTAATTTAATTTTAAATTTTATAAATTATATTTCTATAGCAGGCGATTACAATTGACTCCTCCAAAGTTTAAAACTTTATATTATGTAAAATTAAAAACGTATTAATTTTTAAAAAATTATGTGTAATGCTGGAAAACCTGGCAGTCATGTAATGGGTTTATACATTCGTATCCCTGAGGGCTAACAACATTTAACCCAATGGACATTAATTTATTTACAAAATAGAGAGGGTTGGGATGAGTTATCGCCGCACTAGAGTTACACGAAGGCTATTGATGACGGGCGTTGTAATGTAGAACCACAGTCAAACGACAATTGACACCAGAATAAGCACACAACACAATTTTTTAAAGGGTGGCATCAGGACTTTAAAGCATATTTAACGTGCATTCCCTCTTACTTATTCCTCGGCGCTACATTCCATGAAGGACCTTGGCCTCCTTTAACACACAGCGCCACTTTTTCCTATCCTTGGCTTTGACTCTCCAATTCTTAACTTTCATCCTTCTTAGGTCTTCTTCCGCCTCGTCCAGCCATATCTTCCTGGGACGTCCAACTCTTCTCCTTCCTTCTGGTTTTCCTTTATGGATTTTCTTTGTGGCTCTCTCCTCACTCATTCACTCGAGATGTCCGAGCCGTTGAAGTCTTCTGATTTTTATCATATCCACTATATCTTTTTCTTTGTATAAATTTCTCAACTCCAGATTACTTCGAATTCTCCACACATCTCCCTCTCTGACTGATCCAAATATTTTTCTTAGAACTTTTCTTTCAAATGTAATAAGCATCTTTTCCTCCTTTTGAGTGGTAGTCCATGTCTCTGCTGCATATGTGACACAACAGGTCAGATTAGTGTTTATATATTGCACTCCCTCAACCCAGGATATTATTTGGTGGAATTTTTGGCTGCTGCACAGACCGTTTATAGGCCAGCAGTTATTTTGGCATTGCCCAGGCCTGAACCTGGGACTTTTTACATGCAAGGCAAGCGCCTTACCGACTGGACTCTCCAGCCTGACATAATAGGGAGATCATGATCTCCTCTGTTATGGAGGTCCTAATCTATATAGGTCCTAATCTATGGAGGAATATCTAACTAACATTATAACATTGCTAGCTAATATTGCAACACAACTCTCCACAACACAACATGTCCCATATAAAGTATGTTTTACTTAATAGAAGTTTTTCCATTGATATCTTAGTGATACAGATGTATGATTGTTCGTTTTCTCTCTTCCAAAACTCTTACCAAAACTTTTATGTAACTTGACCACTTGCAAACCGACTTTGTATTGTGTTTTCAAAGATTCAAGTAACGGGTGTTCCAAATGGTCATTTTTTAATAGATTACAAACAAATATAGATAGAGAAAAACTTTTAGGGCCGTTCTTGATTGAATGGATTTTAGGATTTAAAAAAAGTTAGCAAAATAAAGGGAAATGTTTAAACTTTTTTTTAAATGCTATTTTTTTAAATCCACATTTTGCAAAAAAATGCATTGAATGCTGAGTCACACTAGAGTGTACCTCTGGGTTATCATTCCAGAACTATAAAAACAAATGTTTGAATGATTTAACTCAAATTTAAAAAAAAACAGGGAGAATTGTTTCGTAATTAATGAACCTTTTAAACAAAAAAAGTAAAGGTCAACAGGAACTTAAGAATGCAATGCCAACAAATTTGCAATGTTTAGCCTTATTTGGTCTACAAATTTTTAAGCAAAACTTAATACTAAATTTTTGAAAAGAAAATTATTAATTAGATATTTGTAAATAAATTATTTAATTAAATAATTATCAAATTAAAAATCAAGTTGTTACTCATTTTCTAAACTATTGGACAGAATAAAATACATATTAAACAATAATAACATGAATTTATTTGAATGAGGATCAAAATGCTAAATAAAAAAGGAAAAATCAGTCTCAGAAACCAGTTAAGGAACAGAAAACTATAATTTTAAATAGTTTAGGCTTATTGATATAGTTATGAAGGAGCAGACCCATATTTCTAAACAAGCTACGTAGCCTTCAGCAATTTATTTAAAAGTTAAAATATAGTTTATTTTGAAAACTACTGAAATAAAAAGGATTCAATACAATTATTTTGGTATAACTAGGTATATTAATTTTATGTTTTAAAAAAGGGAAGTGAAATAAGGCTTTCCATTAACTAGCAAATGGAACATTAAGTATGGAATTACCAGCACCACTTACAAAATATGACTGCCAAGTAGTCGCACTTTTCAATCATGAGTTCGATGACTTGATCCGACACGACCTCGATTTCATCCGCTGACTGCAGGTCTTTCATCCACTCAAGAACAGCCTCTTCAGAGCTCAGGTTGCCTGTAATAAACAGGTTGGCTTTAGAGGTTATTGTGTCAACAAATATTTGCCATTTTTTATGATGCAAAAAATTTAGGCTTAAATGCTTTAGTTTAAGCATTATAAAATACAAACACCTTGTTTTGTTTAAGGGGCAATGGGAGCATGTCTTCAAACCGAAGCATATCTGTGGCAATCCAATGTAAAAAAATTATTTTCTAAGCCACATTACTCCGGCTACATTAAATATTTTTGCATATGATTTTTTATATGATAAATGTAACTGACTTACGGGGATCCATAATCCCTGTTCTCGAAATTGGTTCGAATATACTGTCGTAAAATTACTTATTGAAAATTTTAAAAATAATTTTAACCAATTCAAGGAGGAAACATAAAAAAGGTGCATCAAGAAACTACTTGAAAAACACATTTTTTTAATGATTCTTATTGATTCAAAGCAGTATAATAATGCATTTTTATGTTGAAAAAAATTAACTAAAAAATTATGTTACCTTTGTAGAAATTGGGTACTTGATTTTCAAAAAATACCAACGTCGGCAGTTCCTTAATTCCATAAGCTTCTGTAATTTGTTGATCATCAATTTTAACAAAGGGAATGCCCAATTTGTCAGCATCATCATCAATATTTTCCAGCAGTGTCAGAATTAAATTGACAGATTCAGCGTCTTTATCATCTAAAAAAGGATGAAAATTAATAAAATGATTATTAAAAATTGCTACCCAGTAAGCTTCAAAGGGATAAGCTTAATGGCCAATGTGTTGACTATTTTTCACTGCATAGGTTTTAAATTTAATTTTTAGACTCATTAAGTTTTTTTAATATTTCAAACTTATTTATGTATTATACAGTAAACTCCTGATTATCCGCGGGCCACGATCTCCCAACCTTTTTTCCCACAGCAAAAAATTTTTTTTAAAAAACGCTGAAAAATGAAATTTATCTGTTTCAAAACTTTTTAGAAGAATGCATTCCAAAAACTACGAATTCCTTTCAAGAACAACGAATACATTTAAAGAACTAAGAAAACATTATAAGAACAACAAATGTATTAAAATAGAATAAATAAAGGAAACCTGGTGTGTGCTACAATCTGTTCGGCCAGGTGTACATCACGTGCAGATTTTTGCCGAAAAGCGTCACTTGTAAAATAACCTGCCGCAATTTTAATCGAACTGCTTTGCATGATTTTGATAGTAGCTAAATGAGTAAAAAACGAAAAAAGTAGTCTTGACAATTCAAGACAAACTACAATGAATCAAAAGATAGGAAATGGATCCACTAAAAAGCAAATGTGTTTGCAGTATGGCATAGGAGAACAGTGAGAGACATTTTGAAGCAAAAGGATAAACTCTTACAATTTGCATCCACATCGGACAGTTCGACCTCTTTGAAAAAAAGAAAAACTATGACAGCTAGCAAAAGAACTTATGCAGCATTATTAAAATTTGTAATCCCTATTTTATTTCTTTACTATTTTTTTCTATTATTTAAATATATTTTCTTTACTTTTGCAGATTATCTGCGGATGCCACGCCACCCAATTCCGCGGATAATCAGGAGTTTACTGTATAGCCTTAAAGAACTTTCTCAATACTTTACATTTTTAAATTTAATGAGATTTATGAGCCCCCAAATTTTGAAATGTATTCAAAGTAAATTTACACTCTTATATTGACACTGTATGCAGAGTCTGAACTTAATGTGCACTAATCTCACATCTATGGCACTATTTGCTAGCAGGATTTTAGCTTCCACACTACGTTTATAACGTAAAAAGTGGAAGTTATTATAATCGTTCAGTCCATCCGTCCATCACCCACTTTCATAGCCTAAACTACAAATGCTACGGACAAGTGTGATACGTTAAAAAATTCAGCGCATCGAAATTAGAATACATTGAAAATTTCAGAAAAGAATTCGAATTTGAAGTACTTCAATTATTTAAAAAACTTAATTTAATGATCATTTAAAAAGCATAGGAAACCATTTTTATTAGAATTAAATCACCATTGCCATTCGCAACAATCGCTCGAGAAACTTTAATTCTTTTAGACAATAAATTAAAACTAATTTATTTTTGCGACATCGATCAGTTTGAAATGATGTCAAAAAATTTCACTACCAGATTCTTTGTATGTTGATATGAAATGTTTTCGTTTTATTTAAAAGTGGAAAAAAGGAATATTACATACTTATTCTTTGAAATATAAATTAATTTTTGCAAATGATAAGTAATAATTATTGAATTTTCGAAATGAAACTAGCCAAATTTAGCATGTAAATGTTTAAGTTAGAATCAATGCTGTGTTTGGCGCATTTTTATCTGTTGAACACAACTGTTGTGTGGAAGCGGGTTAAGTGACAGATTCTGTTACAAACCTTCTTGTTTACAAACGGTCTTTTTTTATATGATTTTTGTAGTTGACTTACAGGTCTCTATAATCCCACATTTTGGTATGGGTTGGTTTAAATATTTATTTAGCTTCCACACTACGTTTATAACGTAAAAAGTGGAAGGTATTATAATCCTTCAGTCTGTCTGTCTGTCCGTCACCCACTTTCATAGCGCAAACTATTAGTGCTACAGGTAAGTGTGATACGTCAAAACATTCAGCGCGTCGAAATTAGAAGACATTGAAAATCTCAGAAAAAATTCGAATTCGAAGTACTTTAATTATTTAAAAAACTGCAAAATTTAATGTTCATTTAAAAAGCATAAGAAGCCATTTTTATTAGAATTAAATCACCATTGCCATTCGCAACAATCACTCGAGAAACTTTAATTCTTTTATATAATAAATTAAATAAAATTAATTTTTGCAACATCAATCAGTTTGAAATGACGTCAAATATATTTCACTAAGAGATTCTTTGTTCGTATGTTGATATGAAATGTTTTGGTTCTAATTAAAAGATAGGAATATTACACATTTTTTTCTTTGAAATCTAAATTAATTTTTGCAAACGATAATAATTATTGAATTTTCGAAATAAAATAAATGAAACTAGACAAATTTAGCGTGTAAATGTTTATAGTAATAGAATTAATATTGTGTTTGGCGACTTTTTCCTATTGAACACGAATGTTGTGCGGAAGCGGGATGAGTGACAGATTCTGTTACAAACCTACTTGTTTTTATGTAACATGATCTGTTTATAGAATAGCTAACACTAATAAATATATCCAATATACACAAACAGGAGGAAATTAAATTACTTTGGCACGTAACAAAGAAAACAATAATAGATAAATATTCAAAATATTAGTCTCTTTAGTGGCTTCACACCAATCTCTAATCAATTACTTACAAAACAGAACTGCCAACTCAGGAGTTTTCTTAATCATGTGCTGGAGCACTTTGTCTGTGACATCCTCAATTTCATCTGAAGTTGTTTTCTTGATGAGCCAATCTAGAACATCTTCTTCTTTGGTCAAATCCCCTAAGAAAATAATAATCATCATCATTATTACAAAAACAAAAAATAACAAAGAAACAATATAAAAATAATATGGAACAAAAAATAAATAAAAAATAAATATAAAAATCCTGTACAGGCGAACAAAAACATATATAGTTAAAATCAAACAAAAGCAAACACAGAAACAAATAAGATAGAACATAATGTGGCAATCAGCTGGCATACAGATATGATTAATATCATAGAGTTATAATAAGTAAATAGAGGGCGAAAAACAAGAACGAACCGATGCGCCACACTGGGAGTCACGTGATCGGGGGAATTCGAAGAGAAAACCGAAAGTTTTTTTCTATAGCCCACAGCGGAAAAACATCGTCTGCTCACGCGGAATGTACTAAAAATGGTAAACTATTGTTGTGCATATAGCTGCAAAGAAAAATTTACTAAAGGATGACCTTTTACATTTCACTGGAAAGATTTTTATAAACTTTCCTTATTGAAATAGAAATAACTTAATAAATAAAATCAAAAAGTATATTGCTAATCATGGTTTCTAAAATAATATTCGATATATTATGCGATTTAATACGATTTTTTCTTATCAATTTCATGTAAAAATAAAAATGCATGTTTTGTTTAATAATCGGCATCAATAGAAAGTCTTTTAAACATGTATTTTTTTGCTTTTCATGACTTTTATTTTTCGAAAATCGCTTGGCGGTCTATTGGCCATTGGCGTTATTTTGGAAACCGAAACTAATAATAATCTTGGAAATAAGTGCGTGTTGTACTCAGTTTAAATTGCAGTTTTTACAATGTTTCATTAAGTTTCTTACATTTATTTTTTTATGAAATTAAATATTTGAGATAAGAATTTATAGATTAATTATATAATTTATTTATTTTTGATCTATTTAATTTGGTAGTTTCGATTTACAAAATCAGTATTTAAATGCTATTAATTAAATTTAAAAGTTATTTAAGTAACACAATATTTATTCATTTTATCTTATTTTCAACTATAAAATTATAATGAGTATATTGGACATTTATTTTTCATTTCAATATTACAGGTACATTCCTTCCTGTTTTGGATATAATTTTTTCTTTTGAATTTTGATATTTCTGATATAAAAATTTAGATTTTTTAGTAGTTTAGATTTCCAACATCGTTGCTTAACGTTAATTATTTAAGAGATTAATTATTAAAAGATATAAAAAAATGTTGTTTGTTTAAATAAGTTCTACCTTTATTTTTGCTTAAAAATTTTAACTTATAATAAAGATTTCCCACATGAATTATAAACATAAACAAGTAGGTTTGTTACAGAATCTGTCACTTAAACCGCTCCCACACATCATTGTGCTCAACAGGAAACAAACTATTTACACAAATCAGAAAGAAATTCACCAAACAGGGCCATTAGCTAGTTCTAATTCAAACTTTTAAAAGCCAAAACTAATTATTTTCATTATTCTTCTTTTCTTTCTCAGATTTAATAATTAGTCTTTATCGTTTGCTAAATTTGTTTGAAGTTCGGTGAATAATAATGTTTTTTTTTAAATAAATATCTTTGAGTTTCCACAATTTCCCCATTACATTAACTTTCTTTCGAAAATTCAGGTTTTTTTCGTTTGTTAAATTAATTTACAGGTCAAAAAATAAATAATTAGTAAAATTGATTCTTTAAAAATAAAAGCGAAACTGTACATATTTTTTATGCAAAGTTAGAATTCTCTATGCATCTTTCTTCATACATATATAAGAAACAATCAAAAGAACTCTATGGGCTTGTTCCACGTGCATGTTATTTCAATGTAGATTGAATTTTTAGTTATTTAAATTTTAAACTAATTTAAATTTTTTAATGAATTTTGGTATGTAGCCTAGCCTTATTTTTAGCTTTAAAATGACGGGTTTTTTTTTCTTTGTGGGACTTACGGTTCGTTCTGTGAAAGTGGGTGACAGACAGACGGACGGACTGAACGATTATAACACCTTCCACTTTTTACGTTATAAACGTAGTGTGGAAGCTAAAATGCTTAAAAAGATCAGCTTTATTGTTTGTTCCCTCAATTATTTTTTTTTTAAGTTTTCTTAACTCACATGTTTCATAAGTACCTATTTTAATATAAATGTAGAAGAAAAAAGGAAATCAACTGTTACAAACAACAAACAAGTGGATTGCAATTTGAAAAAAAACGTCACAGACCGCATAAAAGAACTACGATTTTCATCAGGAGCGCCAAAAAGGGAGAAATTTAACAAGAGCGGCAATCACTGACCTTGGATCAACGCCAAATATCACAGCCCTAAAGCATGTGACGCGGGGCGAACGGTTTTAATGTGAGTATCAGGCAGTGAATGGGATATTTGCATTATCGCTCTCTCTCCTTATTATAACTCTATGATTAATATGCTTCAAATTAAAGTGAAAAATAAAGATCCAAGAGGTAGATATTTATAAAAAAATTCAAAAAGTTGTTTTTTAAAGGCATAATAATTATTTATATTTGTTAGGTAAATAGGCAGTTTATTATATTATAAAAAGCAGTTTATATTATAAAAGTTAGGGGCAAGAGATAGAAGAAAGGTTTAGTAAATATAGTTTTGGAGAGTGTTGGAATTCAAAAAATTTAATTTAATCCGGCATTATAAAATTATTCATTAAGTTCACAAAGTGCTATATTGTGATAAAGATTGAAGGCAAATTAAAAAAAGCATTGTAATCTACAGGGAGTAAATTAAGTTCTCAAAACTTGGACCGTTAAGTGATTGGTAGGTTAATAGGTAATACTAACAATACAACAAATATATTAGACATTTGCAATTTGAGGTATAGCATTAAACAGCAATACATGTTACAGTGGAAATAGTGATGTGAAGGCCTAAGCATTTATAAGTTGGAGCAAATGCCTAGTTAAAATATGCCGGCAATTGCACAAAATCCAAAAATGTCTGAAATTTCATGAATTTTTAAGAAATATTCAAATATTTCTGCAAAATATTAATATTTTTTTAAAACCAAAAATTTAATAAATGCTTTAATTTAAATGAAAAATTATGACTAATTAAAAAGATAATAGCCTCTTTTTAACCTTTTCAATCTCAAATTTTAATTTTTTATTCTAAAAATCAAAAATTTGTGAAATAGACTCATTATGCATCCAGAATGAAATGGTGAAAAGCAGGGGGAAAAAATCTTAATAATAACTTTTGAATAAATTATAACAATTTTTAGAAACTTTAAAATTAAATTTGTAAACCATTTCAAATCGAAAACATGAAGAGTTTAGGGCCAATTTATTCAATAAAATTGTTTTAGAGTGAGTTTTATTTTTACCATGTTTTTCATATTTTCATTTAACTACAACGAACATTATTTAATTCTTCAAAAGACATAATTCTTCCATCTAACGATATAAAAAGAAAATATAACTTTATAAAAATGTACAAAAATTTAATATTATTTATTTGAAATAAGTGCAAGTTTAACTTATTGAGAAAAAATTGCAAATTTGACAATTCCGAATGGAATCATTGGGAGTGAAAGGGTTAAACAAATAACCACCAAAGGAATCTCTTGGCCTCACATCACAGAAATAAATTTCCTTAAAATATTTAATTAATATAATAGAAAAGTTTCTTGTGCGATTGTGATATATTGTACTCTATTACCTTGGAAAAAGTTTGGCATCTGGTTTTCATAGAATACCAAAGCTGGTAAGTTATCAATGCCATACTCTGTAGCCAGTTTATCATCGTCAATTTTAACAAATGGAATGCCGTTACGATCACAATCGTCGTCAATGTTTTCAAGTTCTTCCAATATCCTTTGTGACCGCCTGCTCTCAATGTCATCTAGAAAGAAAAAACATTTAACAATACATACAGTAGAACCTCGATTATTCGTCCCACTTTTATACGGAACTCTATATTAACAGACCGTCCTAAAATTTCTGACGTTTATGAAATCAGGAAGCCGTGAATATTTTAAGATATAAACTTAGTAAAAGCGAATTTCTGGCAATTTTTTTTTGAAAGATTCAAAATCTCCCGGAATCGTCAAAAATCGTAAGAAAAGAAGTGATATCTACTAACAAGAAAAAAATAAGCACTTCTCCCACAGCTCAAATATATAAAAAAATAACAATAGAAATTCCAAATAATGTTTTAGACTTATTTCTGCCAGAAAATCTCAATTTTAGCGATAACTAAATGCTAAAATTCAATGTTTACAACTATGCAAAACCAGCGAGTATTTCGGATATTGATGAATTTGAGGTCTGTGGATTTGTGGCAGTCTTCAATACCATAAGTTTTTATGATTTAATGAAAATTCTCTATTAACCGGAAATTTTGATTATCCGACCTGCCTCCGGTCAAAATTAGATCAGTTAATCTAGGTTCCACTGTATAAGTTTTACAAGTCATTTAAATGAAACACAGACATGATAAACTATATACTCACAGGAACTATATTGATACAAAAACTAGCTCTATATCTACAGAAATGTTCAATTGTTGGACTGACAAAAGTTTTCCCTCATAATGCATGACAAACTGACGGGTGAAACTAACATTTTAAGAAAAGTGTGTTTTATTAAAATTTAAGAATGTGCAAACATAAACTTATTTCTTAGATTATTTTAATATACATTTATTAAATTAACGAAATATTAAAGATATGGAAATAAAAACACAAATAACTTAACCAAAAACACAATTGGTATTTTAATGTAATTTTAAAATTTTCAAAAAAGTTTTTTTTATTGTTGATTCAACTTATTTATAAAAAACACCAACTTCTTTTTAAATAAATTATTCGGTATGTATTGCACTATTAATATATGGTGATCACCCTGTTTATACCCCGTGTCACACCAGCATCTGTTAGGTCCTAGAACCCCCCCCCCCCATCAACACCACCCTTCTTATTCTTAGATAGGCCTTATGGCTATTTCATATCCCCAAACACGTTTGGCCTCTTCTAGGGATATAATCGCTGTGTAGGAAGGACACACACCGTCGATACTACACATTGTTATTTCGATCTCCGATCTCTCTATAGGTGAGCAATGTCTAAGTCAGTATTCAAAACATGGGTCCTGATATTGCTAGGTCTGAAGCAGGGATTGGGAAGTTTCTTTTGAAAAGTAACTCTGTTACAGTTACTTAAAAAAGTAAATCTGTCACAGTTACTTTATTTAAAAAGTAACTAAATACAGTTACTTATGTTATGAAAAGTAACGAATTAGTTATTTTTAGAAATGTCAAGTTATAAGAAACCAACAATTTAAACAGCTTACAGTTTTTCATACAGTACCGAGATTTAAAAAATAGTGACAATCGGAAAAAAAAGCTAATAATGAAAACTCAACATTGTTAAAAGTCAAATTTTACATAGTTAAGTTTAAAATGAATGCCAAGCTACTGAAGAGATCTGTGAAGAGTGGTGCGATAAGTAATGGAAACGAAATTTTTTGTTCTTCGTTACCAATAAAAGTAACTGAGTTTACAGTTACATTCTGGAAAATCTAACAGCTTTACTTGGCGTTACCGAAAAAAAGTAACTGTTACAAGTAACATGTTACTGTAATCCCTGGTCTGAAGGCCAAAACACTTATAACAGGGCTGCTCAGACTCATAAAATAAGCATACACTTACAAAATAGTACAGCCAGATATGGAGATTCTTCGATGAGTTGTACTAAGCTGTTTGCAGAAACATCTTCGATAGCTTCCTCTTCTTCCCCCAAATCTTGGAATTCGAAAAGCCAGTTCAAAACCTCTTCCTCATTAAATAAATCTCCTATGAAATTGAAACAATCAATGCTAAATTCTGATAAAATCTAAATTGTGGCCATTTTTTTAACCTTTTACGTACTGACGGTATTTATAAGTACCACTTAAAAAGCCGCTGTTTCACTTTTCATTGTTCAATTTGGAGAAAACAGGGATAATTAGAACTTTTTTATTGACAAACTCAGTCTTAACACATTAAAGTCTATAAAGCTGAAATAAAAATCTCTTTAAGCTTTTACTTTAGTTTCCTGCGCCAACTCGTGATGGACTCACAGTACATATAAGTACCACTTAAAAGTCTGCTGTTTTGCTTTTCATTGTTCATTTGAAGGAAAATAGATGGAAGTGGGCTTTTATTAATGCAGTACGGGTTTCAACTCATTAAAGACTAAACAGTTGAAATAAATTCATTTAACAAAATGGCATTGTTAATCAGTGTAATTTAGTAATTATAAGTAGATAGGAAGAAAAAATAAAATAAATTCGGGACATAAAGTGCATTCTATGCCCCAATTATTTTTAACCCTTTTATATTCTAATTATTTGCAATAGCTTTTATTAAAATATTAAAAGACAAATAATTCAAATAAAATCTTAATTCAGGGCATAAAGGGTTAATGTGTGTATTATAAGTTTGAAATGAAAAGCTAAAGGCAGAACTTGTGAGCCAAGAAATAACTTATGAAATGGTTTAAATTAATTCAATACATCTTTTTCATAATAAATAATCCCCATATAGAAGCAAAGATAAATATTAAATTGTGAGGAAACGTTTAAATGGTATAAAAACGCAACATATAAATAGAGCATTAAAATTTTTCAATTGAGGACAATTTGGGGTCTAAAAAATAATGTATTTAAGATAATAGATTTTTCAAAATATTTGTCTCAAGGTTGAGAAAAAAATAAATACCCAAGTTTAAAAAATTAAGCTATTTGGAGGTCTCTAGAACAATTTTACAAATCAAAGGTTTTTTTTTTAAGAATTGGGAAACAGCGTAAAATATATTTTACAAAACCATAATGTCATGTACTATTTTTAAAGTGTTACCATGATTTAAAAGAAAGATTTAGGCCATGTTTTCAGGAACATTAGCTGAAATAATTATCATACCAATGTTCATAAAATCATAATAGATATATTTAAAAAGTCAAATCAGAAAGAAAAGACCAGCGATCCTACTTTAATTTCTAATTTTCCCCAATACTAAAAGTATTTTTTTTTTAAACTAAAACACTGTCATTATAAAAATTAAAAAGAACAGAAAAATCCTATATGAAGCAATAAAATTTAAGGACTTTTAACTGTTATTTTTAAGTACAAAATAAACTATAAGGGCTATTATAAAAAATATATTGTAATACTATAATACTTTTTTATGCAACTCCTTTTCCCTCAAACAAATTTTAAAATATGTAAAATCAGCTTCCTACACTCTTTACCATCATATAAAAGAGGTATTTTCTTCCTATAGTACACCAGAGCAGGTAAGGAGTCCAATCCATATTCAATTGCCAAATTCTCATCAGCGATTTTCACAAATCCGATATCTTTTGCATCAGCTTCATCATCAATGTTCTCAAGTTCCAAAAGAACCTTTTCTGATTCTTCATTGTTCTCTTTGTCTGGTTAATTAGAAAAAATACTCTTAGTTCAGATAAATTAACTATTTTATTATAAAGTATAAAAGTATATTTATTCTATTATACTATTCATAGTATACTATTCAATTACAAAGTTATCCCAAGATTACGAAGTTGCAGAATAATACCTACCAATAATTATCCAATCATACAATGATCAATACATTCAAAATGAACTTGCGTGTATAAATAATAGTAACAATCACACTTTTTACAAATTCATCAAAAGCTCACATTTAATTGAATATTATCTAGCCTCAAATGTTTATATTTTAGTAAAACGAATTCTAATGCATTTGCGTTGCAATCAAACACACTTATACTTTAAAGGATCGATTTACAAAATATTTCCTGACACTGCATGTCAAATTTTTAATACATCCAAATATAAAACCTGGAAACATATAATTTTAACTTGCCCTATTTATGAATCCTTCAGAAGAAAATACTTAATTCATTCTAACAATGTTTCAGTTTTTCTAAAATTTCATAACAAAAACTATTATAATATTTATAAATACTTAATATCCGTTTTAAAATGTAGACGATATATTTTAAGCTTCGATGAAATTGGCAATTTGTTTACTTCATTGTGTTTCTTTTTATGTATTTAAGTGTTTGTTTGTATTTCATTTTTTTTGTAAGTATCCTTGTAATAGATTTATGTTAGTATTATGTTATAGTATTATTGTAATAGTATTATGTATAGTCGCCAACCATTGTAAACGGATTTAGGCCCATTGCAATAAATTTATTATCTACCTATCTATTACAAAGTTATTAAAAACATTCTTAATTCAGATTAATTAAACTATTATATTATAAAGTATATTTATTTGTAAAATTAAACTGTATTTCAAATCAAGCAATAAAACTTCTAATTCGAAAATAATTGTGTTTTTTATGCATTTAGGAAATATAAATTCAAATTGAAAATCATAACAAAATAATTGAAATAACAAAACTTCAACAACTTTTTTAAAGCATGCAAAGAATGCAAAAGCATATTTTCAGGAAACAGAAATTAAGATTATTGTGACTTAGTGAAATAGTGCAAATTCAGCCAAAAATGTAAAACTTTGGCATCATTAATTATATCCTCTTGAGACAAAATAAATTCAATCGTTTATTTATAGAGGCTTATTATAAATCGAAGGCTTTTGGTTTTGAAATGGCTTTAAAATAAGAAATCCTTGAATTTGTAAGAAATTCAAATAAAGTTAACTCATTGTAATAATGTATGACCAACCTATCATAAATTATCTAGCAACTGCTGAAAAATTTAAGAAGCAAGAAAAAATTATAGTAATTAGGAGCTTAATAAAAGAAATGAATAAAAATTGATAAACTAAGCAAGAAAAATATAAGTTTTTCAAACAAACATGTATGAAATTTTTTTAAAAAATAAGCACTGCTGTAACCTTTAATTTTATCATTATTAATAATAATTGATTAAAGATAAAGGAACATATTGAAAATCATAATTAATTATAAAGTACATGTTGCATTAAGTCCAACTTGTTGTTAAACAAAAATATGAACATAAATAGAAGCAGAATAAAAACTTACAAGAAGCAAGGAAAATAGCCTCATAAAGCTGGATAAAGCATGCTGACCTTGGAAGTCCATATATTTAAAAGCTAATAAGACCATGCAACATGCCATGCTAAAAGCTTTTACTATAAGCATTCTAAAATTCAAACAATTAAAATTGAAATCAGGTACCAGATATAAGAATAAAAAAGTAAGTTTGATTCAATAGAATATTACAATTATTCAGCAAGTATGTGCTAAATGCTTTTAACAAAATATTATTCTAACAGCTCCATCATTCATATATTTGATTTATTATTACAGTAGAAGCTGCTTAATGTGATCACGGTTAATGTTATCAATTGTTTAATGTTATCAAAATTGCTTAGTCCCGTGCGCTTGTTTCTGCAGTTCATCATTAAATATGTAAGTATACTAACTAGTAATTCTTTTTCTTTAGTGTGCAATTATTTCTGTTAAATACTATAGAGTTTTACAGCAACAACTCCTAATTTAAAATTAATTTTTATTTTAATACGCATGTAAAAAAAACATTTTTTAGTTTAAACTCTTTTTTTCGTGTATTGTAATCAATCGGTTATTGTTATCAAATCACGTTCGTCCCGATGTGATCACATTAAGCGGCGTCTACTGTATTTTGAAATTGCCAATTATGAAATGACAAACGAATTATAAACAAGATTTAGCAAAGGTTTTAAAAAAAATACTTATATCAAAATCTAATTTTAATAATTTTTAAAATCATTTAATATTTAAATTGAATAATTGTAAGAAATAATAACTGAATATTTTTGAAAAATTTCAATAATAAATATTTGACATTTATCTAAATAATTTTGCTTTCTCTAAAAATTAAGCTATTAGGATTTTCAAAAAAGGTCAATTTTGTTTTTAAGAATTAAATACAGTTAAACTTCTTTATTGGTAACTCAAAAGAAGCACAATTAAATAATTCATGTGAGCCAAGTATCATGTTAGCTAACAGGAAAATGTTAAACTTGGATTTGTGAATGCGTGAAATATATTAAAGATAATACATACTAACTATATTTTATAATGCAAATATGAGAAAAAATTATAATGTTAGTTAGACCAACAACAACTGAAAACAAATTATATCTAAATTTAACTGAGAAAATAGTAAACGTTATAACTTATTTTTTAAAAATTTCCACCTTTAATTTCATACAAAAAAAATTATTAAATAGATGCATTTAAAAGAAAAACTACAGAATTTTTGGTAAATGCTAAGCAGGATGTTTTGAAAAGTGATTAGTTAAGGAAATGCTCAACATTTATCTTAAGTTATTTTATGCTGACCCCTTCTTTCCTTCTCACTCCCAAAATAATGACCGTATGAGGTTTTGCCGTTTATTTCTTGCTCCTGCGATATTTACGGTCTGAAGTGTACCGTATGAGCACACCAATAAGATTAAATTTAACCTAAATCCCCCAATTGACACAAAAATGAATGGACGACTAATTACATCAAACTTTTTTTATATTTTAAGCTAAAAACAAATGAAAAAATAAAAATGGATATATTGTGTATACACATAATTTTATATAATTTTCAGTGACAAAAAATTGGCACTTTTATGACCGTTTGCTTGCAAATTATCTGATTGTTAAGGGGTAAACTAAGCTAAGCTTCAAACTACAATTGAATATAATATAAAGTTTAATGAATATCTTACAAATTAAAACTGCTAAAAAGTTGCTGTCTTCTATTAGATTGTCAAGGATTTTTGCATTAACTTCTTCAATTTTATCTGGCAACTCCATGGAATCCATATCCGTCAAGTAGGCCAACACTTTTTCTTCATCGAAAAGATCACCTGATTGAATGAAATTACATATCACACAATTTAGTTAAAGATCACCTGATTAAATGAAACTACATATCACAAAATTTAGTTAAAGACTCTCAACTTGATAAAAAATGGAACTAAAAGTTTCTCAATACAAACCTGCCAACTCAATCCGAATTTAACCCAGCAATATAGGATTTTTTTTCATTTTATTGCAACAACAAAAACTACTTGGAATTTAAATACAAAATGTGGAACAAACTTTAAAAAAAAAAACTAGGAGCACATTATCTCGACGCATTTTTAAGAAAAATATTTTTTTACTCAAAAATATTTGTCGTTTTGCAACTTGTAGATTGGAAGGGGTTTTGCAATTTATAGATCCCTGTTGTTGTTTGACTTAAGAACTGTCGAATTTTTGAGATTTCAGGATCACAGCAGAGGGTTTGACAAATTTAATCTGCAAAGATTTGCGATTTCAAGATGAATACTTTTGGTAGCATAGTTGCAAACCACGCTAAAAAAAATTATATTAATGATTTTGAAAGCCTTTTTGCGATAACTGAGACCAATTTATTTTTTTTTGTCCACAAAATTGAAGGATTGGGTTGAATTTTGCGATTGTTAATTTCAAACCCTGACCTTGCATTAGAATAACCAAATTTGAAAAAAAGGACATATCTATACACTTAATCATTAGCTATCTGAACTTTCTAGAAGGAATTAGAATCTAAGGACTAGATAAACTAGGGAATTTCAACAATGTAAACACATTTTCTGACAAGAAAAAAATAATAAAAACAATTTTTTTTACTTGATTTGGGAAAGATAGGAATAAGAGCTTTTCTTTTTTTTTAATTTTGTAGTTTTTATTATAGATTTGGAACATCATAACAATTAAATTCCATAGCAACTATGGAAATTTTATAACATTTAGAGAGTATGCACTATGCATGTCTATTGGATTAGGAGAGTTTCTCACCATCTTCCACTGCTTGAGAACATTTCAAAGAAAAAGGCTTGTAAGGAAATTTTCCTGAGGATATGACCTTATTTTCTTATCTATTCATTATTATTATCTTAGTAGACTGTTTTTCCTACTATGACTTTTTTTTTTGTACTTTAAGCCAATTACTTTATTGTTCACTATACTTTTCTACCATTACATATTTTGTTATGCCTTTTTGTATATGTATAATGCTAGAAACAATCTACATTTTTTTGCTTATATCCTATTAATAATACAATCTTCTGCATATAAGAATTGCTTTGAAATCCATTTCTCAGTCAAAACATGTCAATGCAAATTGAATTCAAGCCACATTTTTAATGAACAATTTGCAAACAAAACTTAGCTCTACATCAAAACACCTTTTGAATTTCTAAACTTGTCCACTTCTTTTAAACAAAAACAAATTTTCATTTCGAGTGTTTAGTGAATATTATAATACTCTTGGTTTTATTTTATCAATAGCTTAATCTCGGTGTTTTTCTTTTAGATGGTAATCCTTAAGGGCAGTTTGAGTTTACTTACGGTAACCAAAAAATATACCTTCCCATATTTTAAGATATAAGGTGCATGGAATCCGTTACTTCTTTTTACTTACCATCAAATATGGCTGGTTGCTGGTTTCTGAAGTACATAAGAGCAGGAAATGATGTGACACCATACTTTTTGGCTGTAGACTTTTCACTGTTCTTAACCATCGCAACTCCAAAGTTCGAAGCATCGTCGTCAATTCGTTCTAGTTCCTCTAATATCACGCCACAGTCTTTACAACTTTTCGTATCTGAAAATATGAAGACATCACAGTGACATAAAACAGTAAAACTTTTTAGAAAGAACTAACCATTTATGCCTATAATATACTTACTAGACCTGAACCTCTAATATTTTGATTGTGAACCACGCATAGCTACTATTTTGATTTTTAAAAATATGGAAAAAAAATATTTTGACTGCTTATTTACACTTTCTCATTAGATCTTTAACACAAACTTGCATGTTTAGTAACTTTAAACTTAGGCCAAGAAGAAGTTATCACTTGATTTAATGACCCAGAACTCAATTTAACTTTGCCGTTTGTAGCAACATAGAACAAGGCTTTAGAACTTTGTCCAGGTGCAACTAGCATTACTAGCAACAGTCTTATTTACACTACTTTAGTCAACTGCATGTGAGTTTCAAGTGGTCACCCATTACCAATTTATGCTTATTATTTTAGTTGTGGTCAACGTTTCTTGAATTCGGAATTGAATTACAGTGTGCCATTTACTTTAATAATAAGTTCATTTGTTTAAAACGACACTTTGCCTATTTATGCAGGTGATGAATAGTTCACGGGGAAGGGAAAAGGTAAGAATAAGTCTCCTAGAAAACTTGTAGGAAAAAGGCAATAACTTTCAGAGAACGCCATTTTGGACACCCAATAAAATAGCGCCCTCTGACGACTTACTTCAATAATTCCGGCTCGCCTTCTTGGCAAGCCGAACCTCAATCCAGAAAAAATTTTGTGAAAGGCAAAGTACAGAAGTACTAAGCATTGTAGTAACATCAATTTTGTCCAGGTCTTATTACTTTTAGCGTTAAAAGACATCACAGAAATAGGTTCCGACCCTTAAAACTGTGTACGCAACTGCAGAGAGTATAATGTAGTTTTTATGAATAACAAGTTACATTTGTTTGTTTATTTGACAAAAAAATGGCCAACTTTTTAAAATGGCTTTATTTTTTTAATGAAGGGTTGAACCTTTTAGTACTGGAAATGAACCCGGGCATATTTTAACAATGAAAGTAGATAAAAGTGCTGCCTAGTGACATCAGTGACCCCAGTCTCAATCAGCATATTTCACGTCGTGAGTGGCAACAGTTCCAACGATATTATTTTCAATTTTGATACGACGATAAAACTCGAACAGCCAGACAAATATTCTAGAATTTAAATCCGGCACATTATCAACTTTCTTTTTTCTTCTCTAACCTCCAGCAACAGCTAGAATTAAATGTCAAGTCTAAAATGAAGTGGGTGTGCACAAAAGCTTTTGTGCAGACTCGTGCCAACTCCAAGAGAATGAAATTTCAAAAAAAAAAAAAAAACCTACTAGAACAATAAGATAGGAACAGCGGTGACAGTTCATAAAAATGAATTCGTTCCTTAGGCTAACTGCTTGTGAAACTCGTTAGCAATGGATCTTTTTCAACTGAATTGCCTTCACTTTGAATTGAAAATTCTCATGTAATGGCAATATGTGTTAAATGTGATGTAACAGATATTCATTCATCACACATAAATGAGACAATTGTTGTTGTACTTGTCCTCTTAATTTAAGAATTTTACTTTCAATTACCTAACTTAAAATATAAGGTAAAATATTGAGATGGGGTCGAAAATCCGAAATGAAGATTTTTTTTCACTGCACGTTTTGAAGGGAGCTGATTCTAAAAAAGTCGTTTTTGAACATAGGTCAGTCTGTCTGTGTGTCTAAAAACCATTATCAACCACCAAGCTAATTACTTCAAATTTGGTACACGAGTTCCTAGTGCATGTCGAACGTCATAATAAGGTTTTTGAAAAAATCGCGGATTCACAAAAGGTAGCTTCCATCGAACTTTTTTAGTTTCAAAGGTATTGCTGAAAAACGATAAAGCTATTGACTTCAAATACGGTACATGAGTTTTAAGTACCTATTGATTGTCATAATTAGGTTTTCGAGAAAATCGCCCATGCGCAAATGACAGCTGCTAAATTTCGGAAAAATTATACGCATGCCGAAAATGTTGCTATTACCGAACTTTTTTGGTTTTAAAGGGTATTGAAATTACTTTTTACCATTATAGGGTACATAATTGCCTTCAAATCAGGGTTTGAAAAAAACTATGGTTTTCTTTTAAAAAAGGCCCAGCCTGGGTGGGTTTTAGTGGGCTTTTTCGGGTTTTATTGGGTTCTATTAATTTTTTTTTTAATTCAAGCTTATAATGTCACTGTTTCGTTTAAATTTTAAGTATTATTTTAAGAAGAGAACAATTTCAGTCAAGATAAAAACTCATTCTAAATTAATAATTTTTTTTAAATATTAAATTTAATTAAAATGAATTTTAATGAAAAAAAATCAAGTTTCAACCTTGATTTATGCTCTTTTTTAGGATCTTAATAATATGAAATAAAGTAAGTTGGCATGGTAATTTTTTCAATTAAAAAAAAGAAAAATTACTTGTTGATTACAGAGTTTTACCTTGATTTAGAAAGCAATGACATTGAACAAGCTTTTTTGCCTTTTTAATTCCAAGTACATTCGTTAGTATTTAGCTGTTTTATTTTTATGTTTACAACTGAAGTAAATAAACTCCCTGTATGGACTGAGCGAAGGTTATCAGGTGTTCAATTAGAATTGTGTACTGACCACGTGACTGTGGTTCTTATTACGACTGTGGTTCTTAATTACGCCCGTCACCAACTGCCGTCGTGCAGCTCTGGTGCAACCATATACAAATTAACAATAATCCTCAGCTTAGCCGGTTAAAATGTTTATTGAAACCGGTTCTTCAGTTTTAACCGGTTCAGCTAAAAAAATGTTTTTGCCCATTTAACTGAAGCCAAAAACCGGTTTAACTGTTTCCGGTTTTCTATCCCTTTGCACATTTTTGTTTTTGTACATTCGTGGTTTGGTCATTATACCTACGATATATTTCTTAACACGTTGACTGCGACAATATCGATGGAAATTTTTCATCGATAGAGGCTGATGTGAAGTAGAAGAACATCCTGTTTTGTAAACCAGTTCGTTACAGTTACAATGGAAATAAACTAACTCTTTCATTTTCGAAAAAGTAAAAATCTCAGTTCGAGGTCGTAAAATTACAAGGTTATGTTGAATTTACGTCGCTAACTAAAGCTACACGACAGCGATACGAGAAAATGTCCCTGGCCTTTTCCGACCGGATAACTCATCATCTGTCACTATTTATTGAATTGAAAGCCAATAACCAGATTTGTTTCAGTGATTAAGTTTTCGACTATGAAATCATCATTAAATTTTCATAATTCATTTTTTTGTTTGGGGGGGGGGGTGAAAAAACTACAAAAAAAGCAGACTGATTGCAATCTGTTTTTATAGCTAGATAGTTGAATAACAAACTAAACCACACTGCGAAATGCAGTATGTCTGGTCGCCCTACACTTGAGACGAAAGATTTAATTTCCTCGTAATTTGAAATAGAATATACTCTTTCAAATCATCAAGTATTATTCCAAGCACATTGGGATCGGTTGCAAAAGTTTAAAATCTAATATTCTACGTTCTATATCCTCAAATTGATCACCAAATAACCTTAAATTTGCTTGTGGTGTTAACATAATTCAAATATAGGTGTTAACATCCCTACATAATTATGGCTGTATTATATTTGTCGTCAATATGCGAAAGATACACTTCGCAATAACACAAAAACTTCATAAGCTTTAAAATCTATGTATGGACTATGTCACACCTGGGATCACTAGGTGTCAATTAAATATCATACAATAGGGTACATTAAAGAGCTAGATCGTGTAGTTTGTGTAACCACTAGACCATCATGTTTATCAAGTTTTCAAACGAACTTGAACTCATAAGAACGGTTGGCGAAATGGTACTATGAATTTTATCAGAATGTGCTGTTATCGGTGAATCGAAACACGTCACGCGCTGGCGCGTGATTCGCAGTCAAAGTGTTAAGAAGTTATCATTGCACCGGCGTGTCTTTTGCTTACCTTCGCATGTTCTACTCACACCAAGCCATCTTATAAACGGATCAAGCAGTACAAAATTCTCTTTTATACCCGCACGATAGTGATAGCTCGGTCTTAAAGGGATATAGTTTTGCATACAAGTGAAGTCTTCAATTCCTTGTAAGCAAAAACCGGCTCAGGTATAATATTCAAAAGAAAATGCGTTTCAAAAATCATACGCATTAAAATAAAAGAAATTATTAGCGAGTAGCGACCTATAAAGCATAGCGCCTTCGCACAGGACGGCTCGTATGTAGAGTATACGAGAGATTTTTACCAGTTTTTCCTGTGATAGAAAAACAGGTTTAAGTTTAAACGATCCACTTCTTGATTTGCAGTAACCTAAAGAATATTTAAAAGAATTAACCAAATTTGTTAAACTAAATAAGTGGTATTCAAGGATGATAAAATTGAATTATTATGAGTACAGCCGCACGATTCCCTGGTTAAATGGTCGCCATTTATTGTCTAGTGTTTTTATGTATGTCTACCTAGCAAAATTTATTTTTTACACAGCATCTTCAAAGAATATCTTTAAGTGAAATACAAATGGTTCGCTAACATTTGAATATAGAAGTAAAAGAACGTTGAAAAGATGTTGAAACATAAAACCATTTGAATGCACATCATTATGTAACATTTTATCTATTCTGTTCTACTTAGAATAATTAAAAGTCTTATTGTTTTTCTACCCAAGGTTATATAAGCTAAGACCAACTATAGAAGTGAGATAGGAGTAGTGTGGAAACCCCGATTAAAACTTTGGAAAAATAGGTACAAAAATAATCCACGTGACGAGTGTCATACTTTCAAAAGTTCAAAAAGCTACTTATTCAAAAACATCATTAAATCTCTTATTTCAAAAACACTGATATAAAATATTATAAAAACTAAAATTTAGTTTTATTCCACCTTACTCCACGAGTGAGTTTCAGAATTAGGAGATAGAACAAGCCACGCAACTTCCAACAATCACAAAACTGTTACTTATCTTGTGAATTTACATGATTACTGCATTTGCAAACTGTAAAAAATATATTATTAGTGTTTTTTTTTATTTTTCCCATCAAATATTAAAAAATACCGTTTTTCCAGGAAATTACTCTCAATTTGGCAATCCGGAATAGCATACTAAAGAGAAAGAACCGACATGTACGAAATGGGAAGCCCAAGTATGCGGTTAGAGCCCCGGCTGAGTTTTCTGAATGGGAAAATAGTGGGAGTGATTATCATATGATTATGTGGCATGTAAAAGATCCCTTAAGTACCCATTTGTCTTGGGTTCTCTCGGCAAAATTCAATCTCGACATACTTTAATATCCACAGAGAGCTCAGATTCATTGCAATCTGAGCGTTAAAATTGGTAGCCACAGCGCCTATATGGTGCCACAAAAAAGGCTTTCATTCTTCTGAATATGCTAGTTTACTGAATTTAGCGGATATAGCTCTAGTTTTAAAAAATATTTCACATTTTTTTGTGTTAAAAAGATGTTCAAAAACAAAACGAAAATTTCTAACTTATACGCTTGGAAATAAATAATCGATTCTTATGTAGTTTTTTAAGCTGTTGCTGAACACTAATCTGGTTTACGTGTCTGTCTACATCTATAGTAGTTTTACAATAGGCAAAATTACAACAGGCACAACAGATTACAATAGGCATTTTTAATTAGAAAATTGTTGTAAGTTCACACTTTTCCCTGGAAAGTAAATTTATTAATTTTGAATAAAAATGAATTGATAGAGCTAAGATCTGTTTAGTTATTTTTGTTACAAATCAAGATTTTTTTTACAAAGATAAAAGCACATTTTCCGGTTAAGCCATTTTTTTTATGTACCGGTGTGGTGCACGAGTTAAAAGAATTCCCTAGCAGTAAAGTTTCGTTTTCCTTGATCCTGCATGGCAACAGCATAGCGCGTTTCGAAGGCAACATTACTTTGCTTTACAACAACAAACCTTCTTGTCGTAAGAGTCAACTCATTTGACCAGGGTTCTAAATTACGAGGCGTTATTGACTGTGTTAAAGCTCCTAAAGGAGGCAAGAAATAAGCAGCCGGAAAAGATTACCTGACCTTGAGGTTGGACTTCTGCTTGTTGGTCCGCGGAAGGTATTTTAATTCCCTTCTACCACCCAATGGAAAACCCAATGGAGGCACTCTCCTATCCGCCACCTTGGGGACGCGCCCTCTAGGGGTCAGGTTAGCTTGTTCCCACAATTCTTGATGTGTTCACCAAATCGCAATTCAGATCGAGACACTTGACCTGATTGCGGATACCTCTTAAGCTGTTCCACAATTCTTGATGTTCTCCAATCGCATCAGGATCGAGTACAACTTGATCCTGAATTGCGATTTGGAGAAAACATCAAGAATTGTGGAAACAAGGCTTTAAAGAGGCTAAAAATCCTAAAGAGCTTATGCGGCACTAACTGGGGAGCAAACCTTAAAACTCTTCGAACAACCTATACAGCCCTTGTAAGACCACATCTTGAGTATGCCACCCCCATTTGGGCCCACATCTCTGCCACAACACTCCAATACTTGGATAGCATCCAGGCAAGAGCGGCCAAAATCATCTGTGATGCAGTTTCTTCTACTGACAATTAAAAAGTGATAAGAGAATGTGGCCTAGCATATCACTCAATAACAGAAGAAAGTACCAAACCATAAACTTTACTAACAAAATACGTAGTCGGATCGCATCTCACGAAATACTTTCAAAAATTGGTCCAAGAAAAGCAGACTTAAGAGATCATCCACTTTACATTTTGATTCCGACATACGAGAGATCAGTCTCGAACAGAGCATCCTGGACTTTCTGGAGGAGCCTGCATTCTCTAAGGACTTACCCAAGAATACAACTATCAATATCAATCTCGTTGAGGGTAAGGTAATCGCTTCCGGCTGCCTATTTCTAGCCTCCTTCAGGAGCTTTAACACAGCCAATAACGCCTCGTATTTTAGAACCCTGGTCAAGTGACGAGGTCGACACCTGAGCGGGCACCCAACGGAACTTCGAGCGACATCGTACGCTAACGCCGTCGGGACTTTGGACTCCACAGATTTAACGAGCACGTCTGTCCCTGTGTACTATCAATCTCGCTGTTCCATGTTCGGAAAAGGAATTAACATCAGTTATCTTTGAAAAAGGTATGCAACCAATAAATGAAATACAATGTCAGAAAGTAACCTTGTCCACGCGTAACCCTTTAAGACCGGCCATCAGATAGCGCTGATTTAAATTTATAATACTAAATTTTAGAGTTTTATCGAAAAAATACCTTAAACAGCATCAATGAGAGCAACTTCTTAAAACCAAAGTAATTTTTTATACAAATAACGGAAGGTACAAGTCAGCTGCTTCGGTATTGATATTTTTGAAAAGCTTGAACATTCTCTTTTATACCCGCATGATCGTGATAGCTCGGTCTTAAAGGGAAATACTGATGGCTCAGCTGACGAAACTATTCAAAAAGGCGGTGCGGGCGTATTTGTTTTACCAAACGGTACAACCACAAACCATTCATTGGGCACTGGTTCCATCGCCTCAAATTTCACCAGTGAACTCAGAACAACATTTAATGCACTGCATGAATACATCTTACTGAAAAACACCGACAAAGCCAATGGGCTAGTTATCTTTTGTGACTCCAAAGGTGCCTAAGAAGCATTAAGTAAAGGTCAATCAAGATTAACCCATTTTATCCTACACCAATCGCAAGAAATCGACCAACAAAACAAGACATGTATAATTCTGCAGTGGATGCCTGCGCATGTCGGTATCCCCGGAAACGAAGAGGCAGACCAACTTGCCAAGGATAGGAGAAATCGCAATAATGAAAATATCTCCAAAGTATCTCTCGACGATGTTAATACAATCGCAAGGTTCCTTCTGAGAGAGAAAACCATTAAAAAAAGACTCGCCGGTTTGCGAAATAAACGCTAATCGAGACCTCACGAAAACTATCACCCTCCTTAAAACTGGTCACTATCGTGGCATGAAAATTCTGGGAGATGGCAACAAAACTTACCGTCTCTGCAATAACTGTGATTATGTTCTACTTACACCAAAACATATTTTTGACTATCCCGCCATTTTAAGATCTTTGGCTCAGCTTGGCGAAATTCCCCCTCTGACATCAATCTGTATTCCGACAACATCAAGGAGATTGCTGGCTGTGTTTTGCACACTCATGGACATCTATAGTTCTCCCCATGGACACGACACTAACCAACCAACCATTAAAGGCTTTCATCTCGACGATTTCCTTCTATCATTTCATCAGGGATTGGAGTAACGCGTTACTTGTAACAGTTACTTTTTTTAGGTAACGTCGGGTAACGCCGTTACATTTTTCAGAAAGTAACTGTAACTTAGTTACTTTTAGCGGTAACGAAAAATTGCGTTACTTTTCCGTTACTTTCCGAAGGCTGTCTGATGCTTATTTATAAATTCCACTCCTAAGAGAGAAGGGAACATTTCACATTCCCGAAATCTGAGCTTTTCTTGGGAGGGAAAAAGCAAACTAGCATTGTCCACTTTGGCTGCTAACGGCAGCCAGAGTTGTGAAATTGTTTCGTTAATAATGATTTTCTTTGAAAAATGGTAAGATGGCTAAATTACAATTTTTCTCATAACTTGAAATTTCAAAAAGTAACTGTGAATCGTTACTTTTCGTACTAAGTAACTGTAACGTGTTACTTTTCATATTAAGTAACTGTAACGGTAACAGAGTTACTTTTTTTATTAAGTAACTGTAACTGTAACAGAGTTACTTTTTTAAAGTAACTTTCCAATCCCTGCATTTCACCCACTAAACATACAGTTTTTCCTTAACACCGGTTTATTTGGACTTTATATAAAATATTATTTACAAACTATGTGTTTTAAAAACTAGCTGATTCGAGTCAAAAAGTTCTATTCAGCTTGCCTAGAATGCACGCCCCTTTAGTTTGTTTGCTCCTTATCGAAAACTATAGAATCGTGTATTTTAGCGTTTCCCAACTGGTGGATCGCGACTCACTAGTCTAGCTCTAGTTCGAATCGAATTCTTACAGGTGTCACTAACTGGTTTTGTAGAAGTGGCCAAACCGCTCTTTACAGAAAACGTCTTGAAATTTAGAATAATTTAAGGGTGAAGCGAGAGGGGTATTGGAGAACGGACTGCAAAATCAGATGACGCGACCACCAGGAAGTCTACCAATTATAATATACACAATCAGAGCACGTGTATTGCTATTTTATGCATAATCGTGTTTTATCAGTTTTCTATGGGTGGCTATGGTGTCTAAGAAAATCTTTATTGAAAATACAAATCCACTGGTATAAGAGAGACTCTTCTCCAATCCTTTACGACCCCTTCAGATGGCGCTGATTTAAGGTAATGAGACTAAGTGTTAAGAGTTTTATCGAAAAAAGTTGTATTAAACAGCATCAATGCCTGCAACTCCTTAAAAACTACGTCATTTTTTTACAAATAAACGACTGATACAAGTCACCAGCGTCGGTATTAATATTTTTGAAGAGCTTGAACATTCCTTTTATACCCGGACAATTGTGTGGCTCAGGTCCGTAAAGGGATATTTCTATAAGGAAAAGACCAACGCCAAATGTCAATATTAAGAAAAACTATTTACAACATAAAATGTCATAACCAACCTCAAGTTTTCGTAAAACATGTACCACAACTACAATTGCAGTTTTACTAAACTGCCAAAAAATTCCATTGCGGCAAAATTTTAAAATCTTTTATTTAAAACTTTAATCTTTTATTTTTTTGGTGCGTAGTAACTTTGCAAAGGTAGTGTGTTATTTTTATGTGCGTAGTAACTTGGAAAGGTAGTGTGTTATTTTTATTGTTAATCCCAAAACAATTCTTTATAATATTTAAGTATTTTTAAATTTTAATTGTTAACTAAACTAAAACAGATAATCAATTGGAGAATCAGAAATGTTTTTGTTTGTGTAACATAAATATTATAATAAATTATAATTTTTATTATTAATATTATAATTTCAAAATTTTGAGTTCCACTGTCAAAGATAATAATACAGGGTGTCCCAAAATGGACTACCTGTTTTTAAAAATTAATAAAAAAGAAATGGATAGCGATATTAACACAATTATTGCAGAAAACGAATGAGTCAGGTCTGGAATTTTATATGGAACACTTTATTATGTTAGTTATGTTTATTACGTTATTATATGTTATAAAACTTTATTATATTCAATTTAACCGACAGATAGCGCTGCAATACCATGTGTTCGATTCCACGCAATAACTATTGCTGCTTTCCCTGAACTGAAAGCTACTGAACATTTCTGACCACGTGTCCTTCTTTTCGGTATGTACGCATGCCTAGTTCTTTCATACAGCCAACACACGGTATTGCCGCGCCATCTGTCGGTTAAATTGAACATAATAAAGTGTAATAACATAATAACGTAATAAACATAACTAACATAATAAAGTGTTCCATATCAAATTCCAGACATGACTCATTCGTTTTTTGCAAGAATTATGTTAATATCTCTATCCATTCCTTTTTTATAAATTTTTAAAAACAGGTAGTCTATTTTGGGACACCCTGTAGTTGAATAAGGATAAATTTGTATACATTTATCAGCTACATTAATTCAAAGAGATATAGAGTTTTTAACACTCCAAAAAAAAATAAAAAAGTGCATCATTTGAATACGGTTTTATTGCTAAAAAAAACTACAGGGTTAAAAAGCTAAAAATTATCTGAATAACAAAAATAGGTTAGGGATTTAAATGTAAACAAATATTCCGGTATAAAAACGACTGAAAAAAAGTTACAGCATTTTTCAAATTGAATTTCACTCCTGTTTTCTTCAGTAACTTAAGGGAATGATGCTTAAACGCGCTTCCTAGTGCCCACGACAGATTTCGCAAAAGTGGTTGATGCGACACGCTTCTATGTAGGGAGTAGAAAGTAACTTTTAAAAAGTAACTTTGTTACAGTTACAGTAACTTAATATCAAAAGTAACTAATCACAGTTACTTTTAGAAATTTCTAGTTATGAGAAAATTTGAAATTTAACCATTTTACCATTTTCCAAAAAGAACCAAATTTAAAGAAATTATCACCATCTGCTTGTTCAGTCAGTAGAAGAGCTTAATGGAAGAATGTGCTAACAAAAAGGTGAAAACGAGAAAATGAGCTTTAAAGTTTTTCGTTTGCACTCAGATCTGTTGAAAACGGTATTTGCAAACCATAAAAAATAAACTAAACTAAAGTTTACGAAAAAGGGAAACTAATTATCGTTAATAAAGTTAGTAATGTGTTCATTGACACCAAAATCTGAATTTTTTTTCAAAAATGTGACTTAGCACGTTCTTCTACTAAGCTCTTCAGTTGATCGTGTATTTTCTAACGGAACTTTAATCTGCGGTCAGGATACCCCTCAAGAAGGCCATGTATAACAATCTTGGGATGTGTTGCTTAAGGTTCAGATGGTGCATCAGGCGTTGTAACAAATTTCCACCAGCACGAATCCATTTTTAGGATAACAGTGGGATTTGAGGTTTCGTCCTCTGGCGACATTATTTGCTTATCCCTCGAGCATCAAAAATATAAATCGAAGCTATCTCGAAACCAAACCAAACAGTCCACAAATCGCTACTCTTTAGAAGCGATACTCTGTAACTCCGTAATTTTAGCCAACCAGCAAAACTAAACACGACCATGTGAAATATCTGTTCTAAATAATCCAAAGTTCTTATCAATGGTACGTTTGAGTAGGCATTAACTCTATACCTACTTTTGCCCCCCCCCCCCCTAACATCCCTTTAAGACCGAGCTATCACGAGATCGCTGATCCTTTTCTAGATTAGAATCTGTGGATTTATTGAAAACCAAAACACTACATTTATCCCTTTAAGACAACTTCAGATGGCGCTGATTTAAGTTTATGAGACTAATTTTTAGAGTTTTATCGAAAAAAATGCCTTAAACAGTTCATGTTTGCATCTTTCGGAAAACGGTCGCCGCGCCTCAACTCTTATTCCTTTTATTGTCCTCTGTGGTTTCAACAAGTTGTGGCTCGGCATATTTCGACCTGTTTAATCTGTAGCACGACTTACATCCTGCAGTAAAATTCAGGCCTTGGGCAGCTTGGAAAGAGTCGCGCTACAGTTACTTTTTTTAGGTAACGTCGGTAACGACTTTTTCAGAAAGTAACTCGAGCTAAAATAGCCTGAACAAGACCTACAGTAATCTAAAGAAAAATCACAATAGGATATTAAATCCGCAAATAAACCATTGTTACAACCAAGCAAGCTCCAACAAATCTTTAAAAAAAATACTAATGGGGTTCCACTGCTAAGGCCAATAAAGCTTGATTACCGAAGTGTCCCAGTGTTAATTCAACGAAAAATAATTTTCTAAGGCACATTCATCCGGCTGTATTGACTATTTTTTGTAAATATTTTCTTACAAGATAAATGGAGCTGGCCTACAAGGCTCTATAATCCCACTTTTTGAAATTGGTTCGAATTTTTTTTTTATATTTTTCAATAAATAATTTTACAACATAATACTATTCGAATCCTTCAGAAAGTGGGATTATAAAGACCTGTATATCAACTGCATTTGTCTAATAATAATAAAAAAAAAGTTTAAAAAGTTATAAATAAAAAAAAACCACAAATACGTTATTCCGTCCAGCCGAAGAAATGTGGCTTAGAAAATATATTTTTTCCATTGGATTAAGAGGAACATTCGTTTGGAGACCCGCGGTCATTCGCCCTTAAGCAAAGTGACCAGAGGTACTGCATTTTTCAGTATCGTTTAGTTTACCCAAAGTGCCATGAATGTGGAAGTCGGACTATTTACTCCATCTAGGTAGGTAGGTTGGTACATGTATTTTCCGGCCTATGTGCTTGATCAGAGATCCGCTAATCCCTTTAAGACCCCTTCAGATGGCGCTGATTTAAGTTTATGAGACTAAATGTTAAGATTTTGGTCGAAAAAGTTGCTTTAAACAGCATCAATGCTAGCATCTCTTTAAGAACCACGTCGTTTTTTATACAAATAACGACTGGTACTAGTCAGCTGCTTCGGTATCGATATTTTTGAAAAGCTTGAACATTCTCTTTTATACCCGCATGATCGTGATAGCTCGGTCTTAAAGGGTTATAAACCTTCGTCAAGTAAGACAGACACAGGCACAGAAATTTTACTGACACAGAAAGTACACCTAGGGCGAAGGCGGGAATCGAACCCCGGTACAGTGCGCACACTGTTAGCGTAATGGACTGCGATAAAACCCACCATGCCACCCGGGCGCCATACTCCATCTATCTTCCATGGTCTGGAAGTGATAAAAACCAGAGCAATGCCAGTAATTCTAGAGTAACTAACAAAAAAAAAGAGTTTTAGGAAGCACGTCGCTTGGGAAACATTCCAATTGCATTGGAGCACGTTCTAGCCTGTAAATTACGAGAAGATGAATCAAAACCGCTCACCGGTATTATTTATTTACTTACTTACTTCAAGGCGCAGTATCAATTTTCCACTCTCATAAACACATCAAGGAAGAATTTTGGCGTTCTCTTTTGCAAAGCACAATATTTTAAATCTTAAATATGATTGAGTATCAATTAATAGGTTGTCACTTTCAATTTAAAAAATCAGGTAATGTTCACAGAGAAGGAATAACAGTAGAGGCGCAGCAGCCCTATTCCACGAGGGCCAAAATTTTTCTTGTTGTCAGTCACATGATTTTAAAGCATTTAGGGTTTCAATTTTCGCCAAATGCCATTAAAAAAATATATCACAATAAAGAATATCATGATAATTTCATTTTATGCAACACTATAACTAGTTTTAAAAATGCACATTCTTTATTTTTTTAAAAGCAACTTATTTTCGAAAGCAGGTGCTAAAGTGCCAAGTTTGACTCACTTTCGTTGTCAGTCACGTGCTTTATTTTGGGGGCACTTGATCCACGACGCACAGTGGAAATCGAAATCTTACGCGCCAAAACTAAAAAAAATCGACTTTAAAAAAAACCTTTTTACTTACATTTATAAAATGCTAAGATGTTGGGGAATATGTTTGTAAGTTATTAGAATATATAGACAGATGGCTCGTATGGAATTGGCAGGCTGCCAAATTGGGAGGTTTTTTTTGTGCAACGCTAATTTGCAGTTTGTTTATTCAGCGGTCTACTCCTAAAGTGAGAGGTCGTGTATCAGTTTTATATGCTTAATTGTGAGATTTTTGATATGGAATCTTTTAATTAAAGTACAGATACTATTATATTTTTGCTACTTATATTCCTAACTCGATAAATGTAGTACATGAAAACTTCGACATTTAAAATGTATATACGGCGTTCAAAAAGGTGTCACTTTTTAGCAATGCCTTGCAATGTACTAATATTTTTTTGGCGATGTCAAGTTTCAAGCTGGCTGTCCATTAGTTTTTTCAGTCACCCATCTTGAACTTCGTTCGACACCTCACTTTCTGCCATGATCCCTTTTAACTCCTTGTCACCACTCCCCTGGGAGGGTGCCCATTTGCCACGTACTGTTATCAGCCTCTCTTTTGGGGTCATTTGCTGCATCTTTTTTGTCTTGTCCTTGTCCTATTCCCCGCCACACTCCCCCACTCGCTTTTTCGCGGCCATTCAATGACATTCTGCCATGTTCTTATTCCCGCCATACCGGAGGTGGAGGTAGCTACGCTACCATGTACTCCTTAAACCTGTTAAACGTCGTTTTCAAGTTTCAAGCCATGGCCGAATCCACTGGACTCCGGATGCCCAATTCCCCGGCGGCAGGGACTGTAACCCCGGAGGAAAGCCCGGATGCCCGATTCCCGGCAGCCAAAAGATCCAAACATTCCCCGGATACCCCATCCCCGGTGGTAAGAGTGACTAGACCTATGCCAATTGAGGGGAATTAGGCGATGTCATTTGCAAACGCATCGCTGAGTCTGTGGCGGACGACCTCGGCTGCAAACCCTTTCACAAGTTCATGAAGGTGTTTCCGCGGACGCCGGAAGAGGAGGCCCAGATTCTGGCCATCCTAGCCGAGGAAAAGTCAGGATACTTTCGCCACTCCAGACGGAAGCGGTCCCACTTCAAGACGGTCGTCAAAGGCTTGCCCCTCTCCCCAGTCCATCTCCGCCGCAGAAGGATACATCGTAGAAAAAGTTGCCCAGCTTACCAGAGCCCGAACTAAAGCCCCCCTCCCAATCTAACAAGTTGTTGTAGTTCGGACGGGTAGTACGAGTCTTTACGAAAGATTGCCCGAATCCCCCAATGTGACAACTACCAGGACTACGGCCATGTGAGTAGTCACGCTATATGGCCCCAGGTACCGGTATTGCGGCCACGAATCCCGGACCTGCCGCTCCCGCGATGATGCCCAAACCCACCGCTGTGCCTTATGCGGTGGCCCCCATCTCAGTTCATCGGCGACCTGCCCAGACCAACCAAGTCCCCCAAAAGGGAGCTTCCAGTGGTGGCGGCAGCACCAGCCCAAGTCCCGCTCCCAGGATACAGAGGATGCCACCTCTCTACTGGATGCTCTACGGACAGTTAGAGACGCCATTGCAGAAGTCTTCGGAGATTTTGCGGTCTTTAGAAGGAAAGTAGCAGCCCTTGCTACCTTCACATCCAAGGTGTCGGCTCTAATCTCTCTCTTCGAGCCTTAAATAACGGACCTTCGGGTCCTGATTTCAATTCCTGTCAAAGTTATCTCCTTTATGGAACCATTTTGATAACGGAGAAATGGCATATAAAACTTATAGAGACAGTTCCTACACCAAAAATCATTGACAATTTAGTGGAAGTGAAAAAAAACGCATATGAAGCTATTCTTTCCTAGGGTTTATTCACTTTGCATGCACAAATTAAATTCATGGAAAATGTTCTAGTTCTACCGTTAGTTACCGACTAGATACTCAGACGTTTGAATCAAGATAATAAAAAAAAACAAGCAAGATTTAAGAGAAAAATAAATAATGTCAATCAATAATGTTCTTAAGATCACTTTACAATAAATTTTTATGCAATTTATAACTCCCGCACAACTCTTCATGGCTATCTGAAGGATAGGGGAAGCTGAATTAACTTTGGCGTGGAAGCGGAAGATTTCAATTTGGCCACACTGTGCGAAGTTTGAACGGGATTGTTGCTCTTAGTTCTATGGTCATGAATAGGTATGAACCAAGCCCGGTTTTGTTCCAGGGACCTCTTGCATGCGAGCCCGTCGTCATTGATGTCTTTCCACGTCGAAACAATGGACTAGCTTCAGCTGCTCCTCGACTGTTGAGGCAGTCAGGGAACAGCTTAGATACGGTCTCAATCATCAAACGCTTTGTATGTCCCGTTCGTAATCTGGAGATGGCAGTTTGGTCCTACCTTCATATTTGCAGTTTAATCTATCTCTACACACCTGTATATTTGCCTTAAATGTGCCTATTCAGGAGTCTGCTCTTTACTTGACTATGGTTCGAAATTACGTCTCCGATTGCCCCCGTGTAGATCTAGTGCGACGATAATTCAAACTAACCCTACACACATGTGACGACCTTTTTAATGAGGTAGGGGAGATAAAAGACGCCCAAAAAAATATTGTCTTAGATAAAGTGTTAAAAAATGCAGTGAAATATCAACCAGTCAAGTAGAGATGAAAAATAGTTATTTATGCTACTAGTGTGAAAAGTAAGGCATCTTTAAACGAGTTGAATAAATTCACGAGTTTAAAAAAGGCTATTTTCAACGTGTTGTCATACACTATTTTTTATAATAACAGGCAAAAAAGTATTTATTAAATTTGCATTTATTGATTGGCTTATTAATTATTTTGTTATCACGTTGAAATGATTTGAAGGTGATTTTTTATATTAATGACTAGTAAATTTATACCCGTTCTTCGCACGGAATAAAAAATATCAAATAGATTCCAAATATGTGTACCATATACCCTGTTATAGGATCATAAACTTATTATTGTTTCCGCTCGTTATACATTATAAAATCCCGTTTCATTGCCTTAAAATTCCAAAATGAAAAATACGCTATAAAATGCACTCATAAATGTCATCACAATTCCCTCATAAATACATAAAACCTTTTAGCTCATTTGGCGCGTTTTGGGAAATAATTTGGCGAGAAAATAGATATAGCTACCCACACCCATTATACAGCTCTAACACAATGACCTTCGAACAACCGACCAGCTTATAAATTATTTATAAAAGAAATTGCCTATTTGGCGAATTTTAGTTAGTAATTTGGCGAGTTTGGCAACGTATTTGGCGAAAAAATAAAGACATAAAACACTAATAGCTCTAGTGCGATGGCCTTTATTAACCATCATAGTTCAGTAATAGCTTAACTATACATTTATTGCTTAAATATGCATACATGCAGTCAACAGAAAATCAATGAAAAAATCATCAAATAAACCCACAATAAAATCCGGGAATGAAGACTGGCGGAATTACGTCACTTGAAACGTGTCAATTATTTTTCAAATAATGAATTTAGTTTCTGAAAGTAATGGCAAAAGAATAAAAAAGAATAAAATAAACATTTTGAATTTTAAAGGTTTTCGTTAAAAGTTTTATTTAATTTTTTCAGCCGATGGCATCAGGAAAGAGAAAAAATGATCGGATTTGAGCGAAAGTGGTGTATTTTTTTCAGAAAATTCGAATTTTCTCTAAAAATGGAACAAATATGAAAAAACTAAGCCTCAGGTGCACACTTTAGTATTAAAGGGAATCTATCTTTAAAATTTCGAATTCCTGTGGGCAGTATAAGTAGGTCTTTTACGATCCGAAGACAGACACACAGACAGACTCTTTCTTTTATTATTATAGATTATTTTAAAATCACGTGCAAAAAGTATTTCTTTGATTTTCATTGGAAATAAGACTCCAAAGAGAGAATCACGTTCAAATAAAGAATTTTCTACCAATCACAAAGCCGCCGAATGAAATATCACGCTTAAATAAAGAATTTTACACCAATCAAATGCTCCTATTTACTTTGTCGCACTAGTGCGTAAAAGTAACTTTGAAACACGATTTCGTTAAAAGCATCACTTTTGCCACGATTATTGATTTGAAAAAGTTAGTTTTTTTGCACGATATTATAAAAAGTTAGTTTTTTTTGCACGATATTATAAAAAAGATTTTTGTATCACGCAAAATAACTCGCATGTCAATTTCATTCTGTATCGTTTTGTTTAATTTTTTAAAATGTCAAGTTTTAGTTTGAATTATCGTCGCACTAGAGCTACACGAGGGTGATTGGAGAAGGGCGTCATAATTTATAACAGCAGTCAAGTGACGAGCCGACACCTGAGTAGGCACCCAACGCATCGATTTGTCCTAGACAGAAATTTGGGTTAACTTTCACTCCCTCGTTTAAAAGAAGTGTCTATCCACGATCCAGTAACCATAGAGAATCAAAGAGGTAGACATAGCTACGCAACTGTCAACAACCACAAAACTAATAATCTATATATATAATACTCTTATACGGAACCCAAATTTCCTTATATTTCTATCTCTGGAATGGCAACAGTCGAAATGAACAAAAATACTACAAATTTCAAAATGGCCGACTGAAAAAAAAAAGTGTTTCTTCAGGAATGGCTTGAAAAAGCGAAAAATAACTATACATATTATGCACAAAACATAGTTCGATATGACAGAAAAACATTAATATACTTTTTGAGAAAAGCACTACGAAATAACACAAGGATTGGCAATTTCGGGAATGGCTGCAATAAGGCCAAAAAAATAACAACTTTAGGATATAATCAGTAAGTTTAACTTTAAAGATGCATAATATTAGGGACGTTTAATGTATAAAAAATTAAATTATAAGTTATTAACGTAAAGGACCCTGTCCGGATTTGGCGTCTTTTCTTCAAAACGGTCGACTGAAAACAACAAAAAAGTGTACTTTCAGGAATGATTTTAAAAAGGCGAAAAAGGAAAAAATAACTATAAATATTATGCCCAAAACATAGTTCGATACGGCAAAAAAACATTGAATATATATATTTTTTTTTTTTAAAAAGCACTACGAAATTAGAGGATTACGAAGAATTGGCAATTTCAGGAATAACTGTAAAAAAGCCAAAAATGAAAAATAACCATAAATATTATGTGCAAAACGTTGTTCGATACGACAGTAAAACATAAAATATACTTTTTTTTTATTAAAAACACTACGAAATTAGTAGATTGCAAAGGATTGAAATTTTACAAGTAGTGGCGAAGCGTTGTCATATTTGGCACAACATCGCCCAAAATGCGATACTTGGCGATTGCCCCAAAAATTTGTCGCCAAGGGTTGCCATAAAATGGATTTGGCGGGGTTACCAGATTTGGCAAATCATTGCTGGACATGCTTCGGTTAGCCTAAAGAATCGTTCCCGGAATTGGCGACCATTAGAAAATCTCGCCAAGTCGAAATGACAACAAACTCCGGCCGGCAATTGCCGAGATGGTTGCCATCTCCAATGAAATTTCAAAAATGAAAATGAAATGTTTATTTTCTTTTTAATTTTTGAAAAAATTAAAAAAAAAAAAAACTTTTATGTAACAGGAAAAATTCATTAAATTGCAGACCAGATTTATAGAAAACGTGGAACGAAATGCCGAAGAATTTATTTTTAAAAAGTAAATAATTATTTAATATCGTTAAGCATATAATTGATAGAAGGTTGGTGTAAAAAACTTCAGAATAAATTATATATGCCATAATACCGATTTTCGGGGCTACCAGATTTGGCGTAAAATTGCCGGGCACGATTCTTTAGGTTAACCCATGCTTCTTTAGGTTTACCTTATAATTTTGATTGACTGAACTACCAAACACAATTGTTAATAAAAAAAAACAGGCGTATAATTTTTTTAAGCATTAATTTGTTATTATTTTATTTTAAAAGGATACCAAAGGCTAGATTAAATATTTCAATGAACGGTGAGCGAGCGAAGCGAGCCTGGATCGCGAAGCGATCCAAAGGGAACTGAGCAAGCAGTTCCCGGGGGTTGGCGAGCGATAGCGAGCAGGGGGCGTGCCACCTAGTTGTTTAAATTTACTTGATTACTGCATTGTAAACTATAAAAAAATACGTAATTTTATTATCCATTAAATATTTAAAAATACCAGCAAGCCTCAGAAATTAGGCGAATTTCCTTCCAATCTGGAAACTCTGTATGACCTGATACCACTTACGACCTGAGCAACACAATTGTGCGGGTGTAAAATAAAACCTTCAAAATATTGATACCGACATAGGTAACTTGTATGAGTCGTTTATTTGTATAAAACAAGTAGGTTTGTAACAGAATCTGTCACTTAACCCGCTTCCACACAAAACTTGTGTTAAGCAGGTAAAAAGGAGCCGAACACAGCATTAAATCTATATTAAACATTTACATTCTAAATTTGGCTAGTTTTATTTATTTTATTTCGAAAATTCAATAATTATAACTATCGTTTGCAAAATTTAATTTATATTTCAAAAATAAATATTAATATTTCTCGCTTTTAAATAGAATGAAAATATTTCATATCAACATACAAAGAATCTCGTAGTGAAATATATTTGACGTCATTTCAAACTGATCGATGTCGCAAAAATTAATTTATTTTAATTTCTTGTCTAAAAGAATTAAGATTCTCGGGCGATTGTTGCGAATGGCAATGGTGATTTAATTCTAATAACAAACAGGGCCGTTAGCTATTTGTAATTCAAACTTTTAAACGCCAAAATTAACTATTTTCATTAATCTTCTTTCTCAGATTTAATAATTAGACTTTATCGTTTGCTGAATTTGTTTGAAGTTCGAAGAATAATAATGTAATCTTTTTTAATAAATATCTTTGTGTCGCCACAATTTACCATTTACATTTCTTTCCAAATTCAGTCATTTATTGTTTGTTAAATTAATTTACAGTTCGAAAAATATATAATTAGTGCAATTGATGCTTTAAAAATAAAAGCGAAACTTTGCATATTTTTTATGCCAAATTAGAATTCTCTATGCATCTTTCTTCATACATATATAATAAACCATCAAAAGAATTCTATTGTGATATTACAACAATCCAAACTGAATTATATCGCATAAATAAATATTCTTTTAAAAGTGTTTATTTTTATTTAAAATAATGTTTCTCGTACGTTTAACGAAATGGCAACAGTGAAAATATTGAATAAAAATGGAATTTGCATGTTATTTCAATGTAGATTAAATTTTTAGTTATTTAAATTTTAAATAAACTTCTAATTAAAATTTTTTAATGAAATTTGGAATGTAGCCTAATCTGATTTTTTGCTTCAAAATTACGTATCCCACTTGTCTGTGGGACTTGTGGTTCTTTCTGTGAAAGTGGGTGACAGACAGACGGACTGAACGATTATAAAACCTTCCACTTTTTACGTTATAAACGTAGTGTGGAAGCTAAAATGACGTAAATCTTAAGGAGTTTAAGGCAAGTTTTTCAATTATTGACCTTAAATCAGCGCCATCTGAAGGGGTCGTAAAGTAATGTGTTAGCTATTAAGGGACCTGCAACAAAATGTAAAATATTTATTTTTCATTCAAACGAAACCAGTCTCTCTCTGATTTTAGAAAAACTGGTTTTGACTAAACTTTGCTGATCGAGTGTTGACTAGTTTCATTTGATATTAAATAATTTTTTATATATTTTTTTAAAAATGAGTGGTAGACAAATATTAAAAAAAATAGTGAGAATTTGTAGCTTTTAAAGACCTATGTGGTTATGTACAGCTGCGGAAAAAGTCATCCGTGGTAATCAGCCGTCATTTATCCAAAATATATCTAGTTTTTTGGTTTTCAGTTGATCCTTTAATTCTATATATAGCCTAGGAGAGGATCTGCTTTCAACGAATATTATAAGAACAGCTGCAATACATTCAACACTAGTATTATACTGAACTGCAGTGGGCGGTAAATCTGCAGTAACCACAACAATGAATTTTACCTTTTTTTAGCCTACTTTTCTTTTTTTAATTCGAAAGAATTAAATAAATGAAAAAGTAGGTATTGACATGCGGTCGATGTCCGTCTGTCTGTCCGTACCCCCTTTCCAAAATCGGTCCTATCAATCGGATCTTAAAAATTCTTTTTTTTGTTAGAAAGCTATGACCTCAGATACCCAACTTTCATACTTTTTGTCCGCCTGTCTGTACGTCCGGACGGACATAAATCTACTATCTGTCAGCGAATTTCCCATTGATTCAATTTTGAGTCATTTAAATCACTGTTGCCAAATAAACAATGGCATGAGAAACTTTATTTAAAAATATTTGAAGCAAAATAATTTTTTCATGAATCAGTTTCGAATGATGTCATAAAATTTAGCACTATGTGATTCTTTGATTGTTCATGCATTGTTTACCAAGAAAGCGGAAAGGCATATTTTTTTCATACAATTATGTTTAGTTTAATTTACATTTCTTATTTTTTTTAATGTAGTTTGGAGTAGTTTCATTACTTATGTTTTTAATAAATATTGAATTATTCTTTGAACTACAAATAAATCGTGCAGATATTAAGTTAATTTGAGAAAGAATATTAATGAAAATAGTTGATTTTGGCTTTTAGAAGTTTAAATTATAGCTGGATGTTGTGTTTAGTGATTTTTTTCCGAATGTGTATAAAGCTAGGGTAGAAACGGTTGTTGATGATATATACTGTTAAGAACCTAGTTGTTTTCCTATTAGAATTTCAGTAAGTATTTAAGTAACAGGAAAATATGCTATTTTAGTTCTTTAAGAACTTCTTGTTTTCTCTGAAATAATTAGTCTTTTGCCGTCCGTTTTCTTATTTTTAGAGTAATTGTTTGCAGCAATGGTCCAAGTCGCAAGGCAAGCTACTGCATTTTCCCTGCGCACGGCAGTGAATTTAGTGGACTAAGCTCTAGTTAAAAAATCACTTTTTTATAATAAAAAGTTGTTAAAAAAATATTGTAGCAAAAACCCTAACTTTTAATTTTAGCTTCCACACTACGTTTATAACGTAAAAAGTGGAAGGTATTATAATCGTTCAGTCCGTCTGTCCGGCACCCACTTTCACAGAACGAACCGCAAAAAAATCTTGCCCTAGATAACGTGTTAAAAAGGTGCAGTGAAATACCAACCAGTCAAATAGCACTAAAAAAATATTTTTACATCACGTAAAGTAACTCGTTGTCCACTTTTACACTTTTCAACATAGTCTAAGGGAGAGTGGGCCCGCTGGACCGCGGGTCTCCAAACTAAAATGCTTCAGTGTTAATCCAATGGAGAAACACATTTCTCCGGCTGTATTGAATAAATGAATATTTTTCCAAACGGTTTTATTTTATGTGATAAATGTAGCTGACTCCCGATAATTTTTTATTTCAATAAATAATTTTACACAAAATATTCGAAGAATTTCCAAAAGTGGGATTATAAAGACCTGTAAATTATCTACCATTTATCATTAAAGAAAACTTTTGTAAAATTATGCAATACAGCCGGAGAAATGTGGTTAAAAATATATTTTTCCATTTGATAAACACCGAGGCATCTTAGTTTGGAGACCCGCGGTCGACCGGGCTCATTCACCCTTAACTCATATTTATCTTTCCTTACGTCACGTTTATGCATAAGGTATCCCTACTCTTCGTTGGAAAGTAAAGACACGTCGTGTCGATACTTAAAAACTAAACTCCTCGGTGCAACAGCCCGTTACTGGGCCAAGGCCTGCCGGTGCACATTCATCTTACTTGACCAAGGGCTCTGGGGTGCTTGTCCCGGTTAGGTATTTAGCCTCACGCGGAACCCCCTGTGTTTAGTTCCCAAGCATATTTGGTCCTCATCCTCCCCATGACGATGCTTCGATGCCTATTTCTATCACTATTGTCATTTTGTTCGTTAAGATGGATGATTAGTTCCATAGATCTCATACATCACTTTTGAAATAGTAAGATTGACGAAACTATTGCTTGGCTATGTATCTTCTAAAAGGAAAGAGAATTGGCATGACAAATAGAACAAATTTGAAGGGAAAAAAACATCCGGATATTTATTTGTTAACTGATGATGTTTAAGAAGAGTGTCGCCACCTGTAAATTATTTTAAGGAATTTTAAAACTATGAAATAAGCAGATGATATTTTGCCTTCAAATTAATTTTGTTGTCTTAAATTTTATGCCTGTTTAAAAAAAAAGTCTCAAATTTTAATATCAATACTAAATCGAATTTTGTAATTAAAAAAATTATAATAATCCATTAGAATATGTGAATGACCAATTGACCATCCGGTTTAATTTCATCCCACTTTGTCTACTATTTCATCAGTGAAAACCTTTAAGGGGGAATGAGCCCGCTAGACCACGGGTCTCAAAATTCGATAATTATATAATATGATCTCGATAATTTTTTTATATTTGTTTTAAGCATGATGCACTTTGTGTGGCTAAAGAAATCTATTATAGCCCTCCCTGAGAAAATGATCGTGTTTATGCAATATATGAAATAAAATAATGTTACTTTGATAACAAAGTAGACGCCGAACATTTGCGGATTTTTCTTAGCAGTGACTGAAACTAAGATTTCGTATTCACGACACCAAACTGCTTGTCGTCTGGGTCGTTTTAAGGAGATTTACTCAGTAAGACGAAGAGGGTCGACATCCGTCTTTATTGAGCGCCACAAGGGAGAAAGTCCAACTTTTTGATCATCAGCATGACACATCCGTTTTACAGGAAGGTCCCTTTCACACATCGGAATTTTGTTCCAGATCAAAGGCCGACGCACCTTCCGCACAATTAGGATATCAGTCTTAAATATCATGTTTAAGTTCGCGCTTACAAAAATGTTAATTTGGCATTTTTAAAAAAAAGCTTCTCTTAGGAGCAATTAAAATATAACCCCTTAAGACCGAGCTATCACGATCGTTTTCAAAAATATCGATACCGAAGCAGATGACTTGAACCATTCGCGGTATTTGTATAAAAAATGACTGTTTTTAAGGAGTTGCTGGCATTGATTGCTGTTTAAGGCATTTTTTTCGATAAAACTCTAAAATTTTGTCTCATAAACTTAAATCAGCGCCATCTGACCGCCGGTCTTAAAGGGATAAAGAATATTGTTTTAACTTAAAATCTGATTTTTCTTCCATATTTTAATATATAAAGTAAGGAAAGCTTGAATAGACACCAATATTTCGCTACAATGATATTTGTTTCTCATCAGGAAAACAGTAATTATAATTAACTATCTGTTAGTTAACTTTATTTAAATATTTTTTTAAATATCAATAAAGCTCTGTAAGTTAAATTTTATCATTCAAACACACACCATTTATATTTACTTCTGGAATTTTTTACAATACATATTTTTTAGCAATTAGGATTTAGAATAGCTATTTGACATACAGGGTGGTTATATTAAAGTTACGATTTCAAAATCGATAATTTTAAAACTACTCGTCAAATGCCTGAATTTAGCAGAACAATCGTGAGGCAATGGAATTTTCTTTGCGAAGGAAAACAATAGTTCAAAAACTGCGAAGATGGCGCTGTAAGGTAATGAACCGTTACAGCGCCGTCTATCATGTGACCTCGATATCCTATAGAAAAACAACAGCAAATGCGCTGCAATTTTCCACTAGCTTATAGACTACTACAGGTGTCTCAAATGGACTACCTGTTTTTAAAAATAATAAAAGAATGGATAGAGATATTAACACAATTCTTGCAGAACGAATGATCATGTCTGAATTGATATGGAACACTTTATTATGTAGTTATGTTATTACGTATTTGTTAATACACTTTATTTTTCAATTAACGACAGATGGCGCGGCAATACCGTGTGGGGCTTATGAAGAACTAAGCATGCGTATATACCGAAAGAAGGACACGTGTCAGTATGTTCATAGCTTTCAGTTCAGGAAAAGCAGCAATAGTTATTGCGTGGAATCGGACACATGTAATGCAGCGCTATCTGTCGGCTAAATTGAACCCTAATAAAGTTTAATAAATATAATAACGTAATACACATAACTAACATAATAAGTGTTCCTATCAAATTCCAGACATGACTCATTCGTTTTCTGCAAAAATGTGTTAATATATCTATCCATTTCTTTTTGTTATTTTTTAAAAACAGGTAGTCCATTTTGGACACCCTGTAGTTAGTCTATAAGCTATGGGAAATTGCAGCGCCATTTCTGGTTGTTTTTCTATAGGATATCGATTTTCACATGATAGATGGCGCTGTAAGGTTCATTACCCTACAGCGCCATCTATCGCAGGTTTTTGAACTATTTGTTTTCCTTCGCCAACAAAATTCCATTGCCTCACGATTGTTCTGCTAAATATCAGGTCATTCTGACGAGTAGTTTGAATATCGATTTTTGAATCTTAACTTATTATAACCACCCTGTATTTGAATTCAATATTTAATCATATTACAAACTTACTGACGTATTTCCAGTAATGAGGTTGGTACAGATGCCAACTTTCCTGTATTCATTTTTGCTTATCCTGCGATTTAATTGGTTGTTTCACTCTCAAAATCAGCTTTTTGTGGTCTGCTATTTTTAAAATCTCTGTTAGTCTGTAATATATTAGAGAACTTTCGGTGCAACTTGTTTTTCTTCCTGCTATTTATTAAACTTGATAGGTTTCAATTCAAGTTAGATTCAAGATTAAATTCAAGTATGCAGAATGTACCAAAACGTCAATGTCATCAGAAAACTTTGTTGTAGATGATATTTCGTCTTATACGGAACAATTAAGCGAAATTCTAGGGGAAAAATATATAATATGTTAAAAAATGAGACCAGAAATCTTTTAAATTAGTATACTAGAATATAGTAAAATATATTTATGAATAAAGCCAGCGCAAATATGATATTTAAAATTCCGTTTCACACTAGATGGCGCTTTAAAATATATTTTTCAAGAACTTGGATATTTCTATTATTTGCTGAATTAAATGTATCCAAAGCCGATTGAAATAGAAAAATACAATATGCACGATAGCTAATCAAACTATTCACTTGTTTAAATAAAGTTTATTAAATTAAAAAATAGGGGATTGGAAACTCAATTTGCCATAATAACCAATCACGTACATATAAACATTTTAATTGCATTATACAAAAACTAAAATATACTTAAAATTAAAACCGCAGAAAACGGCATTATTTAAAAATGACTTTCTATAACAATAAGTCTGCGATGATTCAATGAACTGAACATTGATGTATTAATACTGGTGCCATTTATAGTTTTATGGAGAAAAAAAATACCAAGGACTTCACAACAACAAAAAAATCGTAACGTTACTCTTACACTTCCAAACGCTCCTGAATTTTTCTAACAAAACTTTTTTTTAAATAATTGTTTTAAAATTAAAAAAAAAAACATAAGTAACAAAAATCATTTAACATACACCCTTTTGGACAATTTAATATAATGCATCGCTGCGTTGTCAACAAGCAAGCAATCATGGCCGCGGCGGGTGGCGAAAAGTTAGAAGTTGTTTTACGAATGGGTCTAAAGTTTGGTAGATCGAACTTGGAAGATACTACTCCAAGCCGCACTTTGGTAAGAAAGAAGGAAAGAGAATAGTTGCTAATTCCCGTGTAAATTTGGCGCATCCGAATGGAACTTTATTGATATTTCCAGGAAAGTTACTGGCTTTAAGTAATTTTCTTTTTAATTTTTAGGTAAAGTTACTGATAATATATGAATATCACTGGCAAAAATTGGGTCAGTAACATTCCTTGTCCGTAAAATTCTAAATTTGTCGGTAACATTTCGTGTCAGTAACATTCTAAATTTGTCGGTAACATTTCGTGTCAGTAACATTCTAAATTTGTCGGTTACATTTCTGAATTTTCTTTACGCTATTCCTATAACCCTTTAAAACCGGCAGATGGCGCTGATTTAAGTTTATGAGACTAAATTTGAGTTTTATCGTAAAAAATGCCTTAAACAGCATCAATGCCAGCACCTATTTAAAAACTAAGTCATTTTTTTATACAAATAACGAATGGTACAAATCAGCTGCTTCGGTATCGATATTTTTGAAAAACTTGCACAATCTCTTTTATACCCAGACTCTCGTGATAGCTTTGTCTTAATGGGTTAAGGACCTAAACTACACATCGTGCGGGTATAAAAGAGAGTGTTCAAGTTTTTCAAAAATATCGATACCTAAGTTGCGGACTTGTATCAGTCGTTATTTGTATTAAAAAAAATGAAGTAGCTCTTAAATAGTGGCTGGCATTGATACTGTTTAAGGTAACCTTTTCGATAAAACTTTTAACATTTAGCCTCATAAACCTAAATCAGCGCCATCTGCCGGTTTTAAAGGGTTATAGGAATAGCGTAAAAAAATTCAGAAATGTTACCGACAAATTTAGAATGTTACTGACACGAAATGTTACCGACATATTTATAATGTTACGGACAAGGAATGTTACTGACCCAATTTTTGCCAGTGATATTCATATATTATAAGCGCCATCTGAAGGGGTTATAATTGACTTATGAAAATACAATTTCACAAAACTTTACGGTTGCAATAGAACAAATTACTCGCCCACGGTACATCAACCTAGTGTAACACTTCAAAATTTGGATTTCCAGTTCTTTTTAAAATAGCAACAAACAAAATTAACTACACAATATTGGTTTATTTATGTCTAAACTTAGCGGAAAAAAGTTATTTATTTAATTTCCAAGGGAAATTCTAGATAAGTACTAGTTTAACAACGCTTTAGCATTGCTAATCAATTTTATTTTGGGTTTAATTTTTTTTTTTTTGACTTCATGAAGGCAGATACGAAAACAGTTGGACAAGAATTCGTTTATTATATCATTATAGCAAACATACGTCCACTCTATATCCAAGTATAAAATAATTCTTATTTTACACAAATTATTATACGTATAATGGATTCGACATTTATGTGGTGATGCCCTCTATCGAAATTATGAAAAAGTTATGAAAAACAAAACTTTACGGTTGCAATAGAACAAATGACTCGCCAACGGTACATCAACCTAGTGTAATACTTCAAAATTTGGATTTTCAGTTCTTTTTAAAATAGCAACAAACATAATTAACTATACATTATTGGTTTATTTATGTCTAAACTTAGCGGAAAAAAAGTTATTTATTTAATTTCCATAGGAAATTCTAGATAAGTACTAGTTTAACAACGCTTTAGCGTTGCTAATCAATTTTATTTTGGGTTTAATTTTTTTTTTTTTTTACTTCATGAAGGCAGATACGAAAACAGTTAGACAAGAATTCGTTTATTATATCATTATAGCAAACATACGTCATACTTTTTTTTTTAGTTTTATGCCTACCCAGCATTTTTCAAAGTAGTTTCAATATATTGTATGCATTGACTTCATTTTAAAAAATCGCTCAGAAGGGATTAAAAAAGAATTTCTTAAATAATATATAAGTGCGATACCTCAATCCTTAATAAATTTAAATTTGCAAAAAAAATGACGTTTGCATTTTTCAAAGTAGTTTCAATAGATTGTATGCATTGACTTAATTTAAAAAAGCACTTGGGAGGGATTAAATTTTTTTAAATAATATATAAGTGCGATTTCTCAATTCTAAATTAATTTAAATTTGCAAATAAAAGCCTTAATAAAAAATACTGTTTGCATTTTCAAAATCAGCATTCAAAAATACGCTGCTCAAAACAATTAGGGGAGCACTTTGCGTACTATTGTTAACCCTCTCAGTTCCAACGTTTTATTTTTTATTCTAAAAATCTAAAATTTGTGGAATAGATTCATTATGCATCCAGAATGAAATGGTAAAAAACATGGGGAAAATATCTTATTTTTTTAACTAATATTTAAGGGGAACAAATTGGAATTATAATAATTTTTTCAAAACTTTATTTGTTAAAAAAAGTTAAAATGCAATCTTTATATTTTTTTATGGATATACAAGTGCGATTTCTCAATTTTTTTATAAATTCAAATTTGCAAAAGAAAGGACGTCACACAAAAAAATACAGTTTCCATTCCATTTTCAAAATCAGCGTTCAAAAATACACAGAAAAAATCTATTGCATTTTATTTCCCATCAATCACGTTAATTTTTCTAAGAATTTTTTATGAACATACAAGTACGATTTCTTAATTTTTTTTATAAATTCAAATTTGCAGAAGAAAGGACGTAACAAAAAAATATAGTTTTCATTTTTAAAATCAGCGTTCAAAAATAAACAGAAAAAATCTATTGCATTTTATTTCTATTGCATTATAAGTTCATTTTTTAAAAAGTCAATATTCTCAGGCTAGTGTAATACGCAAAATTCGACATAATTTTAAGTAAACATAAACTATTAAAGTTTGCCAACAATATAAATTTTAATAGTTAATTTTTCTAAAATATGGTTTAAAAAATATGTAGGGTGGGTTTATAAATTTTAAAATTTTCTTAGCAATATTTATTTAGAGCAATAAGTTGTTCTTAGATGAATAGTAATGAAGTTTTGAACAAAATTTACGGGGTTTTATTTTTATTGCAAGTATATAGAATTATAATAACATAAAAATTTGGTTGGAAAAAATTAAACATTTTAAAACTTTAAGACCGGTGATCAGATGGCGCTAATTTAAGTTTATGAGACTACATTTTAGATTTTTATCGAAAAAAAATGCCTTAAACAGCATCAATGCCAGCAACTCCTTAAAAACAAAGTCATTTTTTATACAAATACCGAATGGTACAAGTCATCTGCTTCGGTATCGATATTTTTGAAAAGCATGAACATTCTCTTTTATACCCGCACGATCGTGATAGCTTGGTCTTAAAGGGTTATAAGCAAATATCCGTTTAAAAAATTCGCCACTAAATATTTTCATTGTAAAAAGAACAGCGTATCTCAAAGTAAACTTTCCTAGCCCAAAGATATTCTCACATGAAAGTAGTGCAACTTTCAACAAAATTCACTGGGCTTTATTATTATTGCAAAAATATAGGATAACAACAAAACAAATTTTAATTCGAAAAAAATAATGGAGTTAAAAAGCAAATATGTTTAAAATATCGTCGACAAAATATTTTCATTGCATAAAGAACCGCATATTCTCAAGTCAACTTTCCAAGCCCAAAGATATTCTCTCATGAGAGTAATACAACTTTCAACAAAATTTACTGGGTTTTATTTTTATTGCAAAAATATAGGATAACAACAAACAAAAATTTTGATTTAAAAAATAATGGAGTTAAACAGCGAATATATTTAAAAATTGTCGACGAATATTTTCATTGTAAAAAGAACCGCATATTCTAAAGTGAACTTTCCAAGCCCAAAGATGGCTTGACAAACAGCGCTGCCGGCAATCTGATCCGGACTCCAGCTACTCCAAAAAAGTTCTAATCCGTAACCGCGTTTTCGAAACTCTTTCTTAACCCCCTTCCGTAAAAATAAATTACACTTTAACTTAAACGAAAAAAATAATTAAATAAAAAATGTACTCACAAAAAAACACCGCCAAATATTCCTCGGTATTCACCAGCTTCTCGAGTTTCTTTCTATCTACTTCTTCTATGACGTCACTGGACGAGGACGATTTCTTTTTGCAGTTGACCACATTTAAAGATGTTATGAGGATGAAAAAGAGTCCAAGTGTGCAACTCCACATACGACCCATGTCCTTGTCTTTTGAGGGGCTAAATCCCTACACAAAACACAGTAGAGTTTCCGTCGAATTGGGCCAATAATTCCAGGTCGCCAAGTTACGAAAATAACCGCCAAAGCGTTCCAAAATGTAACATTTCTTTATGCTTCCATTGATTTCGTAACAGTTATTAGTTTCATTATCAAATGAGATCAAATACTAATTGGAGATAATGAAGGTAGTTTGTGATTTGAAGGAATAAGATGAAGATCTGAAACTCGCCAAAGTTACGGAGAAAATCACCAATAATTTATAACACTTAAAATAATGTTTCGAGAATGAAAAAATACTAATTATAAAGTTTAGCAATTTCGTTCCGGGTATCATGAATTGAATAAATTGCACTAAATTTAGATAGAATTTTATACTTTTCACGAACTTACGACAAAATTAGAACGTTTGGATTCCAACTTGGCGAATTTGTGCCAAATCTGGCGCTGCTATCCGATATATGAGAAGAGCTTCGCGGAGAGAAAACTTTCTTCTTCGAGCGTCGAAGATAGAAAAGAGAGTTTTTTGAAAGCGCGGAGAAGATGGGGGAACGTGCGAGATTTCTTTTCTTTTATTTTTAGAATGAAGACAGATAGGGAGCGTTTTGGTTTTAAAACGGTGGCGGAATTCACCGACTGACAGCTACAAAATGTTTTTATTGTTAGACCGTTAAACCCCCGATTCATATACCGAAACAATGTGTTGAAGCAAGTAGGAAAGCCAATCGAATGTTGGGAACTATTAGAAAACGTATCACTTCTAAATCTAAGGAGATTATTTTGCCATTGTATAGGGGATTGGTAAGGCAACATCTGGAATACGCTGTTCAGTTTTGGTCTCCCTTTCTCAGAAAATATATCGAATTGCTTGAAAAAGTTCAGCATAGGGCAACAAAAATGATTAAGGGTTTATCGGGTATCGATTATGATAACAGATAAGATCTTTAAACATGTATTCCCTGGAAAATAGGAGAACAAGGGGTGATTTAATTCAGTTATTCAAATTCATAAAACAGGGAGACATGGAGGGCTTAGGTTTTACCTTAAAAAGCCGGACCAGAGGACATGATCAGAAATTGAATAAATCGTGCTTTAGAAGGGAGGTAAGAAAACATTATTTTTACACTAGAGTTGTCAATGAATGGAATGCTTTACGAGATTATGCTGTGTATTCAAAGAGAGTTGAAGAATTTAAGAAGAATCTCGATAGTTATTGGAAACAAGTAAGGAATTAGATATATTTTGGACCAACCTTGCTGAGCCTCTGGCCTGTTGTTGGCCAACAATTTTTGTATTTGTATTTAAGTTACAGAAAATCAGGTTATTTTAGTTTTCTTTTAATTTCATGTTTTATTACCACTCTTTTTGTCAAACAAGATTATAAAAGTGTTTTTTAAATCTCAATTTGACTTGCGAAACTAGTTATTAGTGAAACTATTTTACCGCTAGGTTTTTCCTTCGAATGAAGAACTGATAATTAATATTATTGTCGATCCGAACTTAGCGGGTGCTGTGTAAGGAATAGTAATAATACTAGGCAATTTAAGCTACAAGGAATTGAAGGCTTCACCAATTCAATTCAAAGAATCTCATTGTGACATACATTATGACTATAATTCCAAAATAATTTATATCACAAAAATAAATTTCCTTTAAATTTTTATTTAATATAAATATTTTCTTTAATAGTGAGGGTCGTCTAGATGACAGGGCCTTAGAAAACAGCCCTACTGTAATGATCATGTCTATATGTTTAAAAAAAAAAGTTTCGTTTAATAATACGATAATATCCGAATCAGTCGAGGTGAAAACGTTTATTCTTTTTAAGCTGAAGCGCAATTGATATATTGTGAGTGTATGTTTAGAGTATGAATTTTTTTTAAAAAAAAATATTTGAATGGATCGAATCAAACTTGAATAAAGACTCTAGATGCAGGCAGTGTGTGAAACAAATGTACTACGCAGGTTCTTTTTCTTAGGCTGTTAAGCCTTTCAGACTCGGCATATTCCCCAGAAGTGAGAGCCATTTCTTTGTGGCACCATCTAGGCAGCTCTCGTTACCAATTTTGACGATCAGATTGCAAAGAATCTGAGTTATCTGCGGATGTTAAGGTATGCCAAGATTTAATTTTGCTCAGAGAATGTATCTTTTCTCTTACATGTCACATAATCATATGACATGCGTGCCGACCATTTTCCCATCTAGAAAATCCACCGACTCAGCCGGGGATCGAACCCGCAATCTTGGGCTTATTAAGCGGGAACTTAATATCTCACAGCCACTGAGCCGGCCGACAATGGACAACTATAGGCACCACGGGAAGACCTCAGATGTTAGAGGCGTCAACGAAATAGTACATGGCAAATGGGAACTCTCCGAGGGAAGAGGTAAAAGGGGTAACTATAGGATGGACAAGCAGTACCCATAAAACAAATCCAAATGAAATCTGGGCATAATTTAACGCCCTGCAGTAGTTTGCAACATGGCGCAATACGCCCCCCTAAAAAAACCCGATCCATTATGCAAAATCGTTACTTCAGTTTTTCGCACACATTGTCCTGTGTAGATTAACAAGATTTGTTTCAGTTATTAACTTTTCAACTATGAAATCATCATTAATTTTTTACAAATCCTATTTTATTTATGTGAACATCGGAAAGCTGAAGGGCTAGAGCAAGAAACGGAACCGCTTTTGTGCATGCGCCGAGCGGGGAAAGCTGTTATGAAAAACCGTTGAATAGTAGAGCAAAAAATGCCTCCGAGAATGTGGCGTAAAATTTGGCCGTTGGGCCTGTAACTTGCCGTTGTACCCCCTAGACTTTGAAATGAAATAAATTTATTTAAATGAGCCACATGAAGATTTTTTTGGTATGATAATTATAAGTTGTTTTTGTTTAAAAGAGCTATGAAAAAAAATAAAACGGAGACTTTGGATGAAATTTTTATAGCCAAATAGTTAAATAACAAACTAAACTGGTATTGCTTAATACAGTACGTCTGGTCATCATAGCCCAAACCATAGTTCTTCAATCAAAGTTAAAGTTTTCATCCGTGTCTCAATCCCAACGAGGCAGCCAACGGAAAAAAGCAGGGTCTTTTTTTATCAACACTAAATGTGCTATTTTCTTGGATTTATAAAAAGAAGTAGATTTTCTTTTAATAAAGGAATTATACAAGTTTTCCCCAGGGATTGGAGTAACGCGCGTCACTTAACAGTTACTTTTTTTAGGTAACGCCGAGTAACGCCATTAGATATATTAATATCACTGTTTCTAAAGCTTATAAAGTTCTTGGTTTCCTTAAAAGAAAAACTTAAAAATTCACTAGTCAGAAGGCCCTGAAAACTTTATATTTTAGCTTAATCCGCTCAAATTTAGACTATTATTCAATAATATGTGATCCTTACTATAACAATAAAAGTTCGATTCTTGAACAAATTCAAAATAAGTTCCTTCGTTATTTATATTTTAAGTATAATCACACCCATGCATACACACATACGAGTTTTCAATTCATATCATCTACCTACTTGAGGGATACTTTCGATGTTCCAACCCTTAAATCTCGACGTGATCTTTTATGTGTTTTGTTCTTTTATAAAGTTTTAAATAATGAAATAGATTGTGTTGATATTCTTAACTCTGTTCATTTTGCTGTTCCATGTAGATTTTTAAGAAACCATCGTTTATTTGTTAACGTTATTACAAAATCAAATGTCATTGCAAATTTTTATTTATATAAATTTTATAAATTATACAATAAGTTCTCCAATGATCTGGATATTTTTAATATGTCTTTTAAAGTTTTTAAAGCTACATGTGTTCGAATTTTTAACTGATTATATGTCTTTTTATAGTATTTTTTTAATGTGTTTGCGGTTTTATTTTCGTGTTTTATATTTGTCTGTGTTCCTTCTTTGCACCACTGTAATTGGATTTTTATCTGTAGTGTGTGTTTGTTCTAAATAAATAAATAAATAAATAAATAAATGGATTCTTCAGAAAGTTACTGTTCCTCAGTTACTTTTAGTGGTAACGAAGTAACTAAAAATTTCGTTACATTTTCGTTACTTCTCACGCCGCTCTTCACAGATATTTTCGGCACAGTTTTGCAGTCGGCTTAATTTAAATTACTTAAAACCTTACTTTTAAGAGGAGTCGGATGGGTGTTTGGGCCAAAAATGTCGATTTTCTGTTTTTCATTTATTTTTAATCTGCATATTTATAGCTTTAATTTAAGACCAAGGTTATCGATTTTTGTTTAGTAGTTTTCTTTTTATAAGCATTTTTTCAGAAACTCTGTACATTAGTTTTTACCTATACCTTACTTTTCTTTTGCGTTCCCTGGAATACAATGTTTTGTCAACAGTTAGGAACATTTTTCTCAGGAACTATAAAAGATATCCACAAGTTTTGTTTTATTATTTTTTCCCCATTAATAGCTCTTTGATTTAAACTGAGGAATTTTAAATATCTCTGCTATAAAAAAGTTATATAACTTTAAATCGGATTTTTTCGTTTTTTTTAAATACATTTTTTGAAAAACTCACTGTAAAAGTATTTTTATACTGTGAAATATCTTCAATTTAAATCAAAGAGTTATATGTAAGGAACAAACTATACAAAAATTCATAATGATATCTCATAAAGTTCCTGAGGAAAATGTTCCTAAAGTTAATCAAATTAACATGGGCGAGATAGAACCATCCGACTCCCCTTAACAACGTTTAATTTTGGTTCTTAACTTTTTCCAATTGTCCCTATTTCTTTAGTCTTGGTTCTCTTTTTCTCACAATTTTAAATTTGTAAAAGTGTTTCATTGTTATTTTTTGTTCTGTAATAATAATAAAGATCATATTATTATTATTATTATTATTATTATTATTATTATTATTATTATTATTATTATTATTATTATTATTATTATTATTATTATTATTATTATTATTATTATTATTATTATTATTATTATTATTATTATTATTATTATTATTATTATTATTATTATTATTATTATTATTATAACCACGCGGCGGCCCTGCCTAGTGGTTCCTTTGTGTCGTGTCGTACTTTGTTGGCAGTAAATGATGTGGGAGGAAGCCAACGGTAAAGGTCGTCATTCTTGAAGGTGACTAACTCGCGATTGCTGACGTCATCTGCAGAAACTCGTTATCATCGGATCTTCAGGTGTTTTCTGATTTCTGCCGTGTGCGGGTAAACTGTAGTAACCACAACACGAGATCAAACCATTTTTGCTCTGAAATAATTAGTCTTTCCAATTGTCTTACTATAGGTTAGAGTAGTTGAGATTTTGCAACAATGGTCTAAGTCATTAGGCTAGTTACTGCATTTTACCTGCCAAAGGAAGATTTCTCCAACGAAGGTAGGAATATAATGAAGCTGCTAGGGCACGAAAAAGAGTGAAGCCGTCTGGTAGTCTCCAAAGCGAAGTGATAGGCCCTGAAAAACTACAGTCGCAAAGAGATTTTAATTAGAATACTTTTTAGCCTACTTTTCTTTTTTTAATTCGAAAGAATTAAAAAAAATGAAAAAGTAGGTATTGACATGCGGTCGATGTCCGTCTGTCTGTCTGTCTGTCCGTACCCCCCTTCCAAAATCGGTTCTATCCATCGGATCTTAAAAATTCTTTTTTTGTTAGAAAGCTATGACCTCAGATACAAAACTTTCATACTTTTTGTCCGTCTGTCTGTACGTCCGGACGGACATAAATCTACTATCTGTCGGCGAATTTCCCATTGAATTAGCGTTGAAATTAAATTTTGAGTCATTTAAATCGCTGTAGGTATTGAAATGCGGTTGATGTCCATCTGTCTATCTGTTCGTATGTCTGTCTGTCTTTCCGTCTGTCTGTCTGTCCGTATCCCTCTTCCAAAATCGGTTCTATCCCTCGGATCTTAAAAATTCTTTTTTTGTTAGAAAGCTATGACCTCAGATACCCAACTTTCATACTTTTTGTCTGTCTGTCTGTCTGTACGTCCGGACGGACATAAATCTACTATCTTTCGGCGAATTTCCCATTGAATTAGCATTGAAATTCAATTTTGAGTCATTTAAATCGCTGTAGGTATTGAAATGCGGTTGATGTCCATCTGTCTGTCTGTTCGTATGTCTGTCTTTCCGTCTGTCTGTCTGTCCGTATCCCTCTTCCAAAATCGGTTCTATCCCTCGGATCTTAAAAATTCTTTTTTGTTATAAAGCTATGACCTCAGATACCCAAATTTCATACTTTTTGTCTGTCTGTCTGTACGTCCGGACGGACATAAATCTACTATCTTTCGGCGAATTTCCCATTGAATTAGCATTGAAATTCAATTTTGAGTCATTTAAATCACTCTTGCTAAATCAACAATGGCATGAGAAACTTATATTTATTTAAACATATTTGAAGCAAAATAATATTTTCATAAATCAGTTTGGAATGACGTCATAAAATGTAGCACAATTTGATTCTTTGATTATTCATTATTTATCTACCAAGAAAGCGGCAAGGCATACTTTTGCATGCAATTATGCTTAGTTTTAATTTACATTTCTTATTTTTTAATGCAGTTCGGAGTAGTTTCATTACTTTTGTTATTAATAAATATTTAATTATTCTTCGAACTACAAATAAATCACGATCAGATGATAAATAATATTTAATTAATTTGCGAAAGAATATTAAGGAAAATAGTTGATTTTGGCTTTTAGAAGTTTAAATTATAGCTGGATGCTGTGTTTCGATTTTTTTTCTAATGTGTATAAATCTAGTGTAGAAACGGCTGTTGATGATATTTACTTTAGGAACCTAGTTTTTTTTCCCGATTAGAACTTCAGTAAGTATTTAAGTAACAGGAAAGTAGGCTATTTTAGTTCTTTATGAACTTCTTGTTTTATTAATGATCCTGAAAAAAATTTAATTAAAATAAGAAAAAAAACATTCTGCGGACTTCATTTATCTGCATTAATACAAGGGAGAAAAAAATTGTAATTATTTTAATTGTATGCAACATAGCCTATATTCCAACTTGATTATCTCCAAAATAGTTCGCCAAAATCCTGTTTAGTGTTGGTTTGGTTGTAAAGCGATGAGAACACAAAGGCTTCACTTGGCTTGCTGGCTTTTGCTTTGGTTTTTTTACCAGCAGCATTTTTATTTTATTTTATTCTACTCTCTATGTTTTTTTCTCACTCTGGGCAAACTAAGGACATTTTGACACGTGCTATATAGCAGGGTTTAAAAAAAATATTGTCCTACCTGTCTGAGGAAAGTAAATGTTCTGATCGTCCAACTTTCTAATTTTCGAAATTTTTTTAACAACTAAGTTAAATATCTTTTAAACATATTTCACTTTTTATGTTGATTATGGAACTTTTTTAGAATTATAATATGGTAAATCAATAATTTGCATAAATAGGACATTATTGTTTAGTAAATACTTTAGTTATATCTTTTTTTTAAAAAAATTTGGGCAAATTTGGGGGTTTTGCCGGGCAAGTATTTTCTTTAACAATTTGCTCGACCGGGAAAGTAAAATATTTAGATTTTCTAACCTTGCTGGACAGACGTATGAGTATTCGATGGCTTAGCTTAGTTTGATTAACCAAAACTATAAAAGGGTCATTTAGGGAACGGACCTCGTCACAAGACACCTGAGCGGGCGGGTATCCAAGGCAACGGTTAGCAACATGGTGCGTGGCGTCTGAACATTTGGTAATTTAATCGTTTAAAGCTGTCTATTTCTAGCCTTCTTTAGGAGCTTTAACACCACCAATCATGAATCTCGTAATTTAGAACAGCGGTCAAGTGACGAGGTCGACACCTAAGCTGGCATCCAACTAGACTTCGAGCGACATCGTACCCTAACGTCCCTAACAGCCGTCGGGACTTTGGACTCCACAGATTTAACGAGCACGTTTTTCCCGGAACCCTGTAATTAAGTCGATTTTTTTTTGTTAACGAATATATATATACGTATATAAGATGTGGCCGGGTTTTGAAAGCGGGACTCTCGGTATGAGAGGTCGATGTTCTGACGACTGGCGAGGAGCCCCAACATTTGATTACGGATTTAGCTGTCTAATGTTGCACCAAAGTGACACCAGGGCTAATGATGACGAGCTTCCAAAATTTAACCTCGGTCAAGTGACGTGACCGGATTGAATTCCTGTCACACAATGCAATAAACTTTTGGCGACAATACATGACGCCATGACTTAGGGGATCTTGAAATATGTAAGATTCAACGAATCGCTATACACGGCATAATTTTCTGGGGTCCTTAACGTTAAAGCTTCTTTTAGTTTCAAAAAGAACAACACTGGGAGGCAAAGCCATACATTGAGTTCTATTTCTGACGACAACAAAAAATAAAAACGTCTATTTTCTGAACAGCAGGAAGGAGCGAAATACATACGTCAACAACACCCCACTGCCACCTTGCAGTAGCTAAAAGAGGGGAAAATTACTTGTTTCCCACCTAAAAGCCGGAAAAAGAATTCGAAAAGTTCCATAAATTCTTCAGAAATGCGCAGCCACTCGCAAAAAAATTACGATTTTAGTCAAAGGTTTACGTATATAACCAACACTTTGTTAAAACGAGCGTTTTTTTTACGTATTCAATGTATACATCTGCTCCTAAAAATGGATATTGTGGGTTGATTGCACACGTGGCCGATACACAATTTGATACTTCCACGGAAGGGGAATCCTTTAAAAGATATGAATGACGTGTCACTTCTAAGGGGATCGTTAACAATAGATAAGATTTCTATTAAGTGTCTCAGAAAATTACTTTAACCACATTCTGAATTTTCGGATGAAAAACCAAAATCAGATAGTAAGATTTAAAAAAAAAGTGTGTTGTGGTATTTAAAATTTTGTAATTATATACTAGAAATAAACCTAAACAATGTAGCTTTTGTATATATGTATTAAAAATTCAAAACCGTCTTTAACACAACATTAGAACGGAACGGCCTTAGTGAATTCTTTAAGAAGCCGTCACGGTTCAGTGACGGGGAGAAGGGTCCGAAAACGTCCTAGTCCAATAAAATAAACGTTGAAATGATAATACTAGTAAAAAGGTTTATTTTGGGCTATTTGAAAATTGCAAAGGTAAGCCCAGAAACATTTAGTAGTCGAGTACTGGTGCCGACAGTGGTATATGTCATTAACACGAATTCACCTAGTGGACTGTAAAAATCAAAACTGTAAGTAACTTGTGTAAGGTTAAGAATTAGAATTTTATTTTATGCAAACTACCATTATTTTATAAAAAATAATGATTATATAATAAAACAAGTAGGTTTGTAACAGAATCTGTCACTTAATTCGCTTCCACATATTTGTGTTTAACAGGAAAAAAACGCGCCAAACACAACATTAATTCTATATTTAACATTAACAAGCTAAATTTGGCTAGTTTCATTTATTTTATTTCGAAAATTCAATAATTATTACTTATCGTTTGCAAAAATTAATTTATATTTTAAAGAATAAATATGTCATATTCCTCGCTTTTAAATAGAATGAAAACATTTCATATCAACATACAAGGATTCCGTAGTAAAATATATTTGACGTCATTTCAAACTGATCGATGTCGCAAAAATAAATTTATTTTAATTTATTGTCAAAAAGAATTAAAGTTTCTCGAGCGATTGTTGCGAATGGCAAATGTGATTTAATTCTAATAAAAACAGGGCCTTTAGCTATTTGTAATTCAAAGTTTTAAACGCCAAAATTAACTATTTTCATTAATCTACTTTCTCAGATTTAATAATTAGACTTTATCGTTTGCTAAATTTGTTTGAAGTTCGAAGAATAATGATGTAATCTTTTTTAATAAATATTTTTTTCGACACAATTTCCCATTTACATTTCTTTCGAAAATTCACTTATTTATAGTTTATTAAATTAATTTACAGTTCAAAAAATTTATAATTTGTACAATTGATGCTTTAAAAATAACAGCGAAACTTAGCATATTTTTTTATGCCAAGTATATGTAATTTTACACAATTATTTACAGTTTTGGGTTGTTGATATTGTTAAATGTTCTAAGATTGTTGGACTCTATAGACAAATCATGTTTTTTAAAAGCGTACTGTGTATTAAATGTTTTGTTAAAGATCTAGTTATCATTTTGGTAATTATACATGCAGAGTGGTGCAAATAAAAGTGGCCCCAAATTGGAGATAAGAATATGACATAAAAGTTGACATGTCAAAAACCAATACAAAAACAGGTTTGCTAACTGAAGCTATTGCTCGCTTCAATATTAAGCCTAAACAAACGCTTGGTGACTTATTTTCCGGCAACTACGCTATGGTTTGAGAAGCTAGTTGAAATGAAATATAAACAAGGTTTGTAGAGCTCTGATCAAAAAAAGTTCCCACTAGTGATTATTTCGGTCGTTATTTATCCTAGAAAATAGGACCTTTTTGTTTTTGTTAATACAAAACATTCTAAATTGATTGCAAGACCCAAAATGTGGTGTTCAGACCCGTTTCGGAATGTTTTTGGACTTGTTGACAGCAGATCCTGTCTGACGCCATTTCGTAACTATTCGTTGCATAGCACTCTTTTTAGGCCCTTTTTTACACCTTTAAATTCTTTAACAAATGAGTTTCATCTTCACCTGTAAATTGATCAACTTACACTCACACAGTCGCAACTCACACTGACTCACTACGATCTGAACTGGCCAATAGTCCATGAGTAGCTCTAATGTGATGCTTATCCAATCCAACCAATGCAAAAACAGGTTTGTCAAAAGAAACCATTACACGCTTGAATAATCTTTTATTTCCACTTGAAAGCTTTCAGGCGGCTTCAAGAGCTTTTCTCGCAGGCATTTCAACGTATTCCTATCTCTAGACCGGGGCCACTCGATAATTTTAAAACTACTCGTCAGAATGACCTGATATTTTAGCAGAACAATCGTGAGGCAATGGAATTTTGTTTGGCGAAGGAAAACAAATAGTTCAAAAACCTGCCAATAGATGGCGCTGTAAGGGTAATGAACCGTTACAGCGCCGTCTATCATGTGAACATCGATATCCTATAGAAAAACAACCACAAAATGGCGCTGCAATTTTCCCACTAGCTTATAGACTAACTACAGGGTGTCCCAAAATGGACTACCTGTTTTTAAAATTAATAAAAAAGAAATGGATAGAGATACTAACACTAAAGCCCTGGATTCTCCCTGTCTTAAGTAGCGACAAGCTCAATCGTCCGCCATCTTGGGTCTCCGGGGGAACGGCTACGCTACGCTTCGTTTTTCTCCTCGTACTTCGCTCTCTTTCTTTTCTTTACAAATTGATTAAAGACTATTAAATTTATATTTAACGAATTAAATGTATAAAACTTCATTCTTTTAAAGCATAAAAAGAACTTTTTGACTGATTTTTGATTTATTAAGAAGTTAAAATCTCAAACCTTCGATTCTTAAATGGTTCGCGTTTAGCAGCCAAAATGATCGATTTGCTTGTAAATTTAACATTAACTGCATTTCTTTAATCCTGAGTAATAAATTTTTAACCATGAATAATTAATATATTATATACTAATATTATATACTGATATTATATACTTATATAAAAAAAACACCTGGCCTGGTTTTTGGCAGGGCCGCTAAAATCCTGATTGAAATACATAAATTTTTACTAACCTATATGTTTCTTTAAAATTAAATTCAAATTAAAGCCACATTCTAACATCAATTATAAATTTCTATTTAGACATTCTCCTGTAACAAATATTTATTGCACATGCAATATTAAATTATCTTATGAATAAACCCACAGAATGAAGAAACCCACACACTCTTATGAATAAACCCACAGAAATTATGAAAAATGTCATATTTTATTTAATAACAGTAATTAAAGTGTACATTTTATAAATAATAACCCACAGCTATAAAGCTATTAGCAAGCAAAATATATAGATCACATTATCTCTGATGCAGCAACTCTCATTCCAATGCTTTTGCTAGAACATTTTTTAAATTTTTTTTGTTGCGAAGCTTTATTTTTCTTTTTGATTAAAAAATGCACTCTATGATTAACAAAAATATTTACAATTTTAGTGATCAATTCACAACATTGAGGGAAATCTTTGAAATGCTCCATTACAGATATTAGTAGAAGATTTTGTAAAGATTTTAAATTTATTTTTTGGCTGTAGGATTTGCTCTTCATTTGATCTGAAAAGACTTTCCAAATGAAGTAAAATGCTATATACTTCTTCAGAAACATAAACTAAGTGATTAATATCTTTTTTAAATTCTTTAAGTTTTGAAAATGATTGTTTTGCAGTTACACAGTTATTATTAGATAAATTATTTTTACAAAGGGAACATAGTTTACTTCGATTTAATTAATATTTGCAATACATCCACATAAATAATAAAGTGCACTGTCTTCACTTTCTGGCAGTCGACATGGTACAGTTACAGTTTCTATAGAAATTTCATCTTTGTCAAAATCAATATCAAAGCATATTTTTCCAGTGTATGTTTCCAACTGGTAAGCGATACAATTTAAATCCTTTTTTTGAACTGTTTGCGCATCCAAAAGCACAACAATTTGGCATATTCGTATGAAATAGTCTTTCATCTATCAGAAACTAGCTTGGTAAAAAATTATCTAAACATAGTTAGCAAGTTTTCGCTGAAACAAAAACGATGACACTCACAAGACCGCAATTCCAAACTAAATCCCCATTCCAAGAAAGACCCAAGATGTCGCATCTTTCACACGTGACTCTGGACGTCCAATAGGAAAACGAAGCGGCATAAAAGCGCCGGGGAAAACAGTGTCGCTACTTAAGTCAGAGAGAATCGAGGGCTTTAACTAACACAATTCTTGCAGAAAACGAATGAGTCATGTCTGGAATTTGATATGGAACACTTTATTATGTTAATTATGTTTATTACGTTATTACACTTTATTATTTTCAATTTAACCGACAGATGGCGCGGCAATACCATGTGGAGGCTGTATGAAAGAACTAGGCATGCGTATATACCGAAAAGATGGACACGTTGTCAGTTATGTTCAGTAACTTTCAGTTCAGGGAAAGCAGCAATAGTTTTAACAACTAAGTTAAATATCTTTTAAACATATTTCACTTTTTATGTTGATTATGGAACTTTTTTAGAATTATAATATGGTAAATCAATAATTTGCATAAATAGGACATTATTGTTTAGTAAATACTTAAGTTATATCTTTTTTTAAAAAAATTTGGGCAAATTTGGGGTTTTGCCGGGCAAGTATTTCTTTAACAATTTGCTCGACCGGGAAAGTAAAATATTTAGATTTTCTAACCTTGCTGGACAGACGTATGAGTATTCGATGGCTTAGCTTAGTTTGATTAACCAAAACTATAAAAGGGTCATTTAGGGAACGGACCTCGTCACAAGACACCTGAGCGGGCGGGTATCCAAGGCAACGGTTAGCAACATGGTGCGTGGCGTCTGAACATTTGGTAATTTAATCGTTTAAAGCTGTCTATTTCTAGCCTTCTTTAGGAGCTTTAACACCACCAATCATGAATCTCGTAATTTAGAACAGCGGAACAGTAATTTAGAGTGCTGATCATGTCATGACGGTCCAGGTGGCTCTTGAGTCTGGAATATATGATTTTTTCGAAGACTTTAGAGAGAGTGGTTTGGAGGCTGATAGGTCTATAGTTGGCAGCTATTTTCGGGTCTTTGCCTGGCTTTTTGAAGAGAATTACTGCTGCTTGTTTCCAGATGGTGGGGAAATATTTGGCTCTGAGGCAGGCGTTCAGGATGTTGGTAATGTGGACAATTGGTTTACGGTTGAGGTATTTGAGGGCCTTATTGGGGATGGTATCGAAGCCCGGTGCTTTCTTGGCAGAAAGATTGTTAATGACTTTACTGACTTCTGATGGGGTTGTGAATTGGATGGTGTCTGTGGGTGGGCTATTTAGGAAATTTGTGACATAGTTGGAAATGTAGTAGTTGTAATCTGGGTTTGCAGGATAGGTGTGCGGCTGGAACTGGTTCTCGAGGCTGGATGCGAAGACTTCGGCCATTTCCTTCTCAGTATATGTTAAGCCGGTTGGTCCTTGTACTGGTCCGATAGTAAGGGGTTGGTTCTTGAGAGATCTGCTCATCCTCCAAACTGAGTTGTCTCTGGTGGAGAGGTGGGTAACTGTTTCTTCCCACTGGTCTTTCCTATATTGGAGAAGCAGTGCGTTGATTTCACGTCTTGCTTTGTTCATCTGTGCTTTAAGTAAAGGGTGGAGGGTTCTCTGATAGACTCGTTGTGCTTTATTTTTCCGGGCTATTGCAGATCTAAGTTCGGGGGGCAGTCGGGTCTTGTGATCTTTAGCTGGTCTTGTAGAGGTTTTGATGTCTTGAATGGTCTTTATGGTGAAGGTGAGGACTGCATGGTCGATGTCTTGTGGTGTAGAGATAGGTGGGTTGATGGCAACGTTCTGGCTTGACAGTACGTGGAACTTCTCCCAGTCTGTAATTTGTGGGGTTTTGGCGAGCGGACTTTCAGGTCCGTAGAATGTAAATGTGATGGGAAGGTGGTCAGAGCTGAGGCAGTTCTTTACACGTAAGTTTGGGTTGCATTCTACATCTTTGGTGAGGACGATGTCGAGAATATCAGGTTCGTGGCCGTTGAAATTTGCATAATAAGTTGGTTCGTCAGAGGCGTGAATGGTGATGCCTTCGTTAAGGAGAAATTCTTGTAGGATCTCGCCGTTTGGGTTGGTAACACGGCTGCCCCAGGCTGTTCTTTTGCTATTTAGGTCTCCTGCGAGGATAGTGGGGAAGCCAGTACTGAAAATTGTAGTGAGATCTTGGGTGCTGAGTATGTTGGCAGGTCTGTTGTATGCTAATACAAATGAAAGTTTGCCTAGCTTTCTGTCTTCTAAGATGATGGCGCATGTTTCAATGCTTTGGAGGTTGGGAAAATCGTAGTCTGTTGTCTTGAGTTGTCTTCTGTTGTAGATAATGTTGCCTCCACCTCGATGTCTGTTTCTGTCTTTTCTGTGTATTTTGTAGTTGAGGATTTTAGCTTTGTGGCAGGGTCTGAGGTGGGTCTCGTTAATAAGCACTATGTCTAAGTTGTTTTCTTGTATGAATTCTTTCATTTCAGTGATCTGTCTTGGAATTCCATTGATGTTGACGAAACCGCAGTTGAAGTAGCTTGGAAGGTGGCAAGTGCTCCTGGTGTTGTGGATGTTATTCATAGCTGATGAGTGTGATGAACTCTTGGACGGCTTCGAACCCGATTTCTAATTTTGACATCATATCCTTGGCTTGTTTGAAGCGCTGCCAATATGTTTTCAGCATCGTGAACAAGTGTTTGATGTCGAAAGTGGAGGTGCTCTGGGTTGAGGTGTTGCAGGCTTGATCTGATGATGGGGGATTGTTCTGCAGCTGTGGTGTCTGGCCAGGGGTGTTGGTTGTGGGGTGTCGTGCTGGTCGGTTCCAGACGTTTCTTAGTGGGGGAGCAGGAGGGTTGACTGAGGTGGGTGGTGTGAAGGTCTGTTGGGTGACAGATGGTGGAGGTGGGGTTTGCTGGGTAGTGAGTGGAGCTGGTGGAGGCTGTTGGGCTGCAGATGGAGTGACCTGTTCAGGTCGTTGGTCACGTTGTGGAGCTGTGAGTGGCCGTTTGGGGCAAAGTCGAAAATTCGCGGTGTGGGTCCGGAGCATAGGGCGCATTTTGGAGTTAGCATTCTTGTCTTGTGTAGGCAATCCTTTGTAAGATGGGGTCCGGCACACTTAACGCAGCGCGGATTATTGTTGCAGTGGTTTTGGGAGTGACCGTAGCGCTGGCACTTGTGGCACTGCGTGATGTTGTCACCTTTATGATAGGTCTCAACCTGGACCTTGATGTTGAGAATCTCCGTTACTTGAAAACTCTTACATATGAAAAGAAACTTTTGATTTGAATTTTTTTTTCAACTACCTTACTGGTACTGGCAATTAAAATCATCCAAATTCCCTTTATTAGTTTTATGAAGTGGGCCATATACTTTTTCCCTAGAACTACAAACCGGGATAGATATTTTGATTTTTCAAACCAATTTTCACAACTGAATGAAATTGAATTTGCTCCTTAAAGTTGTCTTCGGCATGAAAAACCAAAAAAAAATAATAATTAATTCTGATAAGTCAAATTTTTGCTTTCAAAACGATTTTACAAGCAAAAATCACGTGGAGTAAATATTTATCATGGTTTGTAGTTCAAAGGAAAAAAAATAGGTTGCATAAATAATAAAATGTAAAGAAAATGTAATGTTATAAATTCGTAGGGTTAACTTGTGGGTTTATGGGATTTTCTTTGAAGCATTGCTAACTACTAAGTTCAGATAGTTTGAAATTTTTAAGCAGTGGAGGTATATTTTACGAATTTCTATCAAAACAAAATTCTGCTTAACTTATATCCATTTTCTGATTTGAATAATTGACTAGATTTCTTAGTTTCCCCCTTTTCGTCCATATTATTTGAAATAAAACAAAATAAACAAAGTTTAATAATCACATTTTGTCATCTATGAAATATATTTATCTATTATTACAATAATTAACTAACTTTTTCTGTAATAATAAAGCCCTAAGAAAAAAATTGGTGCAAATTTTATAATACCACATTTCCTGATATATTTTTTGAACAAATTTTTGATGATTTTTTTTTTACTTTGAACCTTGATGGACGCCTGTTGCAACGCCATGTAAAATTTCCTGCACACAGAGCGTCTATCCCGCCATTGTTTTGTCACCTCTCCCCCGGGAGGGTGCTCACTTGCCACTACTGTCATCCAGCCTCTCATTTGAGGTTTTTCGCATCATCTTTTTTGTTTGTCCCTGTCGTATTCCTCGCCATTACTCCCCCACTCGCTTTCCTGTGGCCATTCAGTTTAAGTGATATGTTTTCACTAGTTTCACTTTTGCCATACCGGAGGTGGAGGTGGCTTCGCCACCATATCCTCCTAAATAAGTCAAACGTAGTAGCAGTAGAATATGCTAGTTAATAAGCAACCATATTTTTCTAGAATTTCAATGACATTGACTGTATATTATGTATCAATTGAAATACGGAAATCAAATTCCAAAATGTGTAATCTATTTTAAAAGTTTTTTGTGTCCATACTTTTTTTTCTTTAACTACCTTTCTTTTATTTAAATCCAGTTTTTAAAATTAAAAATCTAATTAACTTTCTCCAATCCCGGTCAAAACAAATATATTTTACTTACAATTAATTTTAACACCCTTCAAAGGTATCCTTAAAAAGTATACTAGTACGATTCAGGTTCAAACCCTTTACGCTAAACGCAAAAAAAAACACTCCATCACAGAAACCACTCTCCCCCCCCCCCCCCCAACTTATTAATTTTTCTCTACTTATCGTTAAAAGCCCGGTGTATGAAACTTCCCGCAATGTAGGTACTTCCCCAAACAGGTTTCAATCCTGTCTGACTAACTTCTCCCCCCCCCCCCCCCCACCTTACTTTCCCCTCTGGTTGTTGTGTCGGCCGCTTCATGTAATAGTCTGCTCGTGCTCTTACCTGCTGTTGATAGCATAAACAAACGCATTCGGACGCTGTTGTTTATGGATCAGAAATTCATCAAATTCTATTCGATCTTCACGAGAAGATGACAAGTGGTGAAGTCATAACTTTTTCGAACGATTCTTACCTCTTTTGGAATTCCGCGATCAACAAGTTCCTGCGAGCGTCGTCTTCTTCGGCAGGTGCGTTCTAGATTCGAGTCATCGAGTTATTTTCGCGTGGTCAGAAATGGCGGCCCTCATCGCCTGGCTGGTCTTTATTGTTTTGGTGTCTGTATCTTCAGCTGCGTGTCCTGAAGAGTTCCAGGACTTGTGTACTTGCGGACTGGTTCAACAAGCTGGGAAGATGGTGTACGTGACCAACTGCACCAATGCTGGTTTCGACAACACCATGATGCTGAGGAAACTGCCCCCGCAGACCGAAGTCCTGATTTTCGTCGGCAACGAAGTCAAAGATCTGCCCCTTAACATCTTCGGGCAGGAGGTCGTATATGAGAAGCTGAGGACCATCGACTTCTCCAACAACCACATACAGTCCATTAAGGGTAATGTGATATTATTTGTTAACCCTTTCACTCCCAATCATTCCATATTTGGAATACTCAAACTTGATATTTTTTTTCTCACTTATAAAGTTATAATTTCTTTTTTGTACCGTTAGATGGAAGAATGTCTTTTGAAGAATTAAATAATGTTTCTTTTAATTAAATGAAAAATTGAAAAACATGGAAAAATATAATTCACTCTAAAACAATTCTATTAAATAAATTGGCCCTAAATTCTTCATGCTTGCATTTTTAGATGTTTAAAAATTGATTTTAACTATTTTTGACAAATAAAGTTTTTAAAAAATATTGTTATAATTTATTCAAAAGTTATGATTTTATTAAGGTAAGCCCGGAAATATTTAGTAGTCGAGCACTGGTGACGACAGTGGTATGCCATTATCCCGATTTCACCTGGTTTACTATATTGCAAAAATCAAAAGTGTAGTGTGAAAGACTTGTATTAGCTTAAAAAATTATAATTATATTTACTTTGTTTGAAAATTACCAGTATTTTGTAAAAAATAAAAGGTTAAACATAAAAAAATTAATTTTGTAGTGATTAGGTTAGCACAGTTTGAACACTTTGTATTTCAAGTGTGATCGATCTTGTTCTAAGGTTGATCTGCATTATGTAGGAAAGGTTTGACATGGTAGCAACTATTATATGGTGTTACCAATTTCAGGATAATTACCCGCAAAGATTTCTGAGGCTTGCGGGTATTTTTGAAGGTATTTAAATATGGGTGTTTGAGGGTTTTTCTAATATGAAATATAAAAAAACAATGTATTTTTTTTATTTTACAATACAGTAAATATGTAAATTTACACATTTATTTACGGTTTTGGGTTGTTGACTGTTCTAAGATTGTGTCACTGATATCTGGTTACTGAATCATAAAACCCTCCTTTTGGTGAGGGAGTGAATGTATTACGTTGCCAAATATATATACGTATTTTTAAGTAGATTTGTTTGTTAAAAAGTAATCTTGTATTTCAATTAAAAAATTATTTTCTAAATTAATTTTAACAAATTAGTATTTATTACAATAATAAATCTAATATTATAACATATTAAAATAATTAACTTTTGTTAATTTAACATAATTATTGCTCTAAATTTAAGCTTATTAAGTTGTCGCTAGACCGCTCAGTGATCTGCGGGTATTTTGTATAGGACAGGGGTTCCCAACCTTTTTTCACCTGTGTACCACTTGACTTTTTGAGAAATTTTGTCGCTCCACCAGACTTAAATATCTTAATAAACGTACAATATTTACTCTTCTAAAATTGTTTTAATTCTTTTTGAATTAAATTCCCGATAAAACTTCATATTTAATGGTTAGATATTTGTTTATTTATGACCTGCTTACAATAAAAGATAGAAAAAAAAATAAAGGAAAAATATTTATTTCCCGTAGGCCTAACAACATACAAATAAAATAAATAGTACAAACTCAGGAAAAAATTAATCATCATACAAAATATACTTTTATAGTCCTTAGTGCGAAACTTGTTGTTGCTTTCCTGTGATTAAAATATCAACATTAGGAGTAATGGAGGAGCATGAAGAAACTTATTCTGCTTCTATGTTTATTTTTTATGCATAAGAGTTCAGAAAATCCGCTCTCACACAAGCAACTTGTAACAAATGGCGTCAAAAATAGCAGAGCTTGCCGGAAGATCAAAGGGTACTAAGTTTTACATTCGATCTAGAAGTTATTTAAATATTTCTCTTTCAAATAACGTTAATGTTTAAAATAAGGAGTTGGGAACCCTGGTAAAGGAGATTGAAGGGGAAATGAAAATTTTTGATTGGCAACACTGCTCAAATCTTACTATCGGTGAAATGAAATAAAGACAAATTTGTCTTTTAAAAAAAAGTTTAACCCTATAGCATCAAATCGGAGATCGAAATAACCATTTGTCGCATCGACGGTGAGCATCCTTTCTACACATCGAAGATATCTCTAAAAGCCAAAAGGGGCGAAACGTGAATGGAGATAAGAATAAGAAGGAGCCTTAAGGCGGTCTAAATAAAAACCTCAGAATCAACATCAAATTCAACGAAACTTTTTATTTAATTTTTTTTTACTACTACCTTACTGGTAGTTAACCATGCAAAAAAATCCCTTTATTAGCTTTACGAAGTGTGTCATATACTTTTTCCTTAACAGGACCTACCATTCCTTACCTTCCTACAAACAGGGGTAGATATTTTCTAATAGTTAACTTTGACGTTTATCACTTTGAATTTGGGTGCGTGGAATTCGATCTTTCACAAACTGAACTTTAATGAAATTGAATTTGCTCCTTAAAGTTACAAACAGGGGTAGATATTTTCTAATAGTTAACTTTGACGTTTATCACTTTGAATTTGTGTGCGTGGAATTCGATTTTTCACAATCTGAACTTTAATGAAATTGAATTTGCTCCTTAAAGTTGTCCTTGGCATGAAGGACCAAAAAAAAATATATATATTCTGATAAGTCAAATTTTTGCTTTTAGAACAATTTTACAAGCAAAAAACCTGTGGAGTTTATATTTTACCTGGTTTGTAGAAAAAAGGTTAAAAAAATAGGTTGTATAAATAATAAAAACTTTATGGAATATTTCCTTTGAAGCATTGC